>JABJVO010000044.1:8921649-8935795 GCA_026770805.1 Boulengeromyrus knoepffleri
AGATTAAGCGTCCGTGCCGGGAACAGTATCGTCTCGCGGTTAACGGCCGGGAGGGGGACGGGGGGAGGTGTCTGGGGGCGGCAGAGATAAGGGGGGATGCGGATTGCGATGCGCCTGAGGGCTGCGTCATGATTGAGAGCTGCCGTGATAGCCCCCCCTCCCCCCCCGATGGAATTCTCCCTCCAGCAGGATCACTCAGCTTCCCGCCCCTCTCCTTCCCCTGGTTTGTTTGCCGGATTCTTCCGTCTCGTTTTTTTAAAAAATTGCTTGTCAGAAGGAAAATGAGGTGGCCCCCAGTCCCCCGTGCCGATGGGACTTTGCCTTCCCCAGTTCAGCATGAGCAACTGCAACACTGCTAGACACAACCAACAGGGGGCGCCCTCTCACGCACGAAGGCTGAGGTTCCCCGGGGTGTCGGCCGTCGCCGGCCAGCTCGGGGCTGTGCGGTCGGATGGGGCGGGGAGGGAGACTTCGACCTACTCCTGATTACTTCGTTTAAGTCGGCCCCCTAAATGAAGATGCCTGTCACGCAAGGCGCCCGATTGATTTCCCGTAGCAGAGAGTTATTCGACACAACAGGTTTAAGTGGGCAGGAAGGGAGGTGGATTCGTCACTCCTGCTTGCTCAGCTATGCAAACGAGGGTGAGAACGGAGCGGACGGTCGAGGGGAAAGGCGAGGAGAAGCTCCCTGTCGCTTGCAGGCTCTCGGCGAGAACTTTTGACTCATCGTTTTGGAGCCGAAATTAAACTTTTCCTAATCTTCCTGTGCTGCTTTCCCCCCTCCGCGCTCTCCAGGATGGGCAGTCCAGGACGGTGCGGCAGTTCCAGTTCACGGATTGGCCGGAGCAGGGCGTGCCCAAATCCGGGGAGGGCTTCATTGACTTCATCGGCCAGGTGCACAAAACCAAGGAGCAGTTCGGGCAGGATGGCCCCATCAGCGTCCACTGCAGGTGACGGTCACCGTCTGGGAGAGACACGGGCCACTAGGGGCCAATCACCACACATCTTCTCACAATGCAATGGCTTCTCGTCTTTCACCAGCCATGATAAACCAAGCCCAGCGTATATATGAGGGCGGGGCCACAAGGGCACTGGCCCCTGCTGAAAGCTGATTGGCCCTCAGAGAGCTCCCTCCCCTGTCATTCATCGATTTAAAGCACATCATTGGCTAATGATAAGTTTGGCCCCTCAGTAGGAATTATGGCCCTGCTGATGGTACCCTCTTCCTTAGGAACCCAGCCTACAGTCATGTAATTCATATCGTAATTGAAATGTGGCTGCTTTTCCAACTGTGAAAACCTCATTTTAAAGCGAGGACACGCTTTAATCTCTCTCATATCTGCTTGCTGATTAGCTTTTGAGTTTGTTTAGGATGGTGTGTAGAGATTATCTGTTATGGGGGGGATTGACTCCAGGCACGCATGCTCGTTGTATAAAAATCATCGAGTCGCTCACTTCCTGGAGGTCATGTGACCTACCTTTAGCCATGCTGTGGTGGGGTGTCTCCAGGTGCCTGTTTCCCCCCCCCCCCCCACCTTTCCTAGGTTCTTCTTTTATCACCAGAACACTAGATAGAAGTACCATGTATTTTTCTGACTTATTTCTCTCCTGGAATGGATCACTTTTTAAAAAGAAAAAAACAGAACTTCTCCCCTTAACCTCAGAAACCTAAAGCGAGGCTGAGATGATTTCACACTCTGGCAGACGTGACATATCCCCCCCAGGACCCGTGTCATGCCTCCTATTCCAGACACTGTCTGGGTGCAGAGATTTGCGAGCATGAAATATGCAGCTGTTTCCTCATAGTCCCGAATGTTTACACAGGCAGAATTTTATGCGTGTGTCCGTCTGAGTGTGTGTGTGGGGGATGTGTGTTATTTTCTGTGTGGCCGTTTGTCTTCGTATGTGGGCCAGCAGTTTGGTGAGCCGACCTGATCACTGTAATCGCAGTAGAAGTCGCCCACTGATACCAAAGCGTGACTTCACTGTATCCGCCCTGCACCTCAAGAGGGCGTGGCCTCTAGTGCAGTTAGGGTGTATACAAAGGCCGGGGACACAGAGGCACTGGTCCCAGCTGAAAGCTGATTGGCTCCAAAGTGTCTCCTCTTCTGCCATTTACCGATTCAAAACAAATAATTGGTTAATGACAAGGTTGGCCCCTCCGATGCCCCCCACATTAAAAAACAAAAAAAATCCTAGAATCGGCTAGTGATATCGGGGCTGTGCCCGTGTTTGACCCGGAACCTCGTGTTTTTGCAGCGCGGGCGTTGGCCGGACCGGCGTCTTCATCACGCTCAGCATCGTGCTGGAGAGGATGCGCTACGAAGGTGTGGTGGACATCTTCCAGACGGTGAAGATGCTGCGGACACAGCGACCAGCTATGGTCCAGACAGAGGTGAGGCACCAAAAGCCCAAATTATGGAAACACCTAGCACAGGGGTCTCCAACTCCAGTCCCGGAGAGCTACTATCCAGTAGGTTTTCTGTCCCACTTGGCTTCTGATGAGCCACACCTGCTCCTGGTATTTACCTGAGAACAGGTGTGGCTCATCAGAAGCCGGGTAGGATAGAAAACCTACGGGACGGTAGCTCTGCAGGACCGGAGTTGGAGACCCCTGACCTAGCATTTGTAGCATGACGCTTTAAAATTAACTGCACGAATGAGTCTTACAAATACCATACATTGGATGATTAAATAAGTAACTAGAGCAACAGTTGAATAACGTTCTGCAATTTCTAAAAATTGGAAGTGCTTCCACAATTTTAGCCACTAGTATACAGGAAACAAAAATCTGTACAGCGGCGAGATTTCAAATAAAAACGCTTTGGCCTCATTCGTTTAATGAATAGATAGTTCTGCTGTCATTTGCTAAAGAAAGCATGTTAGAGCTTGAGCCTTCACTGTGATGATACAGACTAGTGCTGACACTGTGCATTCTGTGTGTTTCTTAATCTCCTCTAAACAGGATGAATACCAGTTTTGCTACCAGGCAGCTCTGGAGTACCTAGGGAGCTTTGATCACTATGCAACGTAAAAGAAGAAGAAAAAAAAAAAGCGAAAAATGTCATCACTAATTCCACCGTCCCCCTCTACAGTCTTCTGAGCCATAGAAACTTGCTTGAAATTTTTGATGACAACAGAAAACAAACCCAAACTTTAACTGTTCTAATTAAAAATGAAACAACAAAACAGCAGACGAGAACGTGTACCATTTGTAGTCGAGCGGGAGCAATGGCAGGCAGGGAGGAGTACAAACCTTTTCACCTTCTCAGGAACGCACCTGAAAGAAGAAACCCGGCTGAGGCTCAATGGGGGAGGTGGGAGCGATTTAAGCGTCTGACTCCCAACTTTACCTCAAGTGATCCGATCTGGACCACTTGAAATGTCTTGTGGACGCAGCAAAAACGATTAAGTATAAAAGCCGGCTACAAACCAACAGTTAAAAGAAAGACAACAATGCTTTCTTAAAAGGTGAATGAAATCATTTGTAATTCATCCTAAATCAGAGTCGAGATTTCTAGAGGAACTAAAATCTATCGGGATTTCAATTAGTCAATATGAAGAATTTTCAGATTTTTATACGTATACCTTTAAGATAAGGGATTACAAGTTATAATCCACATTTGCTCAAGATTCTGGCCTCGAAGGTAACAGCTGTGTCCCAAAGGTCAAGGAGAAGGTGGATCTAGTTGAGTAAGTTCCGGAGGAAGATATGATTGTGGTCTAAAGTTCTGCCTAGCAAATCTAAGACGCTCATCAAGTAATTACCAAGGACCTTCCGATTTCTGAATCAGCGGGCCTATCTTCAGTGCCAAGATCAGCGACTGTACCGTAGGTCAGGATCGGCAGGGGAATTTGTCTCCTGTCTGAGAGAAGGACTGAAGTATGAAATCCGAATTATTTTTATTAGATATTCCATGCCAATCGAACCAGTTCGGTGTCCGTTTCAAGGGCACGGATGGAGCTGAGACATTTCGGGGCTGTCAACAAACTCAACTGAGCAGCCAGCACGTCTCATTCCGAGAAGGTACGCCGTACACGGTCTTTCCGAAAGGGCCGTGACATCATTCCATGGTTGGAGGGAAAAAAGAGAAGGTCTGAGAAACCACAATCATGTTTATTGTTTTTTTTTTTTTTTTTTTTTTTACGTTTCACGATATTATTAGTATTTTTTACACGTCGTGCTGCTGGTGTGTTGTGCTGTGTGCAGTGGAGCAAAGAGAGAACTGCTTGTCCCCTAGCTGGACAAAAGCGACAAAGAGAGAAGGACTTGGGACATTTCCTCCCTCTGGACGGGCGACGGCAGGCCATCCCGAGAATGTCTGCACCCCCGGTGCCCCATACTGTGTTACGGCGGCCAACATTATTTTGCAAAGATGTCATGGTGATATTAGTAGTGGTAGAGCTGTATTATTTCGCTAGTTTCCGTCTCAACCAAACATGCTGCTCATATTTTTCTTTATACTGTAGTGGGGCACAGCATTAGCGCCATGTGAAATGTGAAGGCTGGTATCCGGTGGTCCATGCCCCACCCCCCAAAAAAAAAAAAAGTCCTGCGATCCTCCTCTCATACCTTCCATATGAACTGGGAGATCTTCACACCAGGCCTGTGTCAAACTGGGCCACTGCAGTATGAAACCTCGGGGGGCAGGGAGGGGTTAGCCAGAAGACAGGCTTCTAGGGTGCTATGGAAGAGGACTTCCTCATGGGGGCGCTGTTGGCCTGCGTCCTCACTGTCCCCGTGGCTGGAAAGTAAAAAGCGACCGTCCTCAGATCCTCAGACACTTCTGTCCCAGCAGTGGGACGTTTACGAGATGATGGGCAGTAGTGGAGCAGGAGGAGCGAGTAGTGTGCCCCCACCCCGGTCAGACAGCCTGTATACGCTTTCTTCTTTGTTTCTGTGTCTCCAGCTTCGGGCCAGACTGGTCTCTGTGGAGTTCTGGTCTTCTGGGAGACAATGGCGTTTGTGGTCTCGCCAAGACCGCTAATTTATGCACCCCAGAAAAAGACGAGAAAATTGACAAAGAAAAAAAAAAAAAAAATGCTTCTTTACCTGGTGTCAGAAAAGTTACTATCCACTCTGTGATGTATACCAGTATGATAACGTGAACCCCACAGCACCCCAACTGCATACCCACAGACCCATGACCCCTGACCTTCCCCCTCTCCCCTATTGATAGGTGTACTCAGTAGCAGTCGCGGGGGGAGCCAAGAGGAGTCAATTTCTTATTTCCAAAAAAAAAAAAAAAAAAAGCCTTATTGTTAACATTATGAATCGTTGATTATGTATTATTTTTATTATTGTCGTTTTACCTTGCAAACTTTTATTTTACTTTTTTTCTTAACAGGAATGTTGCATTTTTTTTACGTTAGTGGGAAAAATAAATAAATGCTTATTTGATCATATTATGTTAGAAGGCATTCTATTTTTTCACTTTAGAGATGTGTGATGTACATTTGTGTGCTCTCTGTGTGTGTATGATATCTATACACGCAGATATGCATATATACATGCTCCCACATCCATAACATATAAACGTAGATCTATAGATGATGTATATCAACCCGAATGTTACTACACATTTTGCCTTTCCTCTTTCATTTTGATACTTCTTAGACCGTGAGCGGCTCATGTACAGACAATACGATGGGTTTGTTTTTTTTTTATCTGTTTGTTTTGTTTATTGTTTTCATATCCTTGGGAAATATCGTGTGTTTCCTGGGAAACATTGAAGGAAGGTTGATCTGGCGAGGATCCACCAGTGACGCTTCCATATCTGCCGCTGGGTCGAGCTGCGCTGGCTGGAAGTGAAGTTGTAATTATTCATATTCATGGTAGCGGAAGCGGTTTTTTTAAAGCGGTAGATGGACTGATCTACTAAACTTTGAATATAAGACACTAGAGTATAACCAGTAAATTCTTGCTGTACTTGACTAATCCTGCTGTACATGGTGAATATGTACAACGCAGATGTTTCTATTTCTCATTCAAGTGGTTTTTATACTGTCTTTATTTATACTTTTAGTTTTAGCAGAAGTAATGTATCAAGTAGCCAAATAACCGGCCCAGATTCCAACGTCTATAAATGAACGATTCGCGCCTGCTTTCTGTGTGGTTCTGGCCTTATGTTTTACGAAATGTCAGCGTCTCTGCTCGGCGCCTCCCCCCCCCCACAAGCCACTTAGCCCCCGGCCGCACTTTTGGAGTAATCCGTCCCTGGATTGTTCGTTTGCGCCACCATAGTTACGATCGGATGCACCTGCTGTCCTGGCTCGGCCTGGCTGTCTGCCCAAAGAAGCCTCTGGAAGTTCTCTCCGGACCTCCTCTGATTTCTTATCACATCACGGCAACAAAAATGCTGAGATGGTTTCATGACTCATTTTTATATCTGGCCCATGCCTGTCGGGGGAACAGGAATCATACACTCAGTCACTCCTCTACAAACCACAGCCCCATAACCAGGCTGCACCCCCAAGCAAGCATCCATTAAGGGCCCAGTCCACTTCAAACTCCTCCCAGTGCATATTACTCCCCCTGCACCAGTGCTTCTCAAACCGATCCTCGGGGACTCCCAGCCGGTCCACATTTCTGCTCCCTCCCAGCTCCCTGCCAGACCATCCACGTCCACCGGGAGCTGGGAGGGAGCAAAAATGTGGACTGACTGGGGGTCCCTGAGGACCAGGTTGAGAAACAAGCCCAAACCAGTTCCAGCAACCTCACTCAGTTAAATTTTTAAAAATATGGTCACTTCCGGCCTGCTCTTTTATCCAGGCTGGGTTTTGACTGGCTGTTTCCAGGCCCCGAAAGCACAGAGAGGGACCTGGATCCCTCTGCTTCAAATGCACTCTCAACAAATAACACATTTCCCAAGGTAAACACAACAGATCACCCTGCCTGCAGCTCCCTGCGGCTGAAGAGCTGCTTCTGCGAAGCCCCGTGAGTGACTTTGACCATAAAAAAGGCTCCTCGACAGGTCCTCTGTCTCACAGCCGTGCGCCGCTGTAGCCAACTCTGTTATATGGCATCAATACATAGTCTCAATAAAATACATACATAAAAACACAATTTTGTTTCATTTCTTAAAGGGGACAGATCAATATGAGACGGCGAGTAAAAATGAAAGAAAAACATCATAAAATAAACCCTTTTGAGAAAGAGCGACCCAGTGGGCCAGTGAAAGGTTGTAAATTCTTGCTCCATTGAAGCTTGGTGTGGTTTGCAGACTCCTGGGTTTGGTATACGAAAGAATCCTGGGAGTTGGGTGGGTGGGGACAGAGGACTTGTTGCACTATGAGTATATTTTGCCTGTACAAGTAGCAGAGCGGTTCATTGAATTAAGCTTTTTTTGGAGGGGTGTAATATATCAACAGCAATTACCATAACAGGAAAAAACAAAGCTAAAGGTCGAGATTTGACTCCATGAGCAGGCCAAGACACAAGTTCCTCATGTGAGGTCTAACTTCAACAAATAGCTGGTCGCAGACCTCTCTCTATGTAGATATGTTGACTTTGTATATTAAAGAAAAGGTTGTCTGAAAACTTGAGCAATGTCTCTCATTTGCCTCCTTTTGCTGACTCGTTGTGTAAGCAACAGTGTAAAATATTTTCGTGATTGATTTAATGTAACATTTGTTTATATCTGTATATACAGGATGCCCGAAAGCGCGTATACATTTTAGGCAATAAACTCATTATAAACCTCAGGCAATTTTATCTGTTATGTACAGATCGCAAACTAACAACTACCCCGTCGTGTTTCTACTAACCATGTCGAATACACACTAACAAGTTAAAGTTCTGCTAACTACGCAATTAGAAATATCTGTGCACAACTTTTTTTCGTGACATCTGGTATATACAGTTTGAACAGAAGGTGCAGTGACGCATGGACAATTTGCTGGCGCGAATTTAAGCTGCCTACCATCATCGCGTCTTGTTTGTTCACTTGTCAAGGATGATAAATGCAGCACCTACTTTCATCAGTAGGTGGCGGTATTGCACAAGCAGAACTTAGAAGTAGTGACTGAATATCATCCAGTAATATCTGCTGGTCTGCACTATGGTATAACTTTTCATCAGGTTGTTGCGATGGAAAGCTAAGAAATAAAAATATCCATGGAACTTGGGAATAATTGCACCTAAGTGGAGAACAGTCACTGAGAGCAGAATGTCCAGCCTGTCGAAATCCACACTGTCAAAATGCCAGAACATTATTAAGGGAGAAGTAGTGGCTGTTTGTTTTTGATTATTTTGAACTTTTTGAATGATTATTTTATTGGATGCAATTTAAGAGAAGACTGGTTGTACAGTTGTTACATTTTTTGCACAGTACTTCCTTTCTTAAATATGCATTTCCAATATCCAAAGCCATGTCCCTAAAAATTAGGGATTTTTTTCTTCTTTTTTGCATGTTTTAAAAATAGACTGAAATGCAGGCCTCTCAGCAAAATCTATAGCCTGTACTTTAGGGTAGAAATATCCTCCGCGACTTTGTTGTCCAAGTTTGAAGTCTATTTTTATTTTGGAATCTAAATCTGATTCTGCTTGTTAAAAAGATGTTCTCTGCCGCTTGTGTGGGATTGCCGCCTGGTTCTGTGAGCAGATTTTCTCACTTGGTCTTAAACTTTTTGATGTGGAAGATGGCATCATGGAATAGACACTAAACAGCCAACACGAATGTTCCATCCTCTCCAAAAACTCTCTTGCCTAAAGGCTTTATTGCAAATTGATCATATTTAGAAGGAGATCGATTATGTCCATTACTAAGAGGGCTGTACCACTTTATCTCTAGAGAGTAAGGGGATGAAGATAGTGCCTGCTTGCTGTTGATATGGCGATTAAATAGTGCCGGTTTGCTGCATTTAAAAAAAAAAATTTTTTCTTTTAGTATTGACCAGAGTGCTTATCACTATTCGCAGCATGGGAAACAGGGCTGCCTTTGGCATGAAGGGGCGATGATGCATCAAAGAGCCATCCCATAATGATATTATCAGGCATGCCTTCCGGGCAAGCAATGCTGCCTTTCTATCACCATGTGACCTTTTTACCCGAGGAGCAAAAGAGCAAATTTTCAGTGCGTTCAGTAGGATTTCTTCTGACTGAAGTTTCCCTTTGTTCTTTAGCTGGCTTCGACACACTCCGACTCCTTAAGATCGATGCATGTTTACCATTCCAAGGTCAGGAAGTCAAGCATCACATTCTGAAATTCAAGAAGGGAAAACTGAGATATGCGTAACTTCAAATAACATTAATAATTCTTTTTCTGTTGTAATGCTATACCAAAAGATCGTATTGAATCCAATGGAAAAGCAGCAAGTTACTCAAATGAAATGTGACTGGAAACAGAATTTAAGATATCAGTAAAGATGTTCCACACACTCTTAATGTACGTGTTATATAATATATAATTTTTGTATGTAAGGCATATAATCACTTTTGTAATCCTGTTGGTCTGATTATATACAACACTAGGCATTGATTGTACTTTGTCTTATTAATATTCTGCCATCTTGTGGTCATTGACAATAGTCCGCAATTTTGTCTTAAAGCGTAAAGTGGGAATAATGACGTGTCGTCGTTTCTTTTCAGGTCTATATATACTCTCCTGCGCAAAAAAGTTTTTTTCTCTTTTCTTTAAGCCAGTCCTAAGGTTTAGTACTAAAGGGAATCATACCGGAGACTCGCCTGAATAAATACGTGAGCGTTCAAGTTTTAAAAATGCAAACGCAGATAAATGCAGGCGATGTTTTACATTACAGCAGCGACCTACATTAAAACAAGCATCAGTAACATAAATATTGACCAACAGTAACTGCGATATTTCTTTTACCGCCTGTGATCACAAGGAAATTACAGTATTTTATGACTCAGATGGCGTATAAACTACACTACTGCAATAAACACACACGACCTGACGATGCGATTTCCACGATATTTGCAATCCATTTTGTATAAATATATAAATATACATTGTTGCTCGCCTATCGTTGGTTGATAGAAGGGGTACGCTACAGTGATAATGTAAAAAAGAAAACACTAGTTTAGGAAATTTCAGCATATGTCTCCAGTCATCATACACAAAGTTTAGTGAGTTTAGTTTAGTGCACCCGCGAGTCCAGAGTATTAGCTATCGTGCAAAAGTGTCCTCGTTTGCACTGTTTTACACATAATTGGTGCGTATGCTTTCAGTCTTTGGAATGTTGTAAGATTTATACAGTTATGTTTGTCGGCTAAATTTACAGTTCATTTGAATCTGTTCATAACAATTACTACACCCTGAGTTTCACCAGAACATTCCAAGCTGAGACTGAATGGCGACCTTAACGTGGCTAAGCAGCACCTGACCTCCTGTGTAGCACATAACACTGTATTTTCTTTCACTTCGGCATGCCTCAGTCTTCATCTAGAAGCATGCAATGCTTAGAGGAAAGCAGCCCTTTCTGCCTGCAAGATGTCAGTGCGCCCAGTAGAGGTCACTGTTCAGCCATATCTTAATAATACACTGATATTATTATAAATACAAAATCTTTACGCTTGATAGAGGATCTCGGCCTCCCGCCGGCTCCCCAATTGCTGCCACCCTGAATTATTGATGGTTTTTGTTTAGTCTTATAATTCCAACCACACATTTGTTTGCAGTTGCAGATTTTCCTGTAAGCCTAGCTGTTTGCGTGCGACGTTGCCATTCGCCTGGACGTTTTTGGTTACACATTTTGTTTGTAGTTGGTTTCCCTCATTGTTGCCTGCAAGAGGTCCAAGATGTTGAAATCTCTGATCGTGTCATCTGCCAATCCCACAGACTATGACCAGCTTTTGGCGTGCAGTGGGAACTGGCATTGACTGATTGCCTGGATGCGAACCAGACTGTGTCGGGGTCCAGCCGTCAAACAGCATCTCTCTCTTTTTTAGACTCTTGTAATAAAAAAAAAAGATACAATCTCTGACCTTGTATGTCAAAAATGCATTTCTCTGCGCTCTGTTTATCCTTGCTGAATAGCTCTCTGCATTCTCAAAGCAGTCGTTTGTCTCAGGTATATAAACTGCTTGCACACTTTGCTCAAAAGACTGGATTGGGCAGTAAAAATAACATGGAAGACATGTTACCAAGAAGAGGGTGTTTTTTTGAAGACTGAGGAAATGCCCGCTTTCCTTTTATGGACACCAAGACGTGGTGATGGCTGCCGCTGACGTCAGCTGGGTTTTTGCTGAGCACCTTAAAGACCCTAACAGCAGGGATGCTTGAGCAGTGGGTTTCTGTGTGTGTTCTGTGGCTGTGCTTTAGAATCCGGTGGCTGTCATCACTGACAGGCTGTTCACAAAAACGGTTCTAGTTGATAGTTCTAGTTGTAGTTTAACTTCCAATTTCCATCGATTGGCGAAATATTCCGGAGATCCTCCTACCCCCGGGTCTTTGTAGAAGTAGCTCCCCTTATAAAAATGGTCCACTCTGCTAAATAGTAGGGATGTAGTTTGGGGGTGTGATGAAGCTCATGGGACTGTATGAGGATGTGGATCTAAGCAACTAGAGGAGGCGGGACCAAGACATCTGATTGGTTGGTCTCCCTTGCTCCAGTTGCATGGGACCCACCTCCTCTACAATCTGATTGGTTACCTCACTGAACCAATCACTTTTCATTCGGCCCTGAGAACATTGCTGTGTAAGTAAAATTTCCAAAAGTAAAACGTCCTTATGAGGATTTCTTGCTGGGCTACCTTAAATCCAACAAATTATCTTCATGGTACAGGCCCCTGTTGAGCTTTTGTTACCAATATTATACAAGGGACCAGAAGACAGGATTATCTCATTTCCCTCAATGCTCTGCCCAAAGGCTTTCATATGGTTCTTAAAAGTGTATAGTGTTGTGTGGCTTGTACATTTAGCGTCATTTTCCAAGTTTTTTATTCAAACAAAAAAAAGAAGAAAAAAACACACAGAACCCCACCCCCCTCAAAACAACACAAAAAATAAAAAATTTGACAATAAATAACAAAATTAAACAGGAAGGGATTGAGACTTGACAGGACTTAGGACATTGACACACCAATGGACAGACGGACAGACAGACAGAAATAAGGTGTATGTATATTTGTATCAGATAAAGGACGTCTCTTAGATGTCCTACCTAAACAAGAAAAAATGTACTCCTTGAACATTAATGCTCAAAGTTTTCAGAATAATCCTTGTCATGGAAAAAAGCTGTAAGGTTTTGATCCTGCGAGTGTAGTTCCCATATTTGGCTATGAACCCAACTTAAAATATCAAGGTTGAAAATTCCACTAAGGCTTCATTTGCTTAGCGAAGCCATTGGCTCGGGTACTACGGCTAATTTTAATCTTTTCATGTTATCGAGGCAGCAGTTCTTTTCCTAATAGCACATGTTTTTTGTTTTTTGTTTTTCTCAAAACAATCTGCTGACGAACTTCCTGTGTGTTGACTGACCAGTTTACCGTCCCAGTTTAGAAAACACACCATCACTCCATTCCTGTTTGTGTGTGGAGACAATGGCAAATAGGTCTGCATCTAAAATAACACACAAATGAACAGTTGTGCTCAGAAAACAGATGAACCGGCCCTTTTTTTTCTAAATATTCACACAGGTTTGGGAGAATAAACCATTCGAACTGCAACAGAAAAGCCTGGCCTTATTACGTATTTATGTATTTTTCTCTGGCTGGAAATCATGCCAGAAGGGCACATATTTTATTGATCCACGGAACAAAGTCACTCTCTGTGTATATTTGAGTGAGCTAATACTTCATGATGACTAGGAACCTGTCAAGGGTGTACATATATGTTCATTCTCAGTTAAGACTCATGTAAACAGTGTAACAAGAATTACTGGGCTCCACTTTTGCACGTGCTCTACGGCTCAGCCCACGTAATAACAAAGTTAAAGAATAGAGTGACTGGAAATGTAACAAGATAAAATGCAGATGTCATTGGAAAATACTTCTATGCCACTCAGTGACAGAGCGCGAGGACACACTAATTGAGGACCAATTATTGTCTTTAGGATGACGTATGTATTGCCTATGAACCCTATCTTTTATTATCTCTTTGAAAAGGAGGTCATTAGCTTACAAAAAAAAATGAAAGTGCTCCTTGTAGTTAATTCAACTTCCTGTTTATTTTCTGGATATTACGGCATTCCAAACCTACGCCAGGAGACGGATCACATTTTTGCTTTTGGCCAGGACTCCAGAAAGTAAGGTCTCTTCCTACAGGCGGTGCTTCTCTCAGACAGCCAGAGATGTTCACTGGTTGCTTCAGGAGAAAGGAAAGGATCACTGCAGACCCTGTCTCGGCTGGTGCTGGGTTATGCTGCTGAGCGTTCATTCGCTGCGAGGAAGAGAAATTGACAATTAACCCATCACAACGGTCGTCCTTTTATCCGATTTGTCTTCCGTCGACATTTGGAAAACACAAGAAATTGGTGAAAGAGCACAGTGAGTACCAAAAAGTAGTTTTTAAGGTGGCCAGGCAACCTAGCAAATGTGTTTAGGTTCAGTCTGTAGCTTCCTGCTATCGTTAATTAGTTGCACTTCTGCTTAACTTAATTCTTTTAAAATTGTATTTGGTTTACGATGATTACAGCTGTAGTTTCTTCCTCAGTAATTATGTTTATGTTAACTAATGTTTATCAAGTAAGTCAGGAAAAAGCAGGACTTTTGCGGCTGATTTTGGTGTGATGTGAAGTCTTTCCACCCTGCATTTTGCTCATCTTCAAGGAAGAAAGTATTTCTGCACGGTTAATAAAAATTAGTATTTATTAAAGGACAGAAATTCATTTTTTTAAATTTAAATATGAAATGTTGATCAGTATATGTATCTCTAGAGTCATCTTCTGGAGGGATGCAAGAAAGTTTTCTCAAAAATCCATCTACTAGCATCATGGCCGGATCCTCCCCTTACGGCAGTGAGACCCCTCCAGAGTGCTTTCCCGTAAACAGATCTCTCCACTATAACCACGCTATCGCCTCACCTTACTTCGCTCCCACCTTCACTGCTGTGGGCCTCAGCTCCAACCTCATCGCCCTAATCGTCCTGATCAGGGCGTACCGGCGGACGCACAGTCGCTCCCGCTCTTCCTTTCTGATCTTCCTCTCTTGCCTGGTGGTGACAGACCTCACAGGTCTACTGGTGAC
>JABJVO010000044.1:8981789-8993764 GCA_026770805.1 Boulengeromyrus knoepffleri
TGTTGACATCCAACAGTATTTCTGTATAACAAACTCTTTAACATTGTTAACAAAATATTTCGTTGCAACAGGCACACTTCACAGCATATTTACCTGATAAAACAATAAGATGCACCCGGAACAATTGCTTCAATTGCTGCAACCGACGGTCTGACTTCCCGTGTTTTCTCTTATTCCCCGGTATCGTTCCGTATTCAAAGTGCGCCCCCAAATGGCAGTGCCATCTAGTGGCGTACATAAAAATTGCATGTACTATTCCCACCTGGCTATATAAGTTACATGCACTTTTTCTCTCATGTGTTTTTTTTTCTGTGAACAGAAATGTTTCCTGTAACTGTGCTTGAATAAATATCTGTTCAGTGGCTTTTCCTGGTCCTGAAAGCCAACTCTCTGTAGTCGTCTGTAGAGTTGGGCAAAAAAAATACTAAAATATGAAGAAACTTTTTCTTTTTTTGTGACCAAAGGTGCATTTTCTGCCAGTCAAATTTCAAGCTGAGGAGAGAGTAATAGAATCTGGTCTCTTGGTCAAATCTTCTTAATCAGTGATATTCCTGACTAGTAGAAAGTAATGACACGTGCTGCCTGCCACGTCCGTCTGACCATCCTGTCTCCTCCCTCACATGCCCATAATAGGTCACACCTGAAGCTTGTTGCCCCATGTTAATCTGTGTATTTAAGTGCCTGTTTGTGTCATCCTCGCTAGTCCGGTACATTGACGTCGTACCCTCATGTAGCCTGTGCCCTGCCTTCCTCCATCCCTCTTGTTTTGATCCTTTGCAGTCTGGTTTATTTACTGGTTCATGTTTTGTGAGTTTAATAAAACCCCTATTTGTTTTGCAACCACACCTGCCCTCGAGTCCTTTGTCCCTTCGGCACAACAGTGTGTGTGTGTGTGTGTGTGTGTGTGTGTGTGTGTACTGGTAGGGTAACTCGGTGTGTAGCACTGTCTCCTCACAATTTCAGCTTTGGGGGTTTGAATCCTATCTCCGCAACTTGTGTACGGAGTTGATATGTTCTCCATGAGTCAAATGGGTTTCCTCATGCAGTTGAATGACATACAGCAGTGTTTCTCCAACTAGTCATCAGGGACTCCAGACAGTCTGGGTTTTGCTCCCTCCCAGGTCACAGTGTCGACTGTCTGGTAGAGAGCCAAGAGGGAGCAAAAACATGGAGTGTCTGAGGGTCCCAGAGGACCGGGTTGAGAAACACTAACATACTGTACAGTTAGGCTGATTAGCATTGTGAAATTGCCTGTAGTGTGCATGTATGTGCTCACCATTGGACTGGCATCCCATGCAGTGTGTACCCCACCCTGGTGCCCAGAGAAAAGGTCCAGGCTTGACCAGTAAAAGTGGTTAGAAGCATGATAATATGAATAGTATGTCCTGTTTATGATTAATTATTGGGGTCATTCTGCAGACATACATGTATATGTCAGTTGAGTCCAATGTATGTAAATACAACATAAAGAACCATCATCTTGCTTTTGAAGCATCCAGCATCCTTTCCAGTAACACCACTGTGCCATCCACAAAGATCTTACTATCCCACCAAGTGACCGATATTAATACAACTTTATTGATTCAGGCTAATTTTACATTTGAATGATCTGTAACACAAACTAATAGAATCCTTGAGTCACCATCAATAGTGGTTAAAATTATGCATTTTCACTCTATTAATCCTGACTTTCTGGCAGGTAGTCAGAGCACTATGCATATAGATCTTTTTCTACAGCTCATAATCACCATCCTACTCTGATTCGTCACTTTTTAAGGTAATGTTCACATAAATATTTGCTTTTGCCAACAATATTCGTATTTGGCCCAGCTGCTACTGATCATAACAACTTCATCAGCAGATTTTAGGTAACTTTTACTGGTTGCTGATAAAGTAGTAATGCTTCATTTACAGGTAAGAGGTGTGAGGTTATTTCATCACTAAAAGCAAATGGAGTACTTACATTTTATACGTAATATATTTAAGCTATATATACACACACACACACACAGAACAATAAAAATACATTTCTGCTTGAATGTCATGTTCGTCAGCCCGGATACAATCTTACGTGACGTATCTTTTGTTGTGCAGTAAGAGTTGGCTGAAGTTTTTTTTCCCTGCCAGTAAATTTGTAAATTGAGTGTGGCAGCACTTCCCTGAATCACCAAAAGCCATATCAGATAAGCATGGCACCCTGATAAGAGTGACGGCAGGTACTGATTGCTGTATGCAGGGCTGCCAACTTTCATGCATCTGGCATGTCACTCATGCTTTCAGACTTTCACTCACAAAATCGTACAGCAAATCTACATGATTCCATTATTAACCTAAAATTAGCTACATCAAAAATATTAGAGTAGTTTGCAAACCCTATAGATTATTTATAAGGTAACAAAACTATTACATGCATGCAAATGCGTGTGCAGCCTGGTCTCAAATAGAAAATCTCACTCCAGCCAGCCAGCTGACCAAAGTTGGCAACTCTGTTCATGTTCAAATTAAACATTTCCCTTATGATCTGTATACAAAGCTATAGGATTTGTAAATTTCAAAGTTGGGGGTCTCTTAATAACATGACAGAATCAACCAGATCCCCTTTAATCTTGACTTTAAAGTACACTGAGAATCATTTTCATGCTGGTTAAGGGAGCTCCTGATTGGCACAGATGAAGCTTCACTGTTCGGTCAGCTGACCCGCTCCCTCGGTGCTCCCGAGCCCCCTGATTGGCCGGTGAGGCCCGTGCAGCATGCTGGATTCAGGTCAGTGTGGCAGACAGGCAGGTCCATTCACAAGTCACTCCTTCCATTGGCGCTTGTTCCCCTGCCTGCTTTCATGTGGAGCTGCACACCGAGGGTACAGCTGTCTCCACACTCCCATAGCTATGTCACTGATGGGACTTCTAACTCTCTGTTTCTTGAGCAGTATCCTCAGTGGTGAGTACCTGTCACGTTGTGTTTGCTGTGTCTCTGCGGATCACTTACTGTCTTGCTTAAAAAACCTGAATAAATAGGCATGTTTGGCATAACACTGCTCACAGACCAGTACATCAAGTACAGCGGAGCAATTCTATGTCAAATTACCATTTACATGACATTTGCTGTTTAACTATTTTCCTAAGATAGTGACTGTGAATGTATATATATAAAAATATATTAAAAAAAATGTTTTATCACCCAAAGCAAGCAATGAAAATATATAACATCTACAAAAACCAACAAATCCAAAATTAATAATAATAATCTGTCCATCCATCAATCTTCTGTAAGCGTTTGTCCTGTTCCAGGTCACAAAATGTAAAATTATAGAATAATAATAAAAATTTTACTGTCCCTAATAAAGATCCATAGGTATTAATTTCCCACATTATGGTCGGGGGCGTGTGTTCTGTTCTGTTCCGTCTTGTTTTTTGACAAAAATCTCTAATAAAAAAAAAAATTCCCACATTATGGGAACACAGATAGAGAAAAAGACTGAGGGCAAGTCGATGGCTCTCATTAAGGTTCCAATGGTTTGTTATTGCTGTCCGCAATGGCTGTCCTGCTGTGATGTTGTGTTTTGTCAGGTGTGTGCAGTCCTGGGGAGGCCGACCGGTCCTGCAACGCCGGCTGCTCTGGTGAGAGGAAACTCCTGTTCTGCTTATATTTTGTGTTATTCAGTTTAAATTCTGTGCTCCTTGTTACACATGTACATGCACAAAATTTGTCTGCATGATTTCAATGTATCCTACCCTGCAATTTAGGGTGCAAATGAGATATATGACCTGATCAGTTTGTCCAAAGCAGTCAGTCCCTATAGCTGTCCATTATTCATTCATAGCACCTAGAAAATTAAAAATTCTAAGACTCATCGCACATAAATGATAAGCTTTATCTCACTTACTAGTAACTGTAGTGCATGGGACTTTTGTGGGACTGTGCGTGACTGTTGTATTGTGGCTATACTATGTGGACATGGTCAGCATTAAAGTTAAACAAAAATTAATGCCGTAGTTCAAATGGTCATGTCAGTCTTAAGTTTATTGAGCAGTCATCATGTTTTGTAGAAACACACAGTTTTACCTTTACTGGGAAAATCAAGTCCATACCTTAGGCTATTTTTCAAAATGTAATCTACTATAAACTGTAGAATATTACTCATTCATAGAACATTCAGTGCACCCTCATAATTCATAAGTAGCATTTAAGTATACCTGTACATTCTAACGTACAATAACAGTTTTAAATTACATTAATAACAAACACTGAATGATAATATTCAATTCATATAGTGGTTCGTATAACATTCAATTCGTATAATAGTTGTTACACATGTTTCATATGTTAATACATATGAAAGCTGTTAAGATGTTAAGGATAAGGTAGACTTCCATGTTGCTTATGAATGCTCTATGAATGCATTATGAAGGTGCACTGAATGTTCTATGAATGCATTATAAAGGCATCATGAAAATATAGTTAAAGTAAAGCTTTACCAAATACATATAAAAAATTATGCACGCATCTACGCACAGGTATATAACCATATATCGCACATATATGAATATGCATTAAATTCTACATATATACTATATTGGTCCAAATCATAATATTATTATTTGGTCTTCTAGACTTTTTAGTATTTTTGGTATTATTATTTTTTTAGCATTTTTTTTATTAAGTATTATTTTTTTTTCTCTATTCTGAAGTAATGTTTATGTGACGTCTTTTGTGATTGACAGTGTCAGTTCCAGCCAGAATCCAGTGTATCAGACCCAGTGTACAGATCCACTCCATGTCAATCAAATGCCCATTCTGTGTATGACACGACGGTGATGCTAAACTCCAGCGTGATGTTAAAATACAGCACCTGACTGTACAGTGTGTTCCTGCTTACAGTGTCTTCTGAGCTGCGCTACCAGCGAGGTGTGAAGTACACCTACAGGTACAGCACAGTGACGACCAGCTCGCTGCCGAGCTCGGCCTCGGAAAGCAGCGGGCTGGCCCTTGACTGCCTGCTCGACATCGACGTGCTTCCCCAGTGCCGGTTCATCATGAAGGTCAGACCCGTCCTGACCTTACGTTCTTCCTTCTCTGCATCCAAACGCAATAATTTCCATGAGATAATGCTATATTGTTCCTTAGCAATTGGAATGTTTCTTTTGACATAACCCATCATGCTTTGCGTCTGAGACAGACACATACATGTATACAATTGAGAGCGAAGCTTAGGGTCACAGTACAGGGTCTAGTTCCCCTGGAGTTTAAGGGCTTTGATCAAATGAAGGCATCTGCTGAGGACAGGATTTGAACCGACAACCATCTGATCACAGACACAGCCTGTGATCCCCTCCTCACAAAAAAAGCGATGTTAACAGTTTTCTTCCACAGAATTTTCTGGCTATTACATAAAGCGCTCATGTTACAGTGTCATGAGGATTTACTGTGACATACTGTGCCTGCCAGAAAGGCGTGTGATCGCAGTGCTGAAAGCTAGTGATCGCACCTTTAATTTCAGGCTAGGGACTTATTTCGGCTTTTGCTTTATCTGTAGCTGAGGAACTCACAGATGAAGAAGGTTTCTCTGCAGAGGGACAACTCAGCACAGCGCATGAAAAGTTTGAGGTAAAGTTAATGCAGAACCGTTTATCCAGTGGTGCAGTGAAGAGGACCGGATTATGTGTTTTGTCAGAATGCCTCAGATTCGGCTTCTTTGGGAAGGACGTATTGTTATGGCGATCAAGCGCACTTGCAGAAAATGACACTGGGGGACAGGGGGATTAACACTGTCACAGAGGTAAATGGCCAAAGCAGCAATCACAATATGCGGCAGAAGTCATGTCAAATTGGTCCTTTTTATAAGGCAGCTGTAATGCAGCTGTAATTTCGAAAAACCAAAACGGAATCAAAAAGACATATAGAAGGATGAAAGAATGTGTGATCTATCCTGAACCTCATACCACGCTGTGATGGGAGTAAAACACAGAAAAAGGCCTCCTGAAAAATAATATACAAGTGACATGCCTGACATTTAGGACGCCCTGGATGGGGCAGTGGGCCGCGCGGGTCTGCCCAGGGGCCGAGGCTCATCTGCTGTTTGTGTTCCCAGGGAGGCACTAGAAAGGAGCCCCCTGATGTTCTCCCTCCAGGACGGGAAGATCGCTCACGTCTGCCCCCGGGAAGGGGAGGTGACCTGGGCACTGAACATCAAGAGGGCCATACTGAGCATGCTCCAGACCTCCCATACTGGAGAACCCCAGGAAACAGTCAAGGAAGTAAGGTCGAGGGTTCGAAAAGCCAATACACCCCCCCCCCATAGTTTGCCACAACTATGTTCATTTGGTATCACTTTACAATAAGGCTCCCTTTGCCACTTGTAAATGGTAGTAACTCATTAATAAAAAGAAAACAGTGTTATAACTTGTTTATAATTGTCTATTAATGATTTACAAAGTGTTACAACCTAACTAATAACCAGATTATAAATCATTCATAAACCCTTTATATGGGTAACCTTATTGTAAAGTGGCACCGTTCATTTTTAACTGTTCCTTCATGGTCCATAATATTATCTTGTTTATTTTATTCAGATTTTTACTGCACTTTTATTAAGTAAATCTGTGACGCGATAGTTGTTTCTTTGTGAGGGATTTTGTGCTACTTGTATTTGGACGGTTTTTATATATAAAAATAGATTTTATACAGTTTTACTTAATTACCGCTGTGTTAGTTTCCTTCACCCCCCGCTGGTGTTTTTATAAACACACGATGTCGAATAAATAGCCGATGTTGTGATCGCCTGGTTTGCTCGTTGGTCAGACGGACGTTTACGGCACCTGCGGCAGCCGGTACGAGAGGAGGGGCCCCGCGCTGGTGAAATCGCGAGACCTTCAGCGCTGCCTCCGCCACAGACTGGCCGGCTTCTGGCCCCACTCTGTACCCCTGTCTCTGGACAGCGTCAGTACTGCCTCTAGGTGGCCCGTTTGGGTTTTGGGGGGATTGTGTCACAGTAGAATAGTAGAATAGAACAGTAGAATAAATATTTGTGTGGTGATGTACTATGTTTTCACTATAGTGTGTAGTAGTATAGTATTGGATGTGCTGTATCTGTTAGACTGAATAATAGAAGCAGATAGTTCCTGCTTATTATGGGCTGTCTCCTTTATTGTGCGGTATGTATAGTCCTTTTATTATAGGCTACCTGATTATAATGCGTAGCATAACAATGTGCTGTTTGGTTATGTAATCACTGTACGCTGAATGGTTTTAACATGCTATGAGAAAGCAGGAAGTTCTGTAGGGTCACTTAGCGCATGGTTATTGACGCTGGGCTAGATGTCTCCTGAACAACGCTGTGCACGTCCCATGGCAGGAGCAGGCCATGGACTCCAAGGTGCAATGTGTGCAGCGCCATGGCAACGCAGCAATGGAGGAAGTTAACTGCACGGAGAGCGTGCGTTTGACCCCGCTGGCCGGGCGCCCAGCTGCCGCGTTCGTACAGTCCACGTCCACCCTCAGCCTGCTGAGAGTCCAGGAGGTGGCATTGATGAGTCCAGGTGAAGACTCCTTCTATTGGCAGTGCTTGCGTCCCATTTCCATGGGGGATGAAGCACATGGTGATTGAGGTCTTTACCCCATACCCGTTTATGTCCCGTTTACATGGGAATTGAGGTTTCCATGGGGACTGAGGACTGTAACCATAGACCCCTCACTATCTACTCCTACCCTCACCCACCTAGACTCACAGGTATATACCAGCGACCTACGGTTCGAAGAGGAGACAAGTGGACCAGGGCAAGCCAAGCCTCCAGAACTGCAAGACGTTACAGACACCGTGAGGAGGCTCTGCACTACCAAACTGGACCAGCAGCAGGTAAATAGTGACCTAGACTCACAGAAACAAAATGTATAATAGCTAGTCAGTTTTCAAATATATTAGATAACCACCAAATATCATGATTTTGCAGGAAAGACCTCACCCACCTGTTTAAACTCGCATGATATTAGATGCATAGTACACATATTAAATATGGACAAACTCAAGTTTGTTCTCAAATCTTCTGCTTTTGATCTGGACTGAGGAGAAAAGTGTGTTTGTGTGTGAAATATAAGCCTTATGCACACAGAAAGAATGTTTAGTCAGTGTAACCTTCAACTCGTACGGCCTCCCTTAGATCTCGCAGGCCTTGCCTGGAAGCAGGAGAGAAGCTGAGCCCAGTCCTCGAGTGTGGCCTTCCCCATGAGTAGCTCAGGGCCCGTCAGGGCCCGTCAGGGCCCGCGCCGTGTTGACATTAAAGCCGTGGGGGGGTGGCACAGTTGAGACCAGCTCTTGTATGTGTAGGTCTGGCCGGCCGAGGGCCTCTTCCCCCTGAACAAACACGCCGCCTGGAGCCTGCCTAGAGGGTATTAGTCCAGATTGGCTGCTTTAGTTATGCATTAAAGTTCTTGAGAACTTCATTCAAAAAACAGGTGCTGGCAACTTTGACATCTGACAGTACCGTAGGGATTGCTGCCAAGGTGAGCTCATTAAGATTTTGAGGACTCAGACGTATTGTACTAATCCAGCCCAGAAGCTTCATTACTTCTTTATGAGTAATTATTATTAGTCTTAAATTTAAATGGGTATGCTTCTCGGGGGTCTTGCTGATGCTTGCATTATGTGGGGCTTGGCTGACAGGCATTGCCGCCACAACCCCCCCCCCCCCACCCCCTTCCAGCAGGTGAACCAGTTCCTACATCTGGTGTTCCAGCTGAGAATCCTCTCCCACCAGCAACTGCAGGACCTTTGGCAAGAGGCGTCCTTCAAGTGTCGCGATGACTGGTCAGTCGTACTGGGCGAGGCATTCCCAACCCGCCATAGAAATACTGGTTCTTTTTTGGTGGGGGGGGGGGAGGGAAATTCTACGTTAGGAAACTCACATCGACTTACAGCAGTCCAGCTCACACAATAAAAGCATTACATTACTTAAGGATTCACTATTGATGATAGTATTAATAATAGTAGACTATGTTAATATAGATGAATTACTCATCTTAACAGACTTACTAAAGGACTTGTAATCCATATTAATCCTTACCAAAGTGGTAAACGGCATAAAAATATTTAATTTTAATAATGATTATGATCAATTATGTGCCCATGGTATGTTTCTTAATAACAGTGGACGATAATAAAATGCCGCATTAGAAAAAAACAAAGCGTACATCAGCATAACGTATGGGTGCTATTTAGTGACTGTACGTTCTCTTACCCGTGGTTCTAATGCGGTTCTTCAGCGTGCTTGAGGGCCCCGCTCCTAAGAGCAGCCTTAAAGGGAAATTCATGGGTGCGGCCAGCGAGCGCAGGAAAATGCGCAGTGTTAGCGTGTGCGTGTGCGTGTGCAGCAGCCGCCCCCTCCCTCCATGCGACAGGAGGACAGAGGGGATCTGTTACGGGGTTGATGCAGCCCACCCCTCTCCCAACCCCCAGCGCTGGGCAAACCACAGGCCTCGCTCTAGCAGAGGGGGCATAAACAGGATCTCCCTGTTCCCTGGTGCTTTCATGTCCACCCAGAAGTGACCCTCCAGGGCAGAAATAGAGCTAAAAGTGCACTTCTGGGGTCAAAGGTCAATTTAAACGGTTGTCAATTTGTAATGTGTATAATTAGGTCATGCATCTGTGCTAATGGGAGTCACAGTTGGTGGCAGTGTGGCTGCATGAGCCCCGTCCTGAGGGCCTGATTCCTGTCCCTGGCTCTGTCACTGTCCATCTGAAGTGACCCTTTGGAGATTCCTCTTATCGTGATGGTGTTTCTGATTTGCCTGTACAATGTGGTTTTGTGCACGTACTCCCTGAGGTCCCGATCCAGCATGTTCTCTGCCTTCTGCTTCCTGTGCTTGAACAGAGGCGTTCAACATCGCAGAATTATCTCCAATGCTGGACTCTTCAAAATAGCTTCCTGTATTGCACCTTCAACAGTTCTGAAGGAATTTCCACAGAATATGGGCACAAGTTGGCTGCCTTACTCTTACTCTTCGATCCAGCTCATCCCAAACCAGCTCTATAGGGTTTAGGTTGGCGGGGGGGGAGTGGGGGCCAGGTTATCTGTCACAGCACTCCATCTCTTTGTTCACAAGATAATACTTACTACATAACTTCAAGGTTTCTCCTGTCTTGACTGGTACTGAATGTGACCCTGTTCTGGATAAGTGGTTATGGTAATGGTTCTGCATGAACATTTCTGAAAGCTCTTTGTTCTCGGATCGTTGTTGTACCAGCAGTTTTACCCTCTTCCTGTCCGCCCACCAACACGCTATCACTTGACCTCTTGACCTCAGGCAGCCCCTGGCGGACTCCTTGCCGGCCTGTGGCTCAGAGGCGTGCGTCTCCCTAATGACAGAGCTCCTTCAGGGAGGCGAGCTGGAGCCCGAGCGGGTGTCCACCTTCCTGTCCTCCTTTGCCCTCATCCCCCGCCCCACCCCCAACATGCTCACCGCCGCCAGCGTGAGTACGGCAGCTAGAAATGTAAAAATAAAACGGCTGGAGTGGTTACAGTATTTCTTCACAGGATGTTAGGTTAGAATTATGTTAGAATTTTATTGGTGTTCTCTACTGAGCACTTCACCATGTTTCATAGTAAACCTGCAAAAGTAAAGTATAAATAACTTTCCAGGAAACTGTATTTCTTTTTCTTTTTTACAATGTAGAATATAGAAGTTTGTCAGCAGTATAAAAAGCTGAAATGAATGTTTGTCGCGGCTGTGAATATATTGGGAGTCTTGTCAATACATCCGCTATGAAGATTCTGTCAACATACTGTTCTTTGAAGTGTCCCTGCCGAATCTAGCTAGGTTAGCTAGTCCTGCACGTGCTGACGGCTTAACCAGGTCTAAGCGGGCAGGCTGGGCTGAGGCTGGCATTGTGCTGTGCCCCCCAAGGCCCTGCTGCGGTCCCCGGAGACCCGTTCAGGGGCACTGCTGGCTGTGTCTGCGCTGGTCAATACGCTGTGCCAGACGGCCGCGTCGCCCTGTAGCCAGATGCCTCAGGTCCAGCAGCTGATGGAGATCCTGAAAGAGATGCTAGAGGACCACCCCAGGGAGGAAGGACAGTCACAGCTCGCAGAGGTACCTTGGAAGTTCATTCCCTACATTTAATTTCAGTGATGATGGTGATAGTGGTGTGATGATGATCATGTTGATGGTTAAACTGGTGATGATGATCATGTTGATGATCATGTTGATGATGATGATGATGATAATGGTATGATGATGATGGAGGTGATTATGGTGATAATATCCATAGAGTTGGTGATAGTGGTGTGATGACGATCACGTTGATGGTCAGATTGATGACCATGATGATGGTGAAGGTAAGAGTGATGTCGGTAACAGTGATGATATCCGTAAAGCTGGTGATAATGAGCATTGTGATTGTGTCTCTTCCATGATGTTTCCCACATGAGCAGAAGCTCCGCGTGCTAAAAGCAGTGGGAAATGCAGGCTTAGCTGCTGCCACCCTTGTCCCTGAGCTGGCTGCATGTGCCCAAAACCAGTCCGTCCCCATAGAACTGCGACTCGCTGCCATCCAGGCCTATCGGCGCATCCCCTGCAGTGCCGAGGTCAGTCCAGATGCTCTCAGATATCTACCAGTCAGAGCTGATGTTAATTAAGAGCTGAAGCTTTGGTCTACGTGGCCATTGACGGCTCCTCTCCATTCAGAGGCAGGCACTCCTGTGGCTATATCGCTCGCCCCAGGAAGACGTGGAGGTCCGGATCGCAGCGTACCAGCAGCTGATGAGGTGTCCAGAGCGGGACGTGCTTCGCAAAGTGAGAGCAACACTAAGGGATGAGAGGTCTAGCCAAGGTTTGTGCCAGCTGTAGGGGGTCAGTAGCCTTGTAAGGAACCTCCACTACACAACCCAACATGAGTCCTTTCTATGAAACTATCAATAAGGGCCAAATGTCTTTCCTAGTCGGTTCCTATGTGTGGAGCCACCTGACTCAGATACAGAAAACGG
>JABJVO010000044.1:8993864-9010249 GCA_026770805.1 Boulengeromyrus knoepffleri
AACTATCAATAAGGGCCAAATGTCTTTCCTAGTCGGTTCCTATGTGTGGAGCCACCTGACTCAGATACAGAAAACGGACGACCCTCTGAAGCAGGACCTCATGGAAGCATTGCCTGATGATATCATCAGTAAGGAATTTGAAGGGGAGTCCTGGAAATACTCGTCCTACATGGATGCCACCATGGACACAGGTGACAACAATTGACATACACATGCAACGCATTGCACCATAGAGCATGCACAGCCATGACATCAGAGACGTGTAGTTTAATTCTTGTAATTCTTGTAGTCTCCCCATGTATTCTAGAAGCTTTATAGCAAAGCTTTCTCATTGCTGGATTAACTTAGTTGTAGGACTTTACACATCAGGCTATTTTGCAGGCAGAAACACTGCTCTAATGAAGAATCTGTGCTTCAGCAACATGGTCGTTGATAGCAAGCTAAACCTGATAGGTGCAGTGTGACATGCGGAGACTGATGGAACTTTTCCTGTGTCCCAGGGTTTGGGGCTACCAATGTTGAGGGGGCACTGGTGTTCTCACCCAGTTCCTTCATTCCTCGCTCTGCTATGGCCAACCTGACCATACACATCCTGGGGAGAGCCTTCAACCTGTTGGAGGTAATTGTACAAAGGAAAAAGAAAGAAATTTGCTAATGATCAAAATGGAAAACTCAATGAGAAGTTGCATTTGGAAATGTGATTAGTTTTCTGGTCCAGGAAGGTCATCGACTCTTTGGGAGTCTTGATGGTTATTGTTTTCTCCATTTTCAGATTGACATTCGTGCAGAAAACATGGAGCCAATGCTTAAAGAGTTGTTTGGCCGCAAATCACCCCCATCGGATGGAGACTCTGGCCCTCGAACCTCAACGGAAGCCTCAATGAGGGAGAAGAGGAACAGCGAGCCGATGGAAGATGCTGGCCGACCCAAGGAGGAGGGGGAAGATGGACGCTGTGAGAGTGCTGGTTCAAGTCGCCTTAGACAGGCTAAAGCAATGGTGGGTTCATGAAGGCTTAGACTCCAATCGACAATGAAAATCATATACTTGGACAGAAGAATGACTGACTAGAGTCTGTAGAATTACACATGCTGAGTAAAATCTCAGGATCAGCAATTTTTTTCAATAAATACATATACTAGTGGCCAAAATTGTGGAAACACTTCCAATTATTAGAGATTTCAGAACTTTATTCCACTGTTGCTCCAGTTACTTATTTAATCATCTAGTGTATACGTTAGAATCCACTTCAAGTAGAAATACTCAGTTCTGTGCTCAAACTATACACTAAGGCAGTGTTTTACTCCCTCCCAGCTCCGAATACACATATACCAGGTATTCAGCAATCAAGAACGCTGTGTATTGGGAGCTGGGAGGGAGCAAAAATGTGGACTGGCTTTCGGTTCCTGAGGACTGGGGTGAGAAATACTGCACTGAAGTATATGACATTTTAATGATGATGATAAATGTATGGTTGGTATTTATTGATGTATATGTTATCAGTAATAAAAACTGCATGTTAATGTATTTCGTTACAGCAGTGGAACTGTAGTGTACAATGTATGACGTGCAGAGTTATTAATGGGAGAATCGATAAGACCCTGGCATGTTTCAGTTCACAGGACGTCAGTTGCTCAAGGGTGAGCTGCGCTGCGGGTTGAGTGCCAAGGTGTTCGGAAATGAGCTGGCTTTCGTCACCTGTGACGACGTCCACGCTCAGGTGAAGCAACTGTCCCTCAACCTCGCAGAAGTGGCTGTCAGGCTGATGAAGGTAGGAGGCTGATTGGCATCACTGAGCTGGAGGTAGAATCAATGGGATGAACCTGTAAGTTGATATGCACGATCAATAATAGTAAGAGCTATAAGACACTGGCATGTGTTTCAGTATTCTTGTGTTGAGTTGCTTAGCACTGTTGCCTCACACCATCCAGGCTCCATCTGCATGCAGTTTGCATGTTCTCCCTGTGTTGTTGTGGGGTTTTTATTGGGTGCTCCAGTTCTCCCTCCACACAGTCCAAAAATATGCTAAGGTTGGAGGTACCGAATCGTTCATAGGTCTGACTGGTCTATGAGTGTCCCCCGCAGTGGGCTGGAGCCATTATGACTGATGGTACTCTTCAACTGAACCAGCTCTCTGGCTTCAATACGTAGTAACCCTTCCTACTTCCTTGGCTATTGTTGCCCTTGAGCAAAGCATCTGGAAGAATTTCTTGAGTAAAATTATCTAACTGCATAAATTCAAAACTATACCACTCCATCCCCTCTCTCTACATAAGGATTCATAAAATATGACGCACCTCTCTCGCTGATGCTCCATGTAGGGTCAGGAGCTGCAGCTCCACCGCAGGGTTGTGTTGGCCACAGCGGAGCTGGTTTTGCCTTCACTCTCTGGGTGGCCCATCAAGGTGGCCCTCAACATGTCCGCATCGCTTAGCCTCCGGCTCAAGGGCAGCGCCAGCCTTAAAAGCTGGTCACACTTCTCCATCGCTGGCTACATCAAGCCAAGGTGTGTCCTACGTGATTATCACCCAGTGCTTTTGATCTGCTCTAAGGGTCTGAGCATGACTCATCTCTCCCCATTTCCCTCAGTGCCTATGTAGGGATTTCAGCCCGGATGGGGCTGGAGGGAGTTTGTGGCCGGGCAGGGGTGGAGTGGTCCATGGGCCTCCGGACCTCCACCAGCTTGGATGGTGGTGTTCAGCTCCAGAGAGGCCAAGACCTAAAGGTGTCACTTAACACGCCTGAAGAGGTGATGGACATCATCCACTTCAGGTGAGTGGAGCTGAGAAACACTGCTCTACAAAACCAGCCCTCATTTAAGGTATGAAAGGTCTTTTGATGTCTGTTTTTACTCCGACTACTATAAGACGTGTTTGGTTCTTTACACAGCTCCAGGACGTACAGTATAAGTGGTGAGAGCAGGGAGGAGGTCAAAGGCTCCCGTGACCACACAGAGAAGAGCACCTGCACCCCGCAAGACTGTGAGTACACATGTAGAAGATGTGGGTCCTGTTCATTATCCTACTTCTTAATTTCACAAGGTCAAGCACAATCTTCTACAAATGTGCCATTAAATATGTTAGTATAATGGATAGATACATAGATAGATCCATCCATCCATCCATTTTCTGTACCCCCTTGTCCTGTGTAGGGTCGTGGGGTTTCCTCTGGCTACCACTGGTTTCCCCCCACACTCCAAAAACATTTACACTTACATTTATATACAGAGCATTTTGTAGACGCCCCTAACCACAACAACTTACATAAGTGCTTTGAAGTCTCATCAGTGAATACAATCTGATTCTGGTTCAGTAGGTTCAGTTTTGCTAGGATTGAGCTTCAGCTGATCAGCTGTCATCCACGATCAGGTGTCTGCCGGACATGCAGAGATCCGAGTGGAGACTTGAGTGTCTGAGGGAGGGAGGAAAGGATAAGTTGAGTGTCGTCTGCATAGCAGTGATAAGAGAACCCATGTGAAAAACATACTGAGGTTAATTGCACTTACAGTACCAAATTGCTCATAGGTGTGAATGTGTGAGTGACTGGTGTGTGAGTGACTGGTGTGTGAGTGACTGGTGTGTGTGTGTATGGTGTGTGAGTGACTGGTGTGTGAGTGACTGGTGTGTGAGTGTGCCCTGTGATGGGTTGGCGCCCCATCTTGGGTTGATTCCTGCCTTGTATCCATAGCTTCCAGGATAGGCTCCAGATTCCCCATAACCCATAGATAGATCTAGTGTGGGAAATTCTGAATATTCTAAATTGTGGTTAGTTTAAAAAGGGGGGGTTGTTTTAATAGTTTATCAGTTTTAGATTTTTTGTTAATTTGACTGGTTTCTCCTGCCAGGGTGGAAGCTACTGGGATGGCAGCTTTGCTCCCAGGTCTCCTACCCCTCATCCCCAAGTGGGCTAGTGCTGCCCCCTGCTGGTCCGGTTCAGCTGTCCCTCAGGCTTGTGAAGCGGGACAAAGGTCTGCACCAGTACCTGCTGGAGGCTGCCTACTCTCTGCTGCGGCAGGTGCACCGGATAGTTACTATTCTTAATGTAACTACAACATGGGAAAGCACGGAAAGATCTGGTATAACAGTGACATGATTGATATAATTACGTGGTATTTAGGGGGGGTTTGCTCAGTGGCCTAAGTCTCTGTGACTGTGATCAAAAAGTCACCAGTTCAAGCCCAGCCTTACCCAAATGGTCTAAGTCCAAAGGCCTTGACCCCCAGCTCCCTGAGCACCACAAAGTTTCTGACCCCTCACTGTGACCCCCCCCCCGCAGCTTCTTCTCACCTGTATGGAGCGCAAGATGAGCCAAAGAGAATTTCCCAACAAGTGTTAACATAGTCTCTCTGTTCTATAATATCATCATATGGTTTTGTTGACTACATATACCTTCACTTGAGTGTTCCATGGAAGTACGACGGTCAAACAAGCTGTGTTTTCTTATAGAGGGGCACCTGGTTTCCCAAGGAGGCCACTCTGCATGTTTTCTTGGGAACTCCGCAGTCTTCTGTCCCGAGAGACCTGTCCCTGGACCTGACCTTCAGCTCCATTAACCCGCAGCTGGCCCTGAAAGTCAGCCACCCCCTCAAGACCATCCACATTCAAGGTCAGCCACGCCGACCGCCCCTTCCTCATGTTCCTTTTGATTGACAGATCGCGCATCAACACCTGTCTCTTACGATATTTTTGCAGGGAAAATTGATCGAGTGAAAAGTATGCGTGTTGTGAAAGTGGAACTTTTGGTCGACAATGTTCACCATTACTATATCAAGGTAAACACTGGTGAGAAGCACTCTGCATTTATAACGCAGAAAATGCAATGAAGGAAAAGAAGGATTCATGGATGCTATAATAAAAATGCTGTAACCTCACTTTTGTAGGTCTTTGTTAAAATTTCTGGGTCAAATCACTCACCATCGTGGCTGCATTACCCATAGTGCAACTTGTTGTTGCAGGGGCTGACAGAAGTACAGGCCCTACCCACAGAGCTGAGACTGCTGTCCCACCTGGAAGCCAAAGTGACGGCCGACATGCATCCCATCATCCTCTCTGCTAACCTCACCCGTGGGCTGGGCAGGAAGATAAGCCTGGCGGCCATGCTGAAGAATGTGTTCCGGGAAACGGCTTCGCTCTCTGGTATCAAACAGGCCAAAGTTGAGAGTTTCCCTTAGCAATGCATCCCTGTGGCATGTCGGTGTTGGTACTATGCAATCTGGTTTTGTTGACAGCGCTAGTAGAGTGGAGGATGGATCAGGGACAGAAGCAGTACTCTGTGGATGCAGAACTCTTCCTGCCTGGCTTGGTGGGGACCCAAGTTTTTGGGCTAATACAGAACAGCGCCTCACTATGGAGCTCTGCTTTGAAGCTCAGATACGGTCTTAGAGGTAAGAATGGCTGAATGAATGGCAGTTATATAAGCTCTTGGGCAGAGCTCCATATTGAAACTGCGTCCAATTGCTTATACAGAGCTTGTTGTGTTGGCCGATGGGTCACATGACTGTAAGATTTATAATGCGATGCAATGGAAGCCAGTGCAACGGTGTCTAAACCCTTCAGCAGGAGATGCACAAAGCCGACAAAAAGAGTGTCACGTGGCCCAGACCGTGAGGAACACGGGGGAGGTGAACCAGGCCTACCATCTAATGGCAGAGCATGAGTTTCACTGCTCTCACTCTACATTTTTCAACCACAAGGTGACACCTTCTGAACGGCTCCAGTTTGCATGACATTCACACCCCGGCTTCTCTCCCAGAGGCACTCAGGCTTTGTCATGAACGCTCAGGATAACTTCCGTTTTGTTTTCACCGATAAACTCCCTTTTGGCTTGGGTTTGTCTTTGGTAGACATACATATTTACAGCAGCTAATTCTTAGGATGTACCTTAGAAAGAGAACGGACTTGGGGAACCCCATTCTGAATTTTTGTTTTGGTCCCAATTAATATTAACCAGTCACCAGTTTTAGGAAAATTAGCTGTGTTTTCCTGGCAGCGTCAGTCTTACTGTCGGTCTGCAGGTTATCCTGTAGATTGTAATGCGCATGCACAACTATGCTATGTTGTACACAGATGGTTCTACTAACTTTACCTTACAGTGGATTGAAGTCTCATTGGAATAATTTCTGTCCAGTACTACTGGCTTAATTAAGATTTGGCCCAGGTAGCTTGAGGATTTCACGGTCGGCCTCATCAGATTGTGGAGTGCAATGAACCTGATGAATGTGAGAAAACAGGAACTCAGGAACACCTTGGGGAGCCCTGTGATGGATTCCCCTGCCCTTCTGCTGCTCTCCCTCAGGTCCTGCTGAAGCATGAGGAGGCCTCTGGTCAGATCCAGTCATCACTGGACCTTAGCTACGGCAAGCACTGGAATGAGATCAACAACAAACGGCGTGTCCTCCTTAGCCAGTCCTTTAAGAACGAGTCCAGGCACACACTCACCAGTTACCTACTGGAGGTACAGCCTTTCCCAGAATCCACACTGGTGGCACCACTGGGAACATTACCAGAACTTTAGCCAATGTTATGTGAAGATGTTCTTGAAGTCAGTAGAGAACATCCTTAATGTAACATTAATGGAACGTTATTTCCATGTTTTACATTTTGACAAAGGTTCTGTCAGTGTCACCATGGTACAATTATTACCTGGACATCCTTTTAATGCAATTAATGATGAAAAATATTGTATAAAAGTGCTGTATGTGTATACTGCCAATGTGCCATCCAGCCTTGAGTCCGTGACCTTTGAGGTGTAAAGCGATGGTATCAGGCACTGTTCTATCATTCAGTTTATGTGTGTTTGTATTAGTCATACTTGTAGTACTATGATAATTTTCTGGGAACATCAACAAACTGGACACTTTTTACTATTTCTGTACCTTAATCATAACATTCGGCAAATGTTCCTAGAAAAGGTAAAAAAAAAAATGTTAGCAAGGATGTTGGCCTGATCAAGGCTTAAACTCAGGTTTGTTGTCTTGATAGTAATGTGAATGCACAATCATGGTGTTTTGTACACGCATGAATGGTTCTAGCCACTTATTTTAAATTCTGCATAATTTTGTAAGAAGGAGTTCAAATCTCCTGTAAACAACAGCTTCCATGTCTTCCCATTTAGTTAAGATTCAGCCCAACTAGCTGGACTTTTGCAGTTGACTAAATCCGACTATGGAGGTGATTCAGTGAGTCTCCCTCGCCCTCCCCCACTTCCAGTTCAGCCTGCAGGTTCTGGAGAAGCACATACAGTACAGGACACAACTGTTGCATTCGCACCTACGGCAGAACGGAGTGGAGAGCAGCACCCACCTGAAAGTCAACTACAACGACCAGCTCCCCCTGGTGGCCGGTCTCCATTGGCGCGACTACTCCAGGAACCGTTTGTGGAAATGGGAAGGTAATGAGATCAGCCCTCAGATACTGCACTGATGCAAGGCCCTGCAAGTTCCGGACCTTAACAGTACTTCTATAAATAGACATATTTCTGTAAATTGTTACTGCAAAGACCCGAGTTTGCTTGATTGTTTTTTTTCCCCAATTAAATATTTTTTAATGACTCCTTTCTGCTTTCAAACAAGGTTTCTTATGCACAGCTGTATAAAGTAATGTTTCCAACAATGTATCGAACTTCTCAGTGGTCCAGTGTTTTGAAATACATAAAATGTTACATTACGAGCCCCTAGGGAACATTTACCCCGCAAACTGCAAGACAACCTAGACAAATTACATTTTGCCTCCTGCCATTTTGAAACTCCAGACAGGATATGGCGTCGCTCAGACTTGGACAACAGACTTTCCCTTTAAAACTCTGGAAAGAGTATATAACAAGTCTTTGCTGCCTCTGATGAGGTCATGAGATGTCTCGTCTGACCAACAGGCACCTTCAATATGGACACGCCCTGGCTGTACGTCTACATGGCGCACAAACTGAGCCAGCCTCAGCGCCGCGCTCTGCAGTTCAGCTCCGAAGTCACGGCCCGCAAGTGGATGACGCTACGGAGCCTGGTGCTGGAGGGCTTCTACCGGGAGAAGGGCCAGGAGCGGGAGGGCCGGCTGCATCTCCACACACCCACGGATACCTACCTCAAGGTACGTTCCAGGCAAATGCTCAGCGCCAAAGCGAACAGTGAGTCAAGGACCAGTCACCGAGGCACCAGGGCTGATTGGGGTGCAGGAAGCAGGCTATGGATTCCCTTTGCTGGTGTGTTTCAGGCAAGCGGCTGGAGCCTCTTGGGAAAGCAGGGCCTGAAGGCCTCTGGCAGCCTGAGCTCAGCTTGGACCCCAGTGCTGAGGGGGGACCTCTCCCTGGAGGGGACAAAGCAGAGAAAGGCACTCCAGCTAGCCTCCAGCTACGGCAGACACAATGTCAGCTTCTCTGCCAGCCTTAACACCCTGGACAAGGTAAGTACAGCCCAGAATGCTGGAACTACTGCTTTGACGTGGGACATTCTTAGTTATGGATTCGTACACCCAGTTCTCCTAGGTTTGTGTTATCTCATAATCATGAATATTTACCCAAGGAAGAAACTTAACTAGGAATAACCCCAAGTGGACGTTTATGGGAATTTTCTGCAACATTTATAGGGCTGTGACATCACTAACATAAGCAGTAATACACAAAACAGATGAGCTACAAAATGGGTTTGTCTTCTTCTATCCCTGCTGCAGAGGCTGAGGAAGAGGCTGGTGGCAATCAAGATGGTTCTGATCGAGCCCCAGGGTGCGGCAGTGGAGTTTGAGCTGGAGGGGGGTGTGGAGGAACTGAAGCGGAGCAGGGAGCTGTATCAGAAACAAGGGACTCTGCGACTCAGGTCTCGTTAAGCTTTGTCACCCACTCCCCCCACCGAAAAACCCAGATCTTTAGATTAGATTAGATTAAACTTCATTGCCATTAAAGTACAGAGACAACAAAAGGTCATTTGCCATCTAATCCGAAAGTGCAAAATAGCACAAAAGTGCTAAAAATAGCTGTACAGTATATACATGTGTGATGAATAGTAAGAAAAATGCTCATCTATACAGTGGTATATATGGTATAAAGTGTTTATTATTATTGTAGCGAAAAAGGATGGGAGTTTCTGAATAGCGTATCAATACAGATCGATATAGATCTGCACTGATACTGAGCCCATCAGCAGGTTGGGGGGGGGCAGTTCAACAATGTGAGTTTGTCGCTGTGCAATAGCTTTTTTACTGCTCAGTTCAATAAAAGCTGTATATTTATGGAACAGCCTTATGTGATTATTGCAGAGTTGGAAGCCCTACTCTCTTTCAGTCACTGGGCATGCTCAGCATTGTCAGGAATCACCAGACACCATTCCCTGAGCGACAGGCTTCACCTCTATTCCTGACACCTCCTCTCCCCCTACACAGGCAGCCTTTCCTGCACTTTCCGCAGAGTCTGCTCCTGCAGGAGGTCTTCACCGTGGACTTACAACGGGCCCGTTACGTCCTGGAGTCCCGAGCCATCCTCGGCCGGAGTAAGGAGTGCATCCACGTCCTCACCCTGGGCTACCAGGCGACCAGGCCCTTTGTGAGTCACGCGCCGGGGGCAGGTTACGGCTACACTGGGCTTCGCAGCCCGTCTGCGATGGCAAGGCGTGATACTGAGGGAATCGGAACCTAAGCGTCAGTCGCAAGTGTTGTTATGTGAAGACGCTTTCATTCAGTCACAGCAAGACGTCCAGGCATTCTTACTCTCAAAGTTACAACAGGGGAGTTTAGAACTAGACGTGGACAGGTGATCTGTTCCAGGTACTAACCGAGCGTGTGTGCATGTGTGTCTGGTCCAGGTGTGCTCCGCCCTCTCTCACCCCTTCAGCTCTGAGGTCATCCCTCACGACTCCGAGCTGTGTGTGACTCTGCACAGCAATGAGGTGAGAGCCTAACCACAACCTGCCTCTGACACACACGTTTGTTTGGTCAGGAAATCTGCCACATATCTGGACCCCATAAAACGCTGCGTGATGTTTCTTTGCATCACTAAGTAGTGATGGCCAGATGAAACTTAAGAACCATTTGCTGTAACCCAAGAGCACCATCTAGTGGAGTCACAAAATACAGCGAATGATTCATGAAGCTTCATTTGCCACACAGCCAAATAAGGGTGACACAGAGATTTCATACATACTTGGTTCCATACACAGTATTTATCTATTGTAATTTCTCTTTTTTACTCCTACTTTACTTCTTACCTTTTTCTTTTCTCTCTTCAATTTCTACACAGCCAAATAAGAGCAGCCAAATACATTTCACTGCATGTTGTATTGTATGTGACAAATAAATCTCTTGAATCTTGAATATTGAATGACTGTCATTAAGTCGTTGTGAAAGTCTGTGTTGATGATGCTTCGATGTTATGGGTTCAGAGAGCTCATGATTATACAGACATACATCCCAGGATCACCTTTATCAACATCCAACTCTGACCTTTGCTACGATCTATTTACCTGTTACAGGGATGTTGCTGATTGCATTTTTAGTTACTTAACAGATGCTTTTACCCAAAGTGATGTACATTTAAGAGAAAAGGGTCAAACTGTTGCTGAAGCATCTAGCAGCTAAGAGCCTTGCTCAGGGGCTCAGTGGTGACATCATTCTGCCGACCCTGAGATTTCTGATCAGGGGTGATATTAGGATTTTACTCTCATGGGGATTTAGCTCCCAAAAAATGTGTTGCAAAATCGTTAAATGGATTTAGAATAATAATTTTCCAGGGGGGCTGAGAAAATGAATACGGTGGCTGAACCCCCCCTCCCCGCCATAATTAGGGTCTAGAATGGCATATGTTTCAGATCACAGGCACGGCGCCACACAGTGTATATTGTTATTCAATGTCGTGTCGAAACAGTCTATTCTCATTACAGACACAGCAGGAAGTGCATGGAACCATGCGGGTTAATAAGAAGGAGCGGCTGCTTGTTCTAGGACGCATCTGGAATGTGTCAGACTCACTACAGCGAGGCTATGGCCTTCAGGTCAACTTCACTCACGCGTTCCAGGTACGACCAAACTCATTCATGTTATGTTAATAGCAGCTGTCACTTAAAGGGCAAAAGCAGAGCACTCCTGTAATGAATGTTGTCTGTCTGTTTTAGCTACGGATCCCTCCATCTATTAGTCTGGAGGGAGGTCTACACTGGAAGTCTGCCGATGATGACACGTTTGATTACCTGGCAACAGGAAAGACCATAATCGGCCCCCTGGAAGAATGCCAGGTAAGTCAGGCACTGCTTAGCGCATCACTGAAAGCTAAACTCATTCACAGCCCATGGGGTGGGGAAAACAAGACTTTACTATCAGTCTGTTATTACTCTACAGCTTTCTGTGCAGCTGAATGGATCATCCAGTGAATTAGGACTGTATTCATCACTCAGTCTCCCATATCCATCCAGAATTCCCCGGAAAGTTCAGGTTAACGCCTTGTTCTCTTCCACTGTTTCCTGTTGATACAATCATTAGCTGATCTTATTATCAGAGCTCTGAGCGAAAGGGCGCCTCACTGATGCTCGCTCACCTGAGGCCGCGGAGAAGGACCTTCTTCACACCTCGTTGACTCCACTGTCGCTCTGCACCCAGGCCCACGCCAGGGCGGAGCTGTCAGCAGAAGGTCACATGGCCAGCTCCGTGTCCGTGAAGACGGATGAGGAGGAGAGAGTCAAGCTGGAAGCCGACCTGCTCCACACCCTGGAAGGAGACGCCAGGCTCCTGGGAGGTCGGGCAATCCTGCACCAGAAGCTGCTGCCCATCCTTCAGGACCTCCAGCTGCAGCTGTCAGCCAATGTCTCTGAGGACAGGTCAGTGACTTCATCTGTCCTGGGTAGCATCCATGGTGGGAACTCAGGCTAATGCTGTTCATAGTTCATTGGCTTATTTCTCTGTTGCTCTGCACCAATTAACCACATCCTGGCCTGGGGGTGTTACACAAAGCAGGATTTCTTAGTTAGCTAGGTTATGCTCCTTACCGGAACTCTTATTGGACGAACATGACCTCAAGCTTACGTTAACCCAGCTGAATCAGAAATCCTGCTTTGTGGAACACCCCCCCTGCGTAGGCTGGCAGCAGCATGCACAGCGGTGCAAGGAGGCGGAGCTCTGCAGGCCCAGCTCAGTGGGGCTGTGGGGCATGGAGCCGGGTTCGGGATCTCCGTTAGCGGGGGTCTGCAGCACTCCCTGGCCAGCCTGGCGGCGATTCCCCAGACACTGGGTGTGGAGGGCACCCTAAGGCAGACGGAGCAGCGCACTGAAGGTACCTGGCTGCTTCCTCCTCATCATCATCATCATCGTCATCATTGTTATTTTTGTTGTTTATCAGTTGTTTATTGTTTGTTGTTATTTATTTTAGTAAAAGTGACTTTAATTTTATCCGATTTCAAAACTGAACATTGCTGCACTAAGATATTTTGTCATGAGATAAAACATCTGTTTTGATAACATAGGTAGTTTCAATGTTTCTCCTCTGTACGGCAGTATAAACAGCTGAGCACATTAATCAGGTGATCTTCAGGTCACACTTCAGTCAGTACTTTGCTATCTTTCCTACGTGTTGTACTTGTGTTACATGTATGTCGCTTTTCCACTGCAACCAAGAACCACGCTATACCCGAGCCGTACCGCATGCTGGTAGTTTTCCCTTGTAAAGTATGCAAACCGTACCCAACCTGTAACATGGCCCTGCATCACCACCATCTGATTGGTCAAAATGCACCAATACCAGTGTTCTGCCAATGGATTATATGAAGGAAAAAAGGGTATAATCTCTATATTATTAATTTTTAGTAGGATGGCACACCGTAATGTATTGAAGCATTCCCAATAATTCTGAACTTGAAAATTTCCAATCTCCTACTTAGAAAAAGAACTACAGAACAGCGAAATGGAATGGATTTGCAATGCAAATTTACGCAAGCAAATGCTAATTCCACTTAAATCTGTTTTGCTTTCTGGCCAGTGGAGCCCATGAGCTATGATTGGGATGTGGGCCTAATACATCAGTCATGTGTTCCACCTACCAGCTTCTTAAAGGTTCTCAAATATCTGCCACAGCAGCCAGGCGGCAGGAAGGTCTCAGGCGCTGCCTGCTGTGTGTCTGTTCCAGGTCGGCTGACTGTGATGGCGGGTGAGGCCACGTACGGCCTGGAGCTGAACTGCCGGGCAGGGCCCGACTCCACGGGGCGGGACTTGACGAAGGGAGGCGTGCCGGGGGCGGGGCCAGACTGGGAGGGGGTGTGGCTACACATGCATGCCGGGGAGCAGTCTGTGAACGTCAACGTGAGTGGCAGCAGGGGAGGTCCGCATGGGGGGGGTCTCCATGCTCTGCTGTCACACACCTCCCCCCAGCTCTCAGCCAAAGGTACAGACAGCCCCGCCCCGACCTTCCCCACCCCACCATGCCCCGCCCTCTTACTCCAACATACAGATATGTCTGATTGCTGTTTATCCTTTGTAGTATTTGTAGTGAACACTGTATAGTTTCCCACCTTTTTCCTTCATTGCGGTGAAACGTTTATGACGTCATGGAAACAGGCATTCCGTCTGACGCGAGTGCGCGGGCGAGCTGGACATGGGGTGAGCGGGCAGTTGCCATGGCAGCCGCACTGCAGGCCGGCTCAGAGGCACTCCAGGCGGAGCTGGATGGGATCAGGAGGGGACACGGGCCCTCGCGATGGGAGCTGTCCTCCAGGCTGCAGCACCACAGCGCCGCCCTGCTGGAGAGAGGTGTTCCTGCATCGATGAGTGCCGTTGGACACTGTGAGGTACATGTAATACTGCCCTGGCTGCCTGTGCCAAGGTTGTGTTTATCCATCATTACCATGTAAAAGGCTTGAATTTGGACATGAATGTAGTGCAGCCTATTTGATGTCTATAATGTTTTTTAATGATGTCTATAATGTTAAGAGTAATAATAGGAAAAGCTGTAGGACAAGGTCTGGGTGGCATGGCAGTGCATCACAGGGCAACCTAAGGTACACACACACACATGCACCCATCTTTGTGGGGACCATTCATTCATTTCTATGGGCAAAACCCAAATACCAGCAATAACAACCACAGTACCCAGCCCTAACCCTAACTGCAAATGACCAAACAAAACACAAGACTTTTGACATTTAAGTTTCCCCTTTTGAGGACTGAAAAATGGTCCCCACAAAGTCAAATTAATATATAATATATGCATAACACCCACCCACACACCAGTGCCGAGTTCCAAGACCCTCACGATTTCAGCTGCCCATGGTATTCACTGTCACTATGCCTCTTAATTTTTTCATAAATGAGTCGATTAAGGGAGGAAACTTACAGTGAGCTACAAGCGAATTAACCTTGGCTCAGTTAAACGTGGCAGAAAGGAGTGAAACGCGGAAAGCCAGGTGCTAAACAAGGCTGTCCAGTCTAGTTCTGGAGCGTGCCTGCACTCCCTGGCAGGTGGGAGCGCGTGTCGTGAGCACGGGGCTGACCGTCCTCGTGCAGGACCAAAGGGGACACCTGCACATTCAACTGGGAAGAACGGACAACAATGCCAGGCTCGCCGTGTCACTGGGGCACGACGTCAGGAGGCTGGATGGAGTCCTGCCAGAGTCGTTTCAGGTGAGTTGGGCGCCTCTAGTGGTGTTTTTAATACATGAAAACACAAATGGCAGCATTAGTTTTCAAATACTATCATTATAAATCCAAGAGAGAGCAAAAAGGCTTGCAATGCCACTTACTTCTGACTTATTTTGGGTTTCTACCTATTTTCATTTCCCATGTGTGATTTGCATGTTCTCTCTGTTTGGATTTGTTTGAGTCTGGCCCTGCTTTGCCCCTGGGCCGAGGGGTTGTGTTATTACACGTGAAAATGGCCATGACTCCATGCTCTATCCAAATAAAACTTGTTTGGGGGCCGTTGTTTTTACAGATGAACTGCAGTGGACATGCCACGGCGGCTCAGCTCTCGGGCCGATGCTCTGGAGTCGTGGCGGGTTTCCCCGTCAAGGTACGAGCCTCTCGTCAGCAGGGGCTGCCGCGGCGCTGCCTTAGCCTGGAGTTGAGCCTGGGGAGGCAGTCGCTGAGGGCGGGGGGTTGCTACGGAGACAGGAGGAGGAAGGAGCTGACAGTCTCCGCAAGCCACTCCTCCGCCGCACTGCGCTCCCTGGGTCTGCCAGCTGAGGCCCAGCTACACGCCGCTTTCGAACCTCAGACCGGCTCCTGGCGGTGCTCACTGAGTGCCTTGGCGAGCGGACGGAGGGTCCACCTGAGTGGGGAGCTGAGAATGGCCCCTATTTTCGGGTGGAGAGGTCTGGCCTCATACACCGGTCCAGGGGGGCACCGCTTGGCCGAGAGCCGTGGCACCGTCACGGTGCGGCATTGCCACCTCTCGGCCGAAGTTGCTGCCACCTGGAATGGTGTCACTACCGGCCTGGTAGCCCGTGCTCACTGTTGGGGGCTCAGAGTTGCATGCGTGCGGGTGCAGGAAGGGACGAGGGGGGTCCAGACCACTGCCGTGGTTCTGGGAAGGGTAGGAAAGAATGGCATCCAGGCATCGCTGGACCTGGAGAGGAACCAGGACTCCTTGCACTCCCAAGCCAACCTGCTGGTGTTGGAGAACAGGGCGGAGTTGGACTGGACTCTGTGGCACCACTGGGTGTCTCTCCAGAAGGCTGTACCCCCGATGCTGGGTCTCCACAGCTCGGCCAGAATGGATCAGGCCTCATTATCCGGAAAGGTCCACTTGACCTTGGCCTCTCGCTCCGCCCAGTTTGACTTCTCCACCACATGGGGGCCTCGCACCCATGCCCACGCCGGGCTCCGCCATAACCTGTCACGGCTCAGGGCAGCCGGCATCTCGGACGACATGAGCCTCCGTCTGGACCTTGGACGCTGCCAGGGGAGTGCAGAGCTCACCAGGGGGCACTGTGCCATCTCCGCTCGTGGTGCCCTTTGCGGGAAGACCTGGGAGCTGGGCATTCATCAGAGGGGCTGTCCGAAGCTGCAGGTAGAAGGTAGAGCGGAAACATGGACAAGCGGAGCTCCTGGACATGTTTCCCAGAATCCCCCTCAGAAAACCCACCTTTCATTGACACTCAGCCCGAGAAAACCTTTCGTTCCGCTACCTGATGCTAAATGACACCTCTTCAATGAGTACTATAATTTTCTATGAGTCAAGTTATCCATTGTATGTAGTTTATCTAACTCCATTTACGCCTCTTTCATCCGCTTATCAGGGTCGCAGAGATTCTGGAGCCCATCCCAGGCAGCACAGGGCATAAGGCTGGAATCTGACCTCTGTGGATGTATAGTTTAGCAGTTTATGTATTTATAGAAAAATTGATGTTCTGCACCAATGTATTAGAATTTTCTTTTTGCTAAGTTTTTTTGAACACTCTTTTTAAAGGCACTACAGATTGCCAATTATG
>JABJVO010000044.1:9012148-9040800 GCA_026770805.1 Boulengeromyrus knoepffleri
TTATTCATTATTCCCCTCCTTTTCCTTTCATTACAGGATGTCCTGCTAAATGACAAATAATAATTCGCTGCATTCCACAAGATGTTAGTCCTAATTTAAAGGGATGAAACGTTTTACTGTTTATAAGTACATATATCACCAAATGTGGTTGCACCAATTTGGCTGCACCACACTCACAATGGAAAAATAGAGGATTTTTACCTGCTTGGCTTGCTACTCCCAAATATTGTCACTATTTGGATAAGGATCCCAAATATGAATGGAAATCAAAATGTAAAATATGTATAAAGCTGTTACATGGGTTGTTTGTCACATGACAGGTAGAAGCATTGGTGTCTAATCGCATCCAGTGGTGTATCCTGGCAGGGCATGGTTGTTTGGGAAGTCTGGAAAAGTATGGAATATTAAAGTGGAAAGTGTGCAGGGAACCTGTAAGCAGAGCCTGCATTGTGTCCAGAGGTGGAGAAAGTGAAAGTCCAGACCAAGATTTTGTTTTAACCAACCAGTTGAGTATAAAGAGTCACAGTCACAAAGTACTCAACTGGTTGGTTGAAACAAAATCTTGGTCTGGACTTTTACTTTCTGGACCTGAAATGTCCACCTCTGATTGTGTCTCAGATGGATGTGTGTTCCGTGTTGCAGGATGTTGGACTCCCCGGCTCTCTGGAGCTCTCCGGCCTCGTCTCGCTCTCTCCCTGCCGGTCGGCTCTCTCCTCCAGCCTCCATGTGGACGGGGAGGCTCTGTCCCTGGAGCTGGGCCACACCTGTCAGCCCTCACAGCGCTTCACCGGCGCCCTGACGCACTCCTTCTCCCAGCTCCGTCGCAGGGGCCTCCCTCCGGAGAGCAGGCTGACCCTGCTGGTGCCCGGAGGCCCCGGGAGAAATGGGACACTCCTGCTGAAGGTGGGCTCTTGTCAGATCAGAGCCAGCAGAGATGTGGGCCCTGGAGGGAAGAGCCAGTGGATTTGGGCCACTGAGTCTGCATGTCCACTGCTGGAGGTACAAGTTTCATATTTCAGTTTTTAAATTATTTACATTTATATTTCATGCAGTTCAATGCCATTTATGCGCATTTTACTGCAATATTGATTAAAAGGGAATTTAGAAGTTAGGGGGCCAAACCATATTATTATATTATTGCTATCGTATAATAATTCATATACAAGCAGCTCTACAGTGGGACAAATAATGTGTTCCACAAAGCTTTGCAAAAATGTCAGATTTTCCTTCCCAAACCATTCAAGACGCTTTATAGTGAAAAACACAGAAATCAAAAAATACTAGTAATACATACAAAAGAAAACATAGATCAATGACAGGATAAAGTTTAAACACAGTATTTTCACTAAAAATCTACTTACATGTATGTCGCCCTTTTGCTTCCTTTAACTCTACGTGTCTCCGATGTTTCTGAGTCGGTTTTGCAAGCCAAGAGCTGCTTGTGTTTTATTTATATTTAAGGAATTGCTGGAATAATAATCTGATATAAATAATCTCAAAATTCTGCAGTGCTGAAATTTTAATCCATACTGGTCTTCTCCCGTCGCGCATGTCAGTACTGGAATTGTAAGGATAAATATAAGGATGGTAATCATGGTGATCCCCCCCCCTCCCCCCCGGCAGGGCCTCGGCCTCCCCGCTCAGGCCCAGTTTAACGGCTCCCTGCTAATGGACGGTTGCGCAGTGGAGGCGCAGCTGGAGGCCCTGCTGGAGGGCCAGCGCGCATCCCTTGAGCTGCATGCGCAGTGCCGCCCGGGGCTGCGCATTGAGGGCGTGCTGCAGCACAGCCTACCCGCCCTGGGGTCCCTGCCACGGCTCGGCCGGCTGCTGGTGGTCGCGACAGCAGCCCCGATGCGCTACGACGCCCAGCTGGCCCTGCGGCTGGACCTCTGTGCCCTGGCCGTCTCCGGGGGCCTGCGGAGAGGCAGCCGGCTAGAGGGTTTGATGTTACTGCAGAACAACTGCACGATCCTGAGGGTATGGCCCCACCCAGCGTCCCTAACCGGCTCTGTCCCACCATGTCCAAAAACGAGGCTCAAAACCCGGAAATGCACACACACCTTTTAAAGCACGTTCCTCGTGGTGTAAACGATATGCAGGCTTCAGACTTGGAATTCCTAGTCACTTAAGCATCACTGAAAGGTCACTTTAGCCATGAAAGTTCTACAAAAATGATCAGGAAGGCACTTTGCTTCTCCCATAGGAGCTGGGCACTCCATCCAGGCTCGAAGGATCTGGATCCTTGGCCATTAGCAAGGAGATCACAGACTCGCATCTGTCCCTGTTCGCAGATGATAGGAAACTGCAGGCTCTTCTGACCACCAAAGCCGCTGGGGTATTGCAGTCCCTCCTTTCTCACATTTCCTATGACTGCACTGTCTCAGGATTAGAGATTACCCGCAATTACCAAATTGGCATCGTTATTGTTATGAAAACAGTGTTGCCAACTCTCATGCATCTGGCGTGACACGCACGCTTTCAGAATCTCACACTCATGCAAGAAATCTTACAGCGAATCTATTACTCCATTATAAACCTAAAATTAACTACATCAAAACCGTTACAGTAGTTTGCAAACCCTACAGGTTTCACTAGGTAATAAAACTTACATAAATGTAAATGTGTGTGCGTGTGTGTGCGGACTCGAATTGAAAATCTCACGCCAGCCTGCTGACTGAAGTTGGCAACTCTGTAAACACAGAAAGTATGCAAATGCAATTAAATGTATAAATGCACAAGGTTCAGTTCTGACATGCTCTTACAAATGGCTGTCCTTAAACCGAATAATCAGTAGATAAAATGGCTTCAGCTAACATAAGTGTTATTGAAATGGAATGGATCCATGGGGCTATAGATGCAATGCCTGTGTGTTTCTTGTTTTAGAACAAGCTGGACGTTCTGGCCCTGCTAAACCACTCCATGCCCCTCTTACGGGTTGCTGGGGTCCCTCCCACTACAAAGCTGTCTTTTAACTCTGACAGGGGGCGTGATTCCTACCACAAGACTCTCAGCTGCATCTTAGGCAGCCAACAGGTAGGGGGCAGTGTTGTGTTATGGAGACACCATTTTATGCGGCAGGTTATATTGTCTTGTACTCAGAACACGTTGACATGTAACCGCTTGGATCCCTGCAGATCACTGAAGATCTGAGTATTGAGAAGACAGAGGAAGGAGTCAAACTGATGTACTGCTTCAATCACTCTGTCGGCTCCCTAAGGGACTTTGGGATACCCAAGAACAACAGCGTTCAGGTTCTCCCCACTCACGGGAATTTTACTAACAACAAAATAACAAAATTGTTCTGAGGGCAGAATGAAAAAAGATTCAGATCTCAATTAGATCTTGTTCCTGCCTCATCCTTCCTTGCTTGGACCCACCTCCTCTACAATCTCATTGGTTGTATCTCTGAACAAATCATCTTTCATTCTGCCCTTACATTTTTGTGCAAATAAAACTGCCAAGGGTATTCTCTGTTTTTTCTTTCGCTCTTTTCGTCGACCTGAATCAGCATCGCTGTACTTCGTTCTTTCTGCTTATGATCTCAGGCCAAGTTGGGCTTCGGGGAGGTGAGGAGCCTATCGGTGCTCTCTCAGCTTGGGGCAGAACTCGCCAGCCTGGGAGCTGAGCTGAAGGACACGTCTGAAGGCACCAAAGTGACAGGATCGCTGCAGCACAGCTGGCCCTGGTTGGAGAAGCGAGGCCTTCCCAAGGTTGTGGAGGTATGTGGTGAGACAGCCTTCAGGAATCTACAGCCATGGAGCTACATGCAGCATGAATATGTAGAGGACACTTAGTCCTGGTGATAGGAGGACATGAGCTTCTGAGACTTGGCTGGGAATTTTATGTGATGTTGTAACAAACACTGGTTTGTTACCAGATGTTTGTAATTATACTCCTGTCCTCTAGGGGTCAGTATAATTTCCTAGAGGCAGATTCATCTTGCTCCTCATTGGTTAATTTTTTGGTTCCAGTTGGTCTAGACTAGGCAGTGACTGATGTAACACAGAAGACTTAACCCACACTGACCTTGTTTGTCCAGGTGTTACTTAACTGGATGTTCTAAAATGTAACTTTTAGCTAATAGTGGCAGCATGGTGGACAAAATATTTGAAGGCTGTGAGTTGAACTTTGGTTGAGTAAAGAGGCCAAGATCATCTTATGAGTAAATAATAGTAATAGACATTTCAATTAGCACCTGCTTAGCCCATAACAGAATCATCATTTCAATGAGAATCTCCAGCGTGACTCCTTGCTGCCCCCTGCAGGCACTGTGCTCTGTGCAGGGGCACTTCCCCCAGCTGCAGTCCAGGGTGCACCTCTCTGTGGACGGGGAGAAGCTGTTGGCCTCCGCACTGAATGTCAGCCTGTCCAGGGGCAGCCTGGGCCTTTTGTTCTCCCTCGCTGCCCCCCGGGAACTTCTGCCAGGGCTTCCCCACAGCCTGGGCGCGGCCCTCACCGCACACCACCAAGGTAATTCCACACAAGGAACATGTTGTAGCAGGGCTGGTGGATGTGAGCAGGTGGATGTGACCTGATGGATGTGAGCTGGTGGTTGAAACTGGAGGATGTCAGATAGTGGATGTGAGCTGGAGGATGTGAGCTGAAGGATGGGAGCTGGTGGATGTGAGCTGGTGGATGTGAGCTGAAGGATGTGAGCTGGTGGATATGAGCTGGTGGATGGGAGCTGGTGGATGTGAGCTGAAGGATGTGAGCTGGTGGATATGAGCTGGTGGATGTGAACTGGAGGATGTGAGCTGGAAGATGTGAGCTGGAGGATGTGAGTTGGTGGATGTGAACTGGAGGATGTGATAATTAATTTTTATTTTATTTATTTATTTCATGTTTGTCTTTTTTATTTATCTATTTATTTTAATGTAATTTATTTATTTTATTTATTTGCTGCTTGTCCTATGGATAAAAGCTTTAAAAAGGACATGGTGGACTAGTCAAATCTGTATTTAATTCTTATAAGGCATTAAATAAGCACAGTTGCTGTGTGACTGCTGTTAAGGCTAAAGGGACAATCGAACACTTCCAAATGGGAAAGTACAGCAATCAGCTTCTCCTGGCAAAGGATGGGGTCTCATCCAGGGCACAAGGGTGGGGTACATCCTGGATGAGATGGTGCAAGTGGTTAACTCCCCTAAATTGCACCCCCCCCCCACCCAGGCAGTCAGAAGCAGGTGTCTGTGGATGTTTCCTGTGATGGCATGCGAGTCCGTGTTGCCGGGGAGATGGCCGGTTGGGGGACGGGAGGACGCGAGGTCAGGGCTGCTGTCCTCCATACTGGTGGGGGGGGAGGCACCCCCACCCTTCAGGTGAGCTGCTTCGGGGACACAGGTGATGTGAACTCCGGGAAACAGACTTTAGATAAACAGTGTCAGAGCAATAATTAATAATAGTGGTAATTACTGACACATGACCACCGCATGATTAAGATATTACCTGTAATACCATGTCATAGTTGTCATAGTTAACTAATTAATTAATCATAAATGTTATTGATTATTATATTGCATTATTATTATTGAAAATGAGTTTCTCTCCCCTTCCCTGTTTGTTTGGTGTGTATGTATGTCTGCTGCCTGCATATGTGTGTGTGCTGTCCGTGTATGTGTCTGCACTGTCTGCATGTGTATGCGTGCTGTCTGCGCATGTATGTATGCATGCTGCCTGCATACGTGTCTGCACTATCTGCATATACTTGCGTGCTGTCTGCATTTGTGCTGTCTGTGCATGTATGTTTGCATGCTGCCTGCATACGTGTCTGCACTATCTGCATATACTTGCGTGCTGTCTGCATTTGTGCTGTCTGTGCATGTATGTTTGCATGCTGCCTGCATATGTGTCTGCACTATCTGCGTATGTATGCGTTCCATCTGCGTATGTATGCGTTCCATCTGTGTATGTATGCTGTGCAGGTGGAGGCCTGGGGGAGGCTCACTGACTCTCAGCTGCGCTGCTCTCTGGCTGTAAACCCCAAGACTAACTCCTCGCTGGCTTTCACGGCACACGGACATGACGTGTCCTCCAGGTAACGGGGGTTAGGGGCTCGGGGGCTCGGTCTATTTTGGCCTCATCAATCGATGACTGACTTGACGATTCCGCTCTCGATTCTGCTCTCGACCTCGATTCAGCAGCTTTTTTTTGTGCCATTTTGTATCCTTTGCTCCAGGAAGGAACTGAACATCAGGATGCAGCAGAACATGCCTGAGCTGCAGGATTACCTGCCTTCACAGCTGGAAGCCAAAACTCAGGTACTATAATTTAAAAAATCACAGAACTAGTTAGTTTCCACTGTTTAATGGAATACTTTTGGTCTCCCTTCCCCTTCGCTCCAAGGAATTTGACTTGCACAAAAATGTTGTGAGGGCAGAATAAAGATCAATTGGTCCAGATAGACGACCAATCAGATTGTAGAGGAGTTGGGTTCAAGCAAATAGAGGATGCAGGACCACGACATCTGATTGGTTGGTCCCACTTCCTCTGGTTGCATGGACCCACCTCCTCTATAATCTGATTGGTTATCTCTCTGAACCAATCATGTTTCTTTCTGCCCACAGAATCTTTTTGTGCCAGCAAATCTCCCATGAGCTTCACATGCTTAACAAGCCGGGCAAACCAAAACTCAGTCACTCATGTAACGCACATTCTAAGGCCATATCAGCTGCATTGTAAGACACTGTATTGGACTCATCGGTCTGGTTACTGGCAATAAAAACAGAAGAATCTGTGTCCAGAGAAAGCGGGAAAGCAGTGGGCCAGGACGCTGGCGTTTCTGACCTGTCCCCAAACAGCTGAATCACAGCAGTGCTAGCATGCAGGCCCTGGCTGAGGTGCGAGCAGGCAGCTCGGAGCTTCGTGCCGCAGGCCAGCTGGCGCTCTCGGGGGCCGGATGCAGCCAGGAGCTGGAGCTGAACCATTCATTTGCAGAGGTGCGCCATCCACCATCCCTGCATTTTCCCACAAAGCTCCTCTTCTTGCCATGTTAGCAGTGTATACGGGGGGCGGAGCCACAAGGGCACTGGACCCCAGCTCAGTGCTGATTGGCCCTCTGAGTGCCCCCTCCCCAGTCACTAACCGATTCAAAAGATAATATTGGATGATGATAATATTGCCCCATCTGCATCAATTATGGTCCCTCTTATGCCCCCTCACCTTAAAAACCTTAGAATGGCCCCAGCCTAAGCTGACCGTTGATCCTGAGCGGGTCATCTTTGCCTGCAGCTGAGGTCCATACCCAGAAATATGGCGGTGAGGATGACGTATAAGGGTGGAAACTGGACAGGAAGTCTGCAACAGGAAGTTGTGTGGGGAGGTCACATGATCAGAGTCTCGGGAGAGTACGCCGCACTCCCTGAACACAAGAGGGGTGTCCATCAGCTGCAAGGTAAGGATGGAAGCCTGCAGATGAACAACATCTTAATGGAGTAGAAGACCTACAGACCACAGGTAAAGCAGAATGTTTATTGTCGCTTCAGTTCAGGTGTCCAACAGGTTTCCTTCCCTGCCTCACGAGTGCGGTCTGGAAGTTCGGTTAGATAGCTCAGCCCATCGACGATTGGACAGCGTCCTTCTGGACTGGACAGGACAGGAAAGAAATGAAAAGGTGAGAGACAATTCTAATGGATGCTCTCATAGATGTTCTCCTTTGGCTCAAACGAATTTGTGAGGCATGTGCATGTCAGTCTTGTTGAAATCACAGTGCCTTCCGTTTTATCTCTGTTCAGTCTATTGTTCTTATTAGTTCTGCTCTGTTCATTTAATCCATTGTTCTTCTGAGTTAAAATCGGTTCAGTTAATTTATGATTCTTGTTAGTTTAGGACTGTTTGTTTCACTTTGTTGTTAGTTCAGGGCTGTTCATATGTCAGTGGAAACAACATATTATGGGTGGACAGTTTAGTTGTATTTTTCATGGGTTTTATGACCTTTAAATAGCGTTTTGAAGGCCATCGAAGTCTGTCCACAGGGGAGGGTGCTGTGCTCATGGAGCAGAGAAGAGGAGCTCTGGGAGGGTACAGTGGACGTGAGGCAGCCCTTTGCTCAGACGCTGTCGCACCTCCACCTTCACACGCGCTCGCAGAGCCTCGTCCATGTACAGGGGAGCAGCCACCAGGTATCACATACCCGCCAGACATGCGTCCACCCCAGAGAGACGCATCCAATCAAAAACCATTCTCAAGGCACATGGCTGCAACCCTGATGCAAAAGTCATATTCAGCTATTTATATAATAATAATTACTATTATAATTATAATTAAAGCATTCTGTCCATTGTACAGCTCCGGAAAAAACTAACAGACCACAGCAGAATTTTCAGTTTCACTCATTTCTCAATTCATGCGTCTGTGTAAAATATACAACCTGCACCCTGGTCCTTCCCTGCTTCTCATTGATGAAGGGCTCCTTCCTTGCTTTATGGGTCTTCAGTCCTGCTTCTAGGAGCCTGACATGAACTGTCCTAGCAGTGCACTTCATGCCACTTAATGTTTCTCATCACTCTTGAAGGTCACTTGAGGTCGTCCTCTGATTTATGAGGCGCTGCTGAATAAGTTAACGGTCATCTCTGGCTGATTTCCGGTCATTCCCAGTGTCACCTTGTTCCTGCGTACTGGTGCCTTAGAAACTCTGAGTCTGGAAGCAGCCTGCCTCACAGTGTAGCCTTCGGCCAGCAGAACCAGGATTAAACCAGGATTTATAAATGCAGTTTTTTTGGGGTTTTGGGTACTGGGCATAATGGCATGTGCTCTGTGTGGTGCTGTTAGGCCCTGCTCTCCTGGAATGATGGGCGACCTGTGAATGCGACCCTGACCCTGAGCAGACACTTGCATGGAAGCTCCAGCAGAGGGCAGGCTTGCCTCTTGCTGTCACCAGGCCAGGTACCTCATTTCTGTAGAACTTCTCTCTAGAAAAAAAAATAAAATAAGACTTTTTTTAGTTCACTAGAACTTGAAGCACAAAAACTATATGCAATGCAATATGATTTATGCCATGACTTGCTACGCAAATTAAAAAAATACCCATTGGCACCTGCTAAACTATATTTTCATGCTTATGTCATCCTTGCTTCATTGTTTTCTTGTTGTAAAGATCATTCTTTTCCAGCAGTTAGAACGCATTAGAATTCCTGCGTTTCAGATGCAGGCAGTGCTCCCCCTGGTGGACATCGAAGGATGTGTCACCATGGCCAGGGAGGGCAGCTCTTACTCCCAGGCAGCAGAGCTGAAGTGGGCTGACAAGAGGATCTCGCAGGCTATGAAGTACCAGGTGATTCCCTCTCCTGCAGTACTTAAAAAAGTATGACTTGGTAGGTTGGATTCAGCTCATGTAAATAAAACGTTTTATTTTATTTGTGTGTGTTGGTGCAGAGAGGAGCCAAGGGTGTACACACACTGCAGCTGGAGGGTGGTGCCGACAACGTCTCCCCCCTGCCCTGTTCGTCCCACACCTTCCTTGCCCAGGTCCACACTAATGGCCAGGATCAGCTGGAGCACCATCTGCTCCTGGGTCTGTGTCCTCCACACCCAGTGAGTCCCACGTGATCATGGTCACCTGACCTCCAAACCTCCAATCTGGGGATTTTTACCGTCCTCCGTACTTCTGCACTTGTGTATTGGATCTGTACTTCGGCGATGGAAGATGACATCATACTGGTATATGAGGACACAAGAATGGTCAATAAGCATATTGAAAAATACCCCTTTTCATTCCCGTACACGTATCCCAGAATGCAATGCAACCCCCTGCTTTCTCATTTCAGTGAACCATGTTTTTGTGTGTCCCTGTGTCTGCCCCAGGCGTGGGCTGTGTCTGGATACCACCGCATCAGCACAGGCAGGCAGCTGCTCTACACCCAGACCCGCCTGTCTGTATCCGGGCAGCCGTGGCACAGTAGCCTGACCCTGGTCCTCACCAACGACTCCATCCCTCAACGCAACAACCTCTCCCTGCATACCGAGGTGGGTTTGCCAAGCTTCGCACTTTGGAGCTCTCTGCATGCAGTCAGGCCCTCAGAGCGTGCACAACCAGCAGGATGAACCGTCTGCGTGCGTGTGCATGGGCATGATGGTATTTGAATTTCTGTGTTAATCTGTGCATGCATGTATGTCAAGATACCTGAATGCATGACTCTCTGTGCGTCTATGTATAGGCATGTGTCCATTGACGTTTGTGCACATGTGCTACAGTTGCAGCTGGGTGACGGAGCTCTCGAGCTGGGAGGCAGTGTATTCTCATCTCGCCGGGGTGCGGGGCTTCTCGTGCAAGCCAGACTGGACCGCAGTGACCGCCTCTGGCTGCAGGGGGCACTAGAGGGAAGATGCTTGCAGTCTGCTGCGGGGTACAGTGATGGTAAGAAATGCTGGAGTAATTTCTTGTACTGATTTAACAAGCAGATTCTAGGTACTGAAAATGTGTTGCCCGTTTTATTTGTAACAGTCGTAACGTTTTTCGTCTGTGTGCTCACACTTGCGCATGAAGGAGCGTCATTAGACGATGACTTGACCATAGCACTGTGTCTGGAGGGGAGACGACGTTTGACACTGGAGGTGCAAAGGAGAGAGGGAATGGCCAAGCGGGATAGGCTGGCATCCTTCTCTGTGAGGGCAGCCAATCAGAGCTTGACAATTGGTGCGCAAGGCTGTGCAGAGAGCCTACAGGAGGCAGAGGTACGGCAGACGAGACATGCTGAAGATTCTATGCCTTGAGTTCATTTCTATTGACATTTATTGACCATGCAAATATTAATAAACCCTCATCACCAATGTATCTCACGTGTAACAATGAAGGGCCCTTTCTGATTGGTCATGTAACGTGTGCCTAGGCCAGAGTACGAGTTCTGGGGTCCCACATAAAGAACAAGCTGCTGGAAAAAATAAGAATCCTACAGCGCCTCCTTGTGGAATTCAGGCACCAGGTATGGGATTATTCATTTTTTCACCCTTTAAACTTCTAAATGCTTATCGAGATCTGAGGACAGGATTATTGAGCTGATTAATTGATAACTATTGATTTAAACCCATTTATTTCTGCATGAAGTTGTCAACTAGTTCCACTGGTCCTCAGCCGTCTCAGAATGGTTCAGCTTTGCTTATTTTATTCACAGTAATTTGGTTCCCTTCTCTTTGACAATCCTGTACAAACATGTTGGTGTTGTGGGTAGGACTATGAGAACCTAACTGGGATCTATTCTTTGCTCCTGTAGTCCCGGGACAGCGTGCTGCTTCAGGAAATGAGCGAGCGGCCCCTCCGTGTGACCCAGAGGGCGGAGGCTCTGCTCACGCAGGGGTCCGGGGGGATCTGGGGGGCCTGGAGGAGGGGCCCCTTACGGCGTTCCCTCACTGATGCTGTGCCACGCTATCTGGGCATGCTGAACCGAGTGTCCCTGCAGGTCCAGCAGGAGCTGAAGAGTAAGGCACTGCTCGGAGGCCTGGAGGGCCACTGCTGGGATCGGAGCATGCATCACTAGACCTGGGGGGGCGGTAATCAGGGCAACCATCGGTACATAAGGGAGGCGGTAACCAGGGCAACCATTGCTAGATCAGGGGGCGGTAACCAGGGCAACCATTGCTAGATCAGGGGGTGGTAACCAGGGCAACCATCGGTACATAAGGGAGGCGGTAACCAGGGCAACCATTGCTAGATCAGGGGGCGGTAACCAGGGCAACCATTGCTAGATCAGGGTGGACGGTAACCAGGGCAACCATATACTGTACAGATCCAGGAATTTTTTTGGAGGCAAATTATATTACATTTAAAAGGTAAATGTCAGGAGGGAATAAGGTACATGCAATGTAGGTGGGGTGGCACGGTGGCACAGTGGTTAGCAGGGTTACCTCACACCTCTGGGGCCAGGGTTGAGTCCCTGCTATGGCTCTGTGTGTGTGGAGTTTGCATGTTCTCCCCGTGGCATTGTGGGGTTACCTCTGGGTTCTCTGGTTTCCCCCCACAGTCCAAAAACATGCTGAGATTAACTGGAGTTACCAAATTGCCTGTAGGTATGCATGTGTGATTGAATGGTGTGTGAGTGAATGGTTTGTGAGTGAATGGTTTGTGAGTGGATGGTTTTGTGCTTAGCAGGAAGTTGAGTACCTAAAACAGGAAGCTGCTTTCCTCCTTGGTGTTTGTCTTGTCACAGGGCCACTGGCCACCTTGGCTGGGGCCTACCAGGATGTGACGGGCCGTCGATTCGACACGGCCTGGAGAGATGGAGCGGCCCTCTGGGCACGGAGACTGGTGGAGATTCTGCCTGCAGTTCTGGAGGAGCACCACCAGAGGGCGACGAAGGCCGTGCTGGGCACCATCACCTCCATCCTGGACATGGTAAGATGGTGTCATGAAGAAGAACATAGGTGCACGGTCCCTGGATAATAATGGAGGGACAATGAGCTCTCTCTGATCCTCCTCTGTGTCTATACGTGTGCCCTCCAGGCAAGCCAGCAGACAGCTTTGTGGCTAGAATCCAGGCTGGCAGCAGCATTGGCTGGGGTCAGAAGACGGCTGGCCTCACTTTATAGGCTCTCACACAGGTACTCTACTGGATCTCTCTACTGGATCTCTCTACTGGATCTCTTTACTGGATCTGTTATCCATGTCGGTTGACTGTCGAACAAGATAGTCCTTCCAACAAGACTACTTGAAGCAGTTGGTCAAACGGGGGGGGCGGGTGTACTCTGAAGAACATTTTTGTACCCTTGGGGATACATTAATGTTGTTTGTACCTTGGGGATTTTCCTCAGAGTCCATTTCTATACCTTAAAAGCTACAACTATAGGGAACAATTGGCAGTCCCTTGAAGGTTGACAAGCAAAGGTACAAATTGTTTTTTTCTGACAATGGGCATGTGTGTGGTTAATTATATAATTATGCAGGGGACAAACCTGAATAACACCACTAATCTGAGCTGACTAACATATGCGTGTGTGTGCGTGTGTGCACGTGTGTGTGCATGTGTGTGTGCGCATGTGTGTGTGTCGGCTGCTCCAGCCACTGTGAGGTGACTCTCCAGGTGCCGCTGCCCAGGGTGACCTGGTCCGACGTTGGGGAGGCCGGACTGGTGGAGCTCCTTCTGGAGGAGTGGCTTCTGAGGCCCGTGGTGGCCCTGACCTCCCTCCAGCCTGCCGCCGAACTGTATCGGCTCAAGAGGAAGATGATGGAGAGCCCCTTCGGCCGTGAGTCACCCTTCATTGCGCAATTGGGCCAGCAGGCGGCATGGCAGCTAAGGACACAAGACACAAGTAATACAATGGTTTCAGACTCGAGTCTCTAGATGGTCTTCTTTTGTACCTTTGGCCAGAAAAGTTAAAATTCTAAGATGCCAGCTGACCTGTGTTGCTATGTGTGAGTAGTACTTACTGTTCGTAGGAATAATGAAGTGGCCTTACCCAGGGTGCCTGGCAGAACCTGTCATTTCCTTCCCATTTTAGCCCTTCCTAGATGTAGACATGCATGGGACATATTGCCAGACTTTGCCGAGTTGTGAAAGCTTCCTGGCGGCCATCATCTTACTAATCTCTAGAAAGAAATCTGACTCCTGTGATTCGAGGCTTTTCTCTTCTTTCCACCTCGCCCCCGTAAACCTCTCCCTGCCGCTCCCCAGACCAGGCTCTGCTGGTCTCAGATCAGTTTGTGGTGTCCTTCGACGGCCGCCTGTACGAACTGCCCCCTCGCTGCGCGCTGCTGGTGGCCCGTGATGCGGCTCGTGGCTCCTTCACTGTGCTGCTGAGCCCAAATGGAGTGCCACAGCGCAGTCTTCTAGTGGAAATGAGCAATGTCACTGTCAGCATTCCGTCCGGTGGACAGGTAACTCTCACAGCCCAATCAATGAATGTGCCTTTGTTTCCAAATTTTAAATGAATGATCCCTTACAATAAAAAGCTACTTCTGATATTTTGTAACCCTAATGGATTTAGGTATATTACTGCACATCAGAAGGGAGAGATTAATTTATCCTTCATAGGTGCATACCAACTGCCGCGTGACAGACAAATCGATCACAGACAATGGCGTGACAGTCAGAAGAGACTCCAACATTGTTGAAGTATCCAATCAGGATGGAGCAGTGGTGTCATGTGACCGGTCACATGGTGTTTGCAGTTTGACTCTCGACAGCTGGCACCATGGTAAAACTTACCTCAGCCGTGAAACTGGAATTCTGATCTCTGGCTCTCTGTTACTCTGCCATACCGTTTATGGGAACACCAAAGTGGTTTGCCACATCGCAGCTATGCGAAAGAAATGCTAATATGGTGCGCTTCCAGAGCAGGTCTATTGCTTCTGGAATAGCTGGGTGCTACATGTTTATGTTCATACAGGGGCTTCTGTGGGTCTCCTGGGGACCAATGACAACGAAGCAGGAAATGACCTCACGCTTCCTGATGGATCTCAAGCAGACAGTGAGGAGCAGTTCATCCAGAGCTGGCAGGTAGGGTATGGCACAGGTGTGACCAGCAGTGGTGTTTATCACGACTAAAACCACACACTTGCATGGCGCCCCCTGTTGGCCACCACAGTAAATATTAAATAAACACGTTCCATATTTAGGAGATACTGCACGGGGCCCTGAAGTGACTTTTTGAGAAACAACAAGCTCGCCCCCGGCTGTAACATGACGTGTGTATGTGCGGCTTGCCTGCAGGTGCGCCGTCAGTGTCGCAGTGACCCTGGGAAGATGGGGTCCTGCTCCAACACCACCGATGCTAAGCTGGCCCCCAGCCCCCCTGGCTGTGCCTCGCTGTTCTCAGCCTCGGACTCCCCCCTAAATGCCTGCTTCAGGGTGGTACGTGCCACTGCATCACACCTTAAAGAAACAGTTCATCCCAAAACTGAAAAAGATATGCTTCAGGGGGGTTTTCTCCATCTAGATTGTTCTGCTGGAAGTTTTCTAGTTTTAGGGATATTGGGCGTAGAAATGTGGGGCTTCACTCGAGTATGATGGGAGTGAATGGCATTCTTTCTGTGGTGGTTAAGGCACCAGAAAAATACATTTGAATAATTCAACAGCAATGCCTCTTACCAGAAATCACGGCCCAGTTACTCACGATAATCTGCAGACTTTTTAGTGAGCAGTTCAATGTAGGAACTATTTCCTTCTACCAGACTCCTCACACCAATCGTATCACTGCGCAGACGATACAAGACGATCTTCCGCCCCTTTGAAACATCTTTTTTCAGTTTGGGGGTGAACTGCCCCTTTAAGCAGCACCTGTTTCTCTCTGCGACTGCGCAATATTATAGAACCAATCAGGCCCATAATTCAGTCATTAAACACGATTGTAGTTGGTTAACTATTAGCTCTTCTTAGGGCGGCACTGTGGCCCAGATTCCGTTCAGCCCCTGCTTCCATTTGCATGCAGCTTGTGTGTTTTCGAAGGGTATTCCAGTTTCTTGTTAACTCTTCTTACTCTCTGCTCAGGTGGATCCGCTGCAGTTCCTAGCTGTGTGCGACAGGAGCCGCTGTAACCAGGACAGGGCCCCCTGCAGGCTAGCAGCTGCATTTGTCCATCTCTGCCGCCGTAACTACGTGCCTTTGGAGCTTCCAGAGCAATGCGGTCAGTACTTCCCTTTTCATATCTTTACAGCTGAAAGGGCCGCTGTGTATGCTGGTTTTCACTGCAGCTCCCTAATTAGATTACTAATTAGAGGACTGATTGGCTGAAGAGTCCTCACACCTGGATTTGAACAACTGACCTAAAGGTTATCCCAGAAACCTGCGCACACACCGGCTCTTTGAGGGTGAGACTGCCCACCCCTGCTTTACATCGAGTCATCGACTACTTATCCTTGAGGGGAAATAGTTTGACAAACAAATATACATACTATATGTAAATGTATATGAAAACTCTTTATTAATCTATCATGAATGCATAACTGATTATTAATAGGAGGTTTTAAGAAACACTACTTTTCTAACTAACAGCTTCAAATCCCCATAGAACACATTCCACTAATCTCTACAAGAGAAAGGTTTGTTCAGGGGCTCGGGGTCTGATAAAGGCCAATCAGCTTCAACTGTCGCTGAACTGAACTGTCGTTCCCTTGTTCCCAGTGAATACATAAGTGGGTGGAGTCACCAGAAGTGGTGACACATAAGCAACCTGACGGTGAACCCCGGCCAGAATGCCTGTGCGGTGTGAGCATGCTGACCCCAGATCAGCCGCTAAAGTCACACACCGACACACAACAGGGCACTGTCACAGGACTACAGAGAAATTTATATGCAAGCATGTGTATCTGTGCCTCTTGAAAAAACAGGTTTATATGTCTATGTGACTCGCCTTAGAAGTTTGTCAATCAGTGTATATGATATGTGTATATCTTCCCATTCAAACTGTAAGCATGTGCCTGTAAATGATTTATAAAACCAAGTTAAACCTTTAAATTTATCTTTTCTAATATATTTTGCTGATCAGACGATCCTTTAAACGAACGGCTATGAAATATTTTAACGTGTCACGTTAACTAAAAAAAAAATCATCGTAATGTTTTAATTTTTCTCATACTTTTGTGAAGCCTTTTTGTTAAAAATGAAAATGTTACTGATTCTGATTTTACATACACTGGTGTGACTTTTTTTTAGTGTTTATGTAACAGAGCACAACAGATGAGATGCTGTCGTACTCAGACTACCTGTTAGTAAACAGTCTTGTGAATTGGAATGTTTCTCTGGTGGTTTGTATCCACTCAGACCCCAGAAATAAAACTTACTTGACTAAATCCACATTGAGGTGAGCGAGTTTATATTCAAGTGCCTCCTTACTGTTTGCACATATTGACAACATTTTTACATGTTAAGGCTTTAAGATGGTGTCTCTGTTTCACCATCTTATCTTAATATTACTCTTGTGTATATATTTAAAGGTGGAACATAATGTTTTGTCTTGCTTTTTTTTCTTTTCAAGAAAAGTGCCATATGTAGATATTTATGTTCCAAACACTTAACTGTGTGACCAACGTAATGTAACTTATTCATTAGTCAAAACGCACCCTTGTAAAAAGTCTGGTTTTAAAGATGCCATAGTAAATTTCAGAGAAACATTAGCAGGATCACAAACTTTCAAAGACAAAAACCAAAATCATTTGTTTTCATTTTTAAGCATCAGATAAAATGTCTAGCTTAAGCTCCCACCCCTTAGTGGGATGACAGTCCATTAGTGGGTACTGATATGCACATATTCTGGAAGAAATAGCAATGTCAGCTTGCCAAGCAATGTGTTTTTGGGTTGTGTGAGGAAACCGAACATGTTATCAGATGCAATTTAGACAAACATCTTTAGACCATCTTCATAATGCAGATATAAATTTCCTAAGCCTCCAACAGTGTGAAATCACAGATCTCATCGCTCACCCACAGCGATGGGGTGGACATGGCACTTGTGGTTGATGCAGAATCTCCACAGCCCCTCACTGGCCAAGCTGCCAGACTAGCGGTAGTGCATCCAGAAGTCAGTCGCCCCCCACCAGCAAGACCAAACAGCGTTGAGGTCCTCCTTGATGGGGTGCAGCTGTCAAAGAATGTAAGATACACAATGAAGAACTGGAATGTAAAACAAAATGCTAACGTTAAAAGCTATGTTTCCTTTACCTGAATAAGCAATTTGTTTCATTTTTAATCTGCAAATGCATATTTTGTATTTCTTGAAATTTGCTTATTGATCAATAAAATTCTGACCATTATAAATCAACCACTTGGGAAGTGACAGATTTTCGGACTGGAAGGTGGTTTGGCGAAGAAACACTTTTCAAATAGTCTATTACGGAAGCGTATTACTGCCACGCCATAAAAAAAAATATTCTCACTATCACGTTATAACGTGAAAATATTATATTACAACGTGAAAACAATACGTCAAAACGAGAACTCGTATCAGCATGAAGCACGTCTTCTTAATACAATATACACACACATACACACACGCGCGCGCTATTTTAGCCATAGATTAGAACGGAACACAGACGTTATTTTTCTCGTGAAAATAAGTGTTACCGTGCATCTGATACACACTTAGAATGTAACGAGCGTTTTATCGCCAACTTCATGTCTGCTGTTTTGAACTTTTCAATCGATATGAACAGGCGTTTGACAACCTATAAGTAACAACCCGTTTTCATCGTGTGCATCGGTTTGCCTGTCCTTTAAAGCCCTCCACCAGATCCCCTCATTGTTCTCACTACAGGGATGTTAATCCACTTTTTTTCCCTGTTGATATCCCACCCATACATTCCTCTCCTCCATCCTATAGTGATGAGGTTCCACCGTCGTCTGCATTTTATCCTCCGATGCTGTTGGTGGCAGTAATGCGCTCAGTCGGACTCTTATTCCCTCCTAAATGAAAGGGATGAGGAAGGTGGTAAACAGATCATGGTGGTGCTCTTCAGTATGGAGAAGGTAATTAATCGCATTTAAAAAATGGAGAAATGTTGCTTATACTTGAAATCAGCTTGATGGTGTGCGGATAAAGAAGAAGTTGGGAACCGAGACTCATATGTAGTCTAGGCATGTGCCCCGCTATTTGTAAAAGCCTTAAAGTGCTTCAGCACGGTGTTTAGCGTTGTCAGTCATTAAAGTCATTTTAAGAACTGGAAGGTGTTGCCCTACACACATCTTTTTTTATCTACAAGTATTAGTTTGAAAAGACTGCTCGATAAGATATGCAGTTTTGGTGACGCTTTATGCATTTGTTGGCAACTATGGTTACTGTATTGAGTTTTTTTAGTTGACGATGGGCTAACATTTAGTTTCTAACAGCATTTTCTCCTTTCCCTTCAGATGGCTTGTGCGGCTAATTTTGTAGCATGAAGTGGGACAGTGTGTTCTTACCCGTTCGGCCATGATCGCCTTCACTCGGGCGCAGGAGCCGTATGCCGCGTGGCCCGCGGGCGACAGCGTGAAGGAGCCGGCGGACAAGGGGCATGCACTAACCGGGGAAGAGGCTAAACGTTTTTACCAGAGCCTGATAGAGGAAGGCGAGGATGGGGAGACCGGAAGCAGCAGCACGGGAAACGCGCCGGCGAGGAGAGCGAGAAGACGGCGTCCGCAAGCCGCCGCTCCCTCCGAGAGGGATGGACACCGGCTGCTGAGATGCGCCCAGGAAGGGGACCTGGCGGGGCTCAGGGAGCTGCTGGGAAAGAAGGCCTGCAATGTCAACTTCTGCGATGCCTATTACTGGACCGCCATCATGTGCGCCAGCTATGCTGGGCGCCTAGACGCCGTGAGGTACCTCCTCCGTAAGGGGGCGGCCTGGGTGGGCGTGGTGGACACCCAGGGCCGGGACGCCCGGGATCTGGCCGATCAGGCCGGGCACACAGAGGTGGTGCGGGAGCTGGACACGTTTCGGGCCCAGGAAGACAGGCAGAGGACAGACAGGTCAGTCACAGGCGTAAAACATGGGGAATTTGACTGTATAACAGACTGTATAACATAACTCAGACTTGGGAATCCCTAGTTTAATGGATGGGTGGGTGCATGAATTCAGTTGGTGTCCAAGCAGTGCAGCTGATTGGTTAGTGAGTGTGGGTGGGTGTGTCTTTGCCTGTCTGCAGTGCCCCGCCCCCAGAGCCCCGCTGGTGCTCGGACTGTGGTACCCAGTACAGCGAGAGCGAGGACCGGCATTGCAGCTCCACCCTGCACCAGTTCAGCCTGCGCCGGCCACCCCCCACGCCCCACTACTGTCTGCCTCCCACCAACGCCGGCTTTCGCATGATGCTCCGGGGGGGATGGGAGCCGGGGGCCGGGCTGGGGCCCGGGGGGACTGGCCCCAAGCGGCCCGTCCGCACCGTGCTGAAGAGGGACCAGGCAGGCCTGGGATATGGCCTGAGCCCTCGGGCCAGGGTGACACATTTCCAGGCTGGGGACACGCGGGCCGTGCAGCAGGCCCCTGGCAGGGGGCGCGCTGAGCGAGGGACCACACTGAGCCGCAGGGCCGAGAGGAAGAAAAAGGAGAAAGACAAGAACTGGGAGAGAGACTTCAGAACTTACTGTAACCTTTGACCTCTGTCTTTTGCTAATGCAAGACCATGTCTCAGTAATACTTTTTACTTACTTTATGTAAGGTGCTCTACTAGAGGTGTGGGCCATGAGTAACCCATACTGCATTTGTACTTTAGAGCAGAAGTTCAGATTCCTCAATGTGACTTTCTAAAGTGGTTGCATGCCCTGATTTTTTCTTGACAGCGCAAAGAATTTATCATGGCAGATATTTTTGTCTGTTTTTATAATGCATTTGAACATACAGCAGTCTGGTTTATGGCGATGTTTGCAGAAACACCTAACAGCATAATCACAGAGAGGATCACGTGTATTAGTCTAAGTGCTCCAGTGCTGTAATTAAGCACTAGTACAGAATGGAAATTTCAGGGACTCATTCTGAGTAAAAGTAACACTGGTTACCAATATTGATGCTAATTAATAACATGAAGTTGCTAATTTGTACTGACCAATTTTTAAATCACTTCCGCACCAGAGAACACATACAGTATTTCTGTCATTTACAGAGAGACACATCACGTTTCACTCCAGATGTGCTTTATTTGCGTTGCTTTACAGCTAAAGTACAGATAAATTGTTAAAAATATGAGGTATGTTTGTTATCATGCAATTACAAATTTCTGGGGGGAAAAATAAGTATTTCAGGTCCAGGGACAATCCATAATGTTTAAACCACAATTTCATATCATCTCTCAAACGCCTGGCAGATTTAATCTTTTTTGACTTGTCAGTGCATTAATCTAATGATGCAAAATTCATTTCACAAAAAAAAAATCACTTCTCTGAAGCATGATGCTGTTTCTTTTCTATGAAGCATTTTTGTATTTGATTCCTTATGATTAACAAGGTAGAAGTGGAACTATAATTTGTAATTGGTTTTATTAATATATGTACAGTTCACACACCGATGAGATGGTCACCTCACCGCTCCCTGAGAGACTCCTATATTGCAGTTTAAAATGTAATATTAAAAGTATGATCACACATCTGAATGTGCAACGCTAAAATTTACTCACTGAATGAGCACTGTGGTCTCAGTCTCTCAGCTGCAGCTGTGAGCTCAGGTCCTTCACCAATACGCCACCTTCTGGCTGGGAGGGAGCAATACACCACCTTCTGGCCGGAGATTACCCCATTTTAAACATATTTCTCCTTTTGTAGATTTCAGATTGACTTCTTGGATTTAACGGCAGCATAAAGCAGTGTTTCTCAACCTGGTCTTCGAGGTGGATTCCAGTGTGGCTGTCTGGCAGGGAGCAAAAACGTGGACCGTCTGTGGGTCCCTGAGGACCGGATTGAGAGACACTGCCATAGAGAAATGCTGGGAGCCATATGATCAGCCGGGCCAGCGGGGTGGGTGGGGCTTGGGCCAGGGGGCGTGTCAGGAAGGCCTGCTTCTTGAGCGGGTGTTGATGAGCCCTAACATGGAGAGGGTACTGGCAGCGGCTGTCACCAAGGTGATTGCGCCGATCGCTCGTGAAGCCTGGCAAAATCAAAAACATGCACTTACACACTGGGGCATCAGCTGTTTGATACAGGGAAGAAAGTGGCAGACAATAGCAATTACCTGCTCAGACACTCCCTCCCCATAGCGAAGTAAAGTAACAAAGTGCTCGCAGTTACTGCCCAGCAGGTCATATGACACCACCCGGCCAATGAGCATCTGAGCTCGGTCGATGATCTCAGTAATGGGCAAAGGGGTGTGGTTGTCATCATACTTGTTGTTCACGCGGTACGAGTCGCTCCCTATGACCTCCTTCAGCAGCTGCATGCGGACAACAGCCTTGCGGCTAAACACGGACTTGACGCTGGACATGGCCGCCGCCTGGCTCTCGTCTGAAGGGGAGAATATCGAGCGCTTTAGGCTGAAATGCATGCTGGGACAGCTCATGGGAGTTTTGCTCATACAAAAATGTTGAGGGCAGAAAGACAAATGATTGGTTCAGAGAGATAACCAATCAGATTGTAGAGGAGGTGGGTCCAAGCTAGAGGTGGGACCAACCAATCTGATGTATTGGTCCCACTTCTAGTTGCTTAGACCCACCTCCTCTACAGTCTGATTGGTTATCTCTCTGAACCAATCATTTGTCTTTCTGCCCTCAACATTTTTGTGTAAGTATAACTCCCATGAGCGTTGGGACAGTGGACGTGAATGACAAAGGGCAATCAGCTCAATGGTACTGACCCACTGGTGTTAGGTTGATGATGTAACCATCACCTAGGTACAGAGCCCAATGCTGATAGGCTGGTCTGAAGATCTCAATGAGGTCACCGGGCTGGGGGCTACCAGGGGGGTTTAAGGGGTCAGGGTCATTAGAGGCCATCTGAAGGAGAGAGACAGCAAGAAATAAGAGTAGAAGCTGTCTACTACAACATATTCCTGATTCCGTAGATTTGCATGAAGTTCAGACATTTATTTATAACAAATAAGAAAACAATTTGAGTATTCTGAAGGGATCAGGTGTCTCTGTTGTTCCCTTGAATACACCCTTGCAAAGAATGAAGACCTGGACAGAAAGCAAAGTTGGTGCTTAATGATTGTACCCTCAAATTTGACAAATCTAACAACCAGGGTTTATTGCAGGGCAAACATTCCCATAGTGTTCCCAGAAGTGTATTTATATTCGTTCTACTTTCTGGGAATATTCTGGATGTTACAGTGGAAGGTGCTAATGCTGACCCAGTGTACTTGGCTAATGATTTGAATGTAGACAGCAAGTTTTGATCAAGAGAAAGTTGAGGTTTCGTCTGGCAGCACTGATGTGACGCAAATTCACTCACAACACATAAAAAATTGCTTGTTGGGGAGGGACTTAAGGAGTATTAAGGGGGGGGGGGTGAAAAAGTATACTGGTTTTGTATCTGAGCTGCCTTTCAATGCCTGTGTATGCCTACATTGTATTACATCATTTTGCTGTTCATAATTTTGCCAAAACTATGTTTGTGACAGACTTTGCAATGGATTCCTTACAACGGTATAATAATGTCCCCAGGAACCTGAATCGACTTGAAGGAGCATAATGACATAGCTTGTCACATGCAGTCACTCAAACAAGCATATAAGGACAAGGCCTAACATAGAAAACGTCTAGTCTAAGTCTAGCAAGTTGGCAAACTTCCACTAAACAAGAGGAACGGCCTGTAATCAGTCCTTTGAAAAACAATGCCGACGCGACGCGACATGAGAAACTTCTGCCAAGCTTATGTGGACAGCGACTGTCAGAAATCTCTGGACATACCGCAGCAAAACTGCTGGTCTTCCTTCCTGTCACACCAGGAGTGTGTATAAATAAATGGACAGTCCCTCCCCGTGCCAGTTTCACATTCCTGACCCTGCCTCTCAATCTTAAAGAGACCACAGTGTCACCAGCAGTCCCCTGAAAGTCACACGCTGGCCTGGTGCAAAACAAGGATAGGAGAGAAAGCCAGTAGTCTACCATGGTGTATGAGGAGAGTATGGGTTCCTGGTGCAGACTGGACCTGAACAAATACAGGATCCAGGTGGTCTTGGATCAGTTCAAGGTCCTCAAGGAGGCCATTGCCGGGATAACAATCCCATCCACGTGATTATGACTCAGGATTAAGCTCAAAAACATTGAGGGGTTAAGGTGGATCTCATGTGGCAGGTCACATTATCGATTATAGATCACTGGAGATTCTGCCTAGGAAAACGGCTGACAGCTGATCACAGCTTAGCAAATCATTTCCTGAGCCTTTTGCCTCATCCCTCATATTCAATGTATGGTTACTGACATGAATGCTAGCCTGTATTAACATCAGTGCTAAATTTTTTTTTAATCATCTCCCACTTTGGTGGATAGAGGGATGCTTATTAAAGCTAGATTGGACACCCAGAGTATTTATACTCTCACATCACATCAAGGTATTCTGATCAAAGCTTGAGAGTTTCACAGGACATAAATAACTTTTAAATGAATCCAAAACTCTTTCTTGACCACAAGCTTAAAGAGGGAACTCACCTTGTCAATCAGTCCGCTTCACGTTTTTCCTTCTGTATTCCAAATCATATGTCTGGTACCACATTCTGCGATGGCAATAAAATAGTAGAAGAGATGTGAGAAGCCACAACTTCTCTGCCTGTTATCTGTATCCCTTTCAGATGTAACAGGATACAGTTTTACATTTAACCGAAATACTCTCAGGAAAGAGAGTTTTTAAAGGGATTTAAAGTTTCAACCTTCACTGGACCTAAAATACTCGCCAATGATCATTTCTGCTGATTTTGACGCCTGGATCTCTGGTTGTTTCCTGTTGGATTAGAAAGGTGACTGGCTTTGCAGTGAATCATGGGAACTTTTCTCTCAGTTTTGTTTTTTTCCCCCCCTTTAAACAGGGCAGCAGGAACAAACTTCTTGTGTTTGGGATTCACAGTGCCAGAGAGTGCTGGAGTGCTCTGACACAATGCTTACAGACAATACAGATACACGTGTCTACAATAGCAGCCACAGAATTCAGAGAGTGCCAGAGTAACAGCCACTTCCTGTATGACTGTTGTGAACTTTGGGAGCTACAGTATGTCTCTGTGTTAAAGTTCTGTAGCCTTAAACTCAATAGATACCAAAATATAGAACTGCATTTCCCTGTGTAAGTTAACAACATAAGGAAGAGAATGATCGTTCTAATAATGGTTGTATCTTGAATGGACTTGAACTCCCGGTTGCATGAACTATGCAAAAACTACAAACTATTTCCTCCGGGATAATAAAAGTATTATGATTGTGATCAATTTCTTTGTGCATAAATAAAGTGCACATTACTGTTTTTAAAACGTGGAAAAATACATATAGAATGAAAGATTTGACTTGTACTTTGATATTTCAGAGGTATACTATGGAAGCCCGTTTCCGCCACCCAGAGGAGAAAAAAAAACATTTATCTCAGAATTATGACTTATTAAGTCGGAATTCTGACTTTTTATCTCAGAACTCTGACATTTTATCTCAGAATTAACTTCCCACGTGGAATAGGGGATGCCGCGTGTGTCATCGATCACGTGATCCTCAAAATACAATGCAACCAAGATGATTTACTTTCCGGCGCTACAAAGTTTCCCTGCGTGCGTTTCTCTTGCTGACAGGGAAATTGATGACCACTGCGCACAGAAAGTAATACCCTGCATGTCTGCTGTAGGACTTTCGCAAACTTAATGATTTGTAAACAGTGGTGGAACAAGCGGAAAGCCTGCGGCTCCGTAGGCATAGGGGCGCAATCGGTCGCAGTGCAGCGAAGTTCCCGTTACGCTGGACGTAAACAGCGCGAGAGCATCGATCCTCACGCGCGAAATCCCAGAATTCACATCTGCGGCCAAAACATTCGCCGTCTTAAGAGGAGCCTAATGGAGGGGGAAGGCGAAGATTTGTTGTTACTTGGTTCATTTAGTTTTAAAAAAATGCCAGACGGCTCAAAGGATAAAAATATTGTAATATGCAATATTTGTGCCGCAGAATTCAAGTACCACAGGAGCACGACTTCGTTATCTTATCACTTGAGAGCGAAACATGCCCGTGCAGAAACGGATAAGCCGAGTGACTGCGCTGTTAAGGAAGAAGAAGGCAGGGAAATATTGCCTGATTCATTTAGCTTTAAAAGATCGCCAGACGGCTCTGATGATAAAGGTGTCGTTATTTGCAATCTCTGTGCTGCCGAATTTGAATACGGCCGGAATATTACTTCGTTAACCTGTCACTTGGAAACGAAACATGCCGGTGGAGAACCGGACAGGTCGAAAGACGGTGCGATTAAGGAGGAAGGCGGGGACACCTTGTTGCTTGGATCGTTTAGTTTTGAAGATTTCCCAGACTGCGCAGAGGATAAGAACACCGTAATTAGCGATATTTGTGTTGCGGAGTTAAAGTGCGACTGGAGCGCGCCGTCGTTATCTTGTCACTTGGAAACGGCGCGTGCGGCTGCGGGGACGGAGACAGACAGGCCGGGGGACGGTGTGCTTCGGGGGGAGAACAGCGAGGAAACACTGTTGCTCGGTTCATTTCGTTTTAAAAAGCTGCCGGACGGCTCAGACGATAAAGGTGTCGTGGTTTGCAATATTTGCGATGACGAATTCAAGTACCGCAGAAGCACCACTTCGCTGTCATACCACTTAAAAGCAAGACACGCCACAACAGAAACGGACAGCTCCCGCGGGAGGAGAGGCAAAGAAACAATACTACGTGGCTCCTTCAGTTTTAAAAAATTGCCAGATGGGTCAAAGGACAAAAGTATTGTAATATGCAATATTTGTGCAGCCGAATTTAAATACCACAGAAGCACAACGTCGTTATCCTATCATCTGAAAGCAAAACATGCTGGTGGAGAAGCGGATAGATCGAGTGGTAATGTACGGTGGGAGAGGAGAGGCAAAGAGAGACTGGTGCGCGTTTCGTATCATTTTAAAAGATTGCCTGATGGCACAGAGGACAAAAATATTGCAATCTGCAATATTTGTGCGGCCGAATTCAAATATCCTAGGAGCATCGCATCATTGTACTATCACTTGAAAGTAAAACACGCTGGTGCAGAATCAGGCAGGTCTAGTGACAGTGCGTGGCAGGGTACGATTCATGAATACATGACAAGTCAGCCTGTGTCTTGTGCTAAGGCAGAAGCATTGGCGGATGCAATATCGAGATGGATCGCTTGTGACTGTAGACCCTTGAGCATTGTGGAGGATGAAGGCTTTCTTAATACAATTAGACTGGCCAGCTCCGACGTCACCTACACGTTGCCATCACGTGAGACTATCGCTTCACGGATTGAGGATTTATACGCGAATCAAAAATCAAGCAAGTTGGAGCAGCTTAGGAATGCAAAAGCGGTGGCATTGACGGGTGATCGCTGGGCGTCAGTTACTAACCATGACTACCTCAGTGTATCGGCTCACTTTATAGATAGTTCGTGGGCGTTAAATTCATTTCCACTAGGAGTGATGCTCGTAGATGAGAGTTTCGCAGAAGGTTGTGCTAAAAAAATTTCTGACATCACATCGCAGTGGGAAATCAGCGGGAAAATATCAACGGTAGGCAATATGGGGACTTCGGCCGGTCTCATCCCCTACGAACACATGCCATGCATTGCGCACAGTATGCAGTGCTCCATCGTAACTGCTCTTCGTGACTGCGGCGTTCAGAGTGTGCTGGAAAAATGTAGGAAGTTGGTTGGACATTTCAGGCGGAGTCTGGCTAATGCCGCTGACCTAAGAAGGCAGCAGGGTGAGATGGGACAGCGAGAAGAGACGCTCGTTCTGGATGCGCCCACGCGATGGAGCTCCACTCTCTCAATGATCACACAGCTGCTAAGAAACAAGGATGCGTTGCAAGCAACTACTGCCGCCCGAGAAAACGCTGCAGAAATGCTGACTGATGGTGAATTTGACAAAATTGAGGTGCTGAAAAAACTTCTTGAACCTTGCAAGTAAGTTCGAATTTCATAACCAATATTATTAATGCTGACAGTACCTTAAAAATCTAGTGTGTGTTTTTTCAGTTTGCATTTTAGGACTGTAATTGTGTTTTATACATTTAATTGCATTTCAGTTGCATATTGCAAACGTGACTTGCCATCTTTAGGTATCCCGTGCACATTTGAATTTTATGCTTACATTGCAGGTATGTTGCAGATCTTCTTGGCGGAGAGGGGTATGTGTCCTGTTCCGTGGTCTTGCCTGCCCTGTGTCATCTGCTCCATGTGATGAAGGTGTCAGACGATGATCCCTACTATGTAATCAGATTTAAGGGAAGCTTCACTGCTGACCTGTCAAGTACAAAAGACACCCTCAATTTACCCTGGCTGAAGGTAGCAACAGCACTTGACCCTCGATTCAAAGACTTGAAATGCTTACCAAGATCGGAGCGGGAGGAGGTTTGGGTGAGCATACGGGAAAGACTACAGAAGACAACTCCCCAGACAACAGATGCACCACCTAAGAGGAAGCGATACCTCCTGGTTTATGGATCTGACTCCGAGGATGAAATGGACGAAGCAGCTGGCACGTCTTTGGATCGTTACAGAGCGGAGCCCATCATTCAGATGGAGGACTGTCCATTGCAGTGGTGGGCAAAACATTCCGGGGCCTATGAAGATTTGTCACATCTTGCACAAAAATACTTGTCGTCCCCTGCTTCAGCTGTCCCTAGCGAGACACTTTTCTCACTGTCGGGCCAAAGTCTACAGGAGAAAAGGGCCGTACTGGCTTCTGAAAGTGTTGACCGGTTTGTCTGTCTAAGCAACTGGCTCAGTGAAAAGAAATCAATTGTCAGCCTTATTTTTGGGAAGGTATGATTTGTCACACTTATAAGAAATTGGACTATCATTGAACTGTTAAACCTTTGGACAATTTTTTCAAATTTCACAATGGGCAGTTTCATCATAGTCCAACAAAAGTCTCTTGGTTAACGGTCATTAATTACTTCATTTCATTTAAATTGTGACACTGTTTTCAGGTATGAAATGGACCTTTTATGATTGCCAAATATGTTTTAGATATTTTTGTTCCAAGTGTCTGTTGGTGGACATTGTGGATTGAAATGTTTGTCATAGCTGTTTTTCACCCATGTAACATTGTTTTTGTTTTAAATTTAAGAACATAAGAACTATACAAACGAGAGGAGGCCATTCGGCCCATCGAGCTCGCTTGGGGAGAACTTAACTAAT
>JABJVO010000044.1:9054447-9097180 GCA_026770805.1 Boulengeromyrus knoepffleri
TATATATATGAAGCCTTATTGTAAACGTTAATAAACAAAGAAATAAATTTAATTTCGCCAGTTCTTCCAATGGATGAAGAACTAATGATGAAACACGTTTTAAACACTGAAACGTCGTGATTTACAACATGTCGAATTAACGGCTAATGGCAAAGACAAGTGAACATATTTGAGGTATCTCTACCAACTAATCGACCTGTACAAAGCAGTACATTACAAAGAACTGTGTAGCGTGACCCGTTAATAATGTTGTTTTTCTGGTTTCCAAAAAGATTTTGCAATCAATTAAAAAACCGTTAATGACAGCAAACTGCTATTAAAAGCTTTGCTCTTATCAAAATCCAAGGTGGACTTGAGACGGGAACGAAAATGACCTCGTGGTGCGTATAACAGGGAATTTCAATAAGACATGCGTACCATAAATAACATGTAACATATCTAAACAAGGCGAATAACAAGGTAACGCATGTCAAGGGAGCCCACTTAACGTCACCAGAGTAATGTGGCAAACTGAGTAAACTGCAAAATGATACTTGAAGTTGTCAGCAACCTTGAAAGTCGTGTTATGGTGAGCATTGTTAACTAACTAGTGCGCCTGACTAATCTAGTTCATTAACTGCTCCGATTTATGCACTTGAGTACTGTACCTACTAGTAGGCTACGTGCTAATACCCACAGCCACAGACTGGACCACTTACTTTACCGTCTGACAAGACAGACAGCTCTGTTTTAACTCTTTTAAGACTAACTAGCGCACAAAACGATCACAATATTAAGATATCGAGCGCTACCAAAGAGAAATACGAAGCTGTGGTAACTCCACAATCGCCAATCAGTTAGTTTTCTGCGAACGATTAAGCTAGTTTACTTAGCTAATATTGCCTGCAAGACAACGTTACGGCCAGATGTTTCCGAAAACTTCTCCCACAATCACGTTCTCTTTGCCCATAGTAATGCAGCAGAAATTATCGTGAACATAGTCGATACAATGCAGGCAATAAGCAAGTAAAAAATAAGCAAAGCCCGAATAACATCAAGATACGACGAAGAAACACGTTAGCTAGCTACCTAGCAAGATACGTACCTGCACTACGCTTTGGACAGTCCCCTTTCTCTGCTTTTCCGACTTGTAGATTATATATCCACTTTCAAATTCTACACATGGTCCGCGAAAAAGAAAATTGAAAAAATATACTGCTGGAGATATTATGAGGGAAACTTGCAGGTTAACAGGTGCTGCCAGCAAAGTAAGAGGACTTGACTTAGTCTTCGCCCGAAATCACCACACCCATACAAAAAACTGGGAACATGGCAACAGTTTGTACGAGGGGTGTCATCCCCAGCATGACGTTTTACGAGAATAACAGTTTGCTCTTTAAACTAAGTGTTGGTTTATGAGCACAAAAGCTGGAATAGCAACATGTGCTCGTATAATTTTTTTCATTGGCTTTGTAACAGAAGGTACAATAATTCCTCTTAAACAAATTTATTTAACCTATTTGTGTACATGGTATAGTCTGTCAGCCGCCTCATCGAAACGAAAGCAAACAGGAAAACAGGAAACGTACGTAATAGCAGCTTAAGACAAATTGCAGTGCTTGCATGTTCAGACGTATTGCGTTTTTTAATAAAAAAGTATATCATTTGATTAGCATTTAAAATGTTTGTTTTCAAGAAACACCGAAAATAATAGTGTTATTTCGCAATCACACACACCTACAGAGTAATGGAACATCCTAACAGTGTTGCCCTAGCATCAACAATGAAAATGATTTAAAGGGGACGACCGTCGACTTATATCCTTATGTTATTCGTCAGAGAATTGTCAATTTAAATGTCACATTTTGTTGAATGTAAATAACCCTGTTCCTGTTGGGTCGGGAGTGGGGGGGGGTTGTTGGATCCTATCCCAGTCAGTATAGGGCACAAGGCTGGGGTACACCTTGGGCGGGATGCCAGTCCATCACAGGGCACAATGGCAAACACACACACGCACTCTGAAATATCGGGAGGAACCCTGTGAAGCATGGGAAGCACATGCAAATTCCACACACTCGAGGGAGGTGGGATTTGAACCCCCAGCAGTGGAAGTGTGAGATAAAAGTGATAACCACTGAACCGCAGCAAATGGGAATGTAATGAAAGCTGATTTTATACATATGCCGGATTATTCAATAATATCCATAATTACAGTATCTAAGCTATTTTATTCTCATAAGAAAAAATATTGATCTACAGTGCACTGTACCCTACCATGTACCATGTACTGTGAAAACCACCTTATAGTACCATTTAACTTCATTCTATTGAATACTTACACAGTAACCTTCCAAACCTTAAAATAGCAATTACTGAGCCACTTTGAGTATATTGTGCCCGTGAAATTAAAACTGCATTTTGGAGCAAGCCAATAAACATTTGAATTCTTATGTGGTTCACTACTTTATTTAACTTTGTATAGTAAGTTAATGAAGGCTATCCTCTTGCAACTCCAGCTGCTGAGAGGACAGGAGGTAATATTAATTAACACTATGGGTTGCACATCCTAGAGGAAGATTGTGGTTTATGAATTAAAAATAACACGAGTCTGCCAGAACAGACAGCCATCTTAATCAACCCTCACTGAGCTCTCAGAATGATTCCGGAATCTGCAATACCTTCATTGTCAACCTCTAGATATCATTTTACGATCAGAGATGAACTTGTGCACCATTCCTTCACTCGTGGCGCTGGTTCCACTGCTGATGTGACGGGTTGTGTTCCGGCTTGATCTTGATTATTTTTTTTACCTTTATTTTTTAGGGAAACAATCATTTACCAAATAGCTTCCTGTGCTGTGATTTGTATGATTTCAAATGGAGTTACACCATTGAATATTTCCCATTTGGATGTAAATATTTTATCGCCACTCATAAGTACTTATTTTGAAATCCACTATGAGGTAATTGCCTTGGATCATTACTGAAACCAGTTTACCACATCAGTACTTACAATCAATAAAGTTCCTTAAAAACATCACTTACTGGAAAGAAACAGACAGACTCTTGTCTGCTTTAGAAGGATTAGTAAGCAAATGGGGCCTTAAAATAGGGCTTTTTTCACTCTGTTAGGAACTCTTGAATTGTTAATGTGAACAGTGGGAAAGGCTTTCCCTTATCTCTGCAAGACCCACAATCAATGGGAAGAAGATGAAAGTCACACATCCGCAGGTTTCCTTTTCAAATGGCACAGGGGTGAGACTCATTTTATTTTAATTCACAGACAGTAAGGCCAAAAAAAAAAAAATCCTGTCCCATTTTCTGACTGAAAACCGCACGGGTTTGGATAGAATTTGTTTGGAAATTAAACCACTTTTTTTCCCAAGGTTGTTCCTTAAAAATACCTTAGAGGCAAACAATGTATAATTAACAAGATGACATACAAACCTACATACAGTATAAACCCAAGAGACTGGGAGAGGATGAGCACGCTTTGTGCTCAGCAGCTTAATAAAGTGGTTCAATGGACCTCATTGTCAACCTGAAATCATATTTAAGAAAGTGACAGCTGTGAGGTTGTGGTCTGGCCTATTCATTCATTGTAACATGGTAACCTTTTTATAATCATTAATATGTTGCAGACAATGATTAAATGCTGCCACGTAAATGACAAAACTTTCAACTTTTTGTCAAATCATGTCATCATCATGAAGTGTCAAATAAATAAAACAATTCACATCTTTTAAAATTGTATTATGTTTTCATATTTACAAATTTCCATAACACCTACAGATTATAGAACATTTCTTCTGGTAACACACTAATACTTCTTTGGTCATTTTTTTTCTGCAGTAATGAATGACATACAAAACATTCTCCCTTTGTGCTTATCATGCTCTTAACAAAATATCACCCAAAATCTTTTACATAGCAACATGCAGCTAATTGTCACCATGGTAACAACACATCACTCAAACTGTTATGCTGGAGAGAATCTAGCATGTAAATAAATGTAAATGTAGGCCGCATGTATTGAAAATTTACATTAACAAAAACATGAACATTGAATACAACACAAAACAAACACTAACCCATTTTTAAGATAATTTGTTAAACATTGTATTTTAAACAGTCTTAAAAAAATCTATCTATCTTGGCAGATATACATCTATATATAGGTAATGCTATTTGTATTTGACTGTATCTACTGTTAAAATGTACTCAAAGAATTAAATATTTATTAAACAATAATTTTAAAAAAATGCATGAAATTTGATATTGATGACAGTCTGACAAATGAAATATGCTTTCAAGGGCAAGGCAAAGTCAAGGTGCACTAGAATCTAGAACATAGCTAGATGACTTCCTTTCTATAAAAAAGAATTAAATTAACCAAGCAACGACAACTCTGGTCAGGAACAGTTAATTGAATCAAGCTTGCTGGTAGATTTCTTAAACAAATGTTACATTTTCTACATATGCCTGATTATTCAATAATATCCATATTTACAGTATCTAAGCTATTTTATTCTCATAGGAAAAAATATTGATCTACAGTGCACTGTACCCTACCATGTACAGTACCATGTACTGTGAAAACCACCTTATAGTACCATTTAACTTCATTCTGTTGAATACTTACACAGTAACCTTCCAAACCTTGAAATGACAATAACTGAGCAACTTTGATTATATTGTGCCTGTGAAATTTAAACTGTGGCCAGGAAGAGTTAGTTGAATCAAGATTGCCGGTAGATTTCTTAAACAATCAAAACAACTTGGTTTCTTAAAACAGACACAGGGGACACTATAAATATCGGCTCAGTAGCTATATTCATGCATCTAAATTGTCTCGCCATTGCTCGCTGTCCGATAACCTTTGGGACACACGCAGCTGTTAAATTTGCTCAGGTCCACAAAGCACACTTTCCATTGTTTAAATGTCATGTTGTAAAATGAGACCCTCTAAGGGTGGAGATTTCACTACATGAATAATTCCATGATTATGTCTCAAAATAATATCTGCATCAAAATCTCCTATTGATTGCTCCTATTGATTGTAGATAGGATGGTTCCACAGGAACATGGAACACTTAACGTGCCAGGGTACCATCACACCAGAACCCATCACATTCGTGTCAGGAACCATGTTCCATGCAGATTACTGCCTTAAGTCTTTTTACTTTGAACTGGCCATCTTCACTATATTAAGTGTGCAATCAGCTCTTTAACACAAATGTAAAAATAATATTAATAATTCTTTCTAACTCAAACCCAATTGTACTTAAAAAAATCACAAACAAACGGTGCAGATTAACCCCAACCTTAAGAAATATAATTGAAATTTCCAGTCTCAAACACTGGACAATATATATATATATATATATATTCATGTATAATTAATTATTCATTATTTGCAATTATTTGATTTCTTATGCATAATATAATTTTGTTAAAATCAATAACTGTGATGTGCTTACAACTGAAGTCACACTGAAAGCCAAAATAGCAAAAAAAAAAAAAAAAAAAACCTCTTATGAAACATATGTATCCCCTTGGGTGGTTTTCTGTTGCCTAGGAAACCCCAACAAAGACGTCAAGAATGTAGGAAGGACAAGCTACAGAAAAGTGGGCTACTCTTCGTAAAGGATGCTGTTGCTCACAGAACTTTCATTTTAGGGGATTAAAGACAGTACTTTGCTGAGCTCTCCAGTTGTCTCTCTACAATAGTTTGCTGAGCTCTCCAGTTGTCTCTCTCTCCTACACAGGTGAAAATCCAATACCTGGATGTTCCTTTGGCACTGGCTGGCCCAGTTCCCATCCTCAGTACCTGCTCCTTCCTAATTATGCGAACCACTGGCATTAAGGTTGGGCACAAATTCAGTGGCCTTGGTACTCAAGCTGAACTCTTCCAGGAAAATGTCCGGTTCCATAAAGGGGTCAACATTTTAAGTTGCTTTGGAAGAAAATCTCAGCCTAAGCAGCTAGATATAAATCTACTACAGCTGGTCAAATGTTTACCTAATAACCAGCATTCAGCAGCTGTACTTGAACTGAGCGTTTGCCGTAAAGTTCTATAATTCACGTAGTGCTCTGTCACTCTCGTTTACAAACATTTAGATGACATTTAGATAATGGCATGGGAATATTATTTTTAAATAACCTATTTTATGGTTAGGGTTATTATTTTTAATTTAGTTATTAAAATATCTTTCAAGATTTCAGATATCAGAACCATATATATGTATATATATTGAAACAAGGGGTTATTCATAAACAGATTTGTTTTACAAAACAATTCAGTTCTTTTTCATATTTAAAGTATCAGATATCAAATGTAAAAAAAGAATCGAAGCAGTAGAAATAATTTAAAAAAACAATAATTAATTATATTCACAAACTTTGCATTATCCAAAATATATAAAAAGCATTGTGAAACAGTTTACGTGAATCTGCTTGGAATGTTCAAACAAAATCCAGCGCGACTGGATTTTCACATTAGCGCTATCTATTTAACTCGATGAAGACATAAAAATAACTATCTATCCAACCTACCCAGAAAGCAAAAAGCAGAGGACACCGTGGATGACAGTCCGTCAAGCATTACCAGCACTTGACGGAGTTTGATAGGGAGTTATAAATTGCATGTTTCACAATGCACAAACACACACAATCCCACATGACAATAGATCTTGCAACGCCAGTTCACCTAACTTCGCGTCTTTGGACTGCAGGAAAAAATGGAGTACTTACAGAAAACCTGTACAACACTTAACAAACGGAGCATTTGCTGGAGTCAAATAGAAATGTATTTTATCGCATAGGTCACACTACGATCAAATAAGACTCGGCTAAGTGATGACAGTCGCCATAATAATGCTTGTTGTTTATTGATTTTATATTCCTTTGACTAGAGACCAATTTGAATAAATGTGACAGACAGATATTGCATTACACGAAATTCGGAAAGTTTGATCCGCTCTAAACACGTGACCGCTAACTTTCTCCAGTAGCGTTGGACTGGGGATTTGGAAAAGTAACCATCCCAGTGTAGTCCCTTTGTGGGCAAGCCAGGGGAACGTGGCGTCGCTTCTTCCAACGTGTGGGTGCAAAGAGGAGCAGCAACAAACTGACAGCTGATCCACTACAAGACGGTGAAGTTGCTGGTGGGTGGGGGAGTCACTGTAAATTTCTCAAAGTGACAGGAAATGTGTCGTTATGATTCCTTAATGTCAATACTGGTTATATTATAGAACATCACTTTATATGCACTTAAATTTCTATCCATTTCCCAAACATACATCCACATAAATCATAGGGGTCTGATATATTTCATGCACAATTTAAATTGCATTTCTCATTATTTCGCATTGCAACAAAAGAGGGGTTTACCTTTTAACTAACACTGTTTTATGGTTTGTTGATAATAATAAAAAAAAGTATTTTTTATCATTCTACCTCGGAGAAATAATGTTAATAGGAGTTAATTATGATATTGAGGATTTTAAAAAAATATTGAGTCATCGTAATCTACATTTACGGGAGGCTTACACACTATAACTGAATGTTAAGACAGTCTGTTAAGTTCAGACTGATGCTCAACGACGGCCACTACATCATGAGTGAACGAAAAACACTGTGCTGCTTCTCAACCAAGCTTGGTAGAAACGCCTCAGGGCACGCCCACATGTTCGCGCACAAGCAGGAAGGAGCGGCACTTCTGTCCAATGAGCAGACGTCGGCGTTTAGCCGTGATGTTCAGGGTTAGGTAGCACCACCTTGCGAATGAGTTCAGGGCAGGACTTCCTTTTGTTGGCCGGGGGTTGTATAGCTTTGCGTAGCCGTATAAGTGTTTAAATAACTTCTCTGGTTTTATTAACACTCAGTCAGCAGCGAGGATGAGCGGAGGAGTGTATGGTGGAGGTGAGGTAAAGCTCGCTATGAACATATGAGGCCACATTAGGTGTCTTTCAGTTGTGTGCAATCATTGCGACTACCTGCACATCCATCGCTCCTGGTAGTCTTATGAGTTTTCCGGCTAAATATCTTACGTCTACTTTCTCAAACAAACCAATTCGAGAAACAATGTTAAAGACAAATGCGACGAGGCAGTTGTGATCAGTGTTAAGGATGGTGCTAAATCTGTAGCTTTTGATAGATGCGCTGAAACTTTGCACTTCGTCTGACATGTGCATGTGTTTATGACGATATTGTTGATGCAGACAGATACTTATAATTGCCCAGTAAACGTTTTATAAACTCATGTAACTGGTAACGCCTTTTGTGAACACGGTTTTATAAAACTGTGATCTTGTATTAAAATAATCGAGTTGTTATACGCTGAAATGTGATTTATCTTGCTAACCACAGATGAGGTTGGAGCGCTGGTGTTTGACATCGGATCATACAGCGTGAGGGCTGGTTATGCAGGCGAGGACTGCCCTAAGGTAAGACAGTATGCAATACACTATATGTGCTTGGTATTATTTTAGTGGAAAACATTGGGCTCACACTTACCGTCTTTGTTATAAGTACTTAAGGGCATAGGTTTGGTTTCAAAATTGTTAGGAACCATCCCGCCCCCCCCCAAAAAAAACCACACACGCTACTCCTATAATATTGGTAGAGACACGTACCTACAGTCCATACCCAAATGTATGCCCTTGAAACTGTCCCATAGAAAACAAAATGAATGAATGAACCTTTCCGCTTCAGCCTAGTTCGTACTTTACTTTAGCCTTTTGTGCGCTGCCCGGCTGGGGATGCAGGTGGTCGCGGTCGGCGCATGCGTACTGGATGTTCCTCCAGACCTGCCGGGGGCAGATGTCGTCTTCTTGGCCCGAATGAAGCTTACGCAAAAGTAGGAAGAGATAAGGTTTATGACAGCTAGTTTCAGGTCATCTAAGGTTTTTAAAACAATAAAAACTTTTTTTTTGTAAAACTACTTAAGATGTGGGCTTTGTCATACAAACAATGCAGACAGTAAATATGTTTAATATTTACTATTCACCTCTGCCCAGTCACGTTTCTCATTGAAAGTGCAATTCGATTCTTGTGATAAAATGTGATTTTTGTGTAGAAAGCAATACTAATCAAGACATAGTTGGGAAATATCACTAATCTTGAAGAAACATAAATGAGACATGGCTTGCAGAGCTACTGATGTCTGTTGTTTTGAACTGAACAAATTGACAGGACAAAGTTTATATACATGCCACCTACTGGATATACCTAGTCAATTGTATTGCACATGTGCAGTTGACGCGCACGGTTTCCGCTAGACTCAAAAATCTGGGTTACACACCGCAGCCAACCCCTGATGTCACTTCCCCCCCCCTTGTGCGACCCAAAGCGCTCGCGGTATGAACTGGCCTTTATCCAGCCAAAGGTTATAGTGTAAAATCTCAGATATGTGTAAAACAAAAATAATACTCTGTACTGATAATTACATTCCTTTTTGTTAATTTTAGTCGATCACTTATCTATATTTGTTGTTTAAGGCCTCATCGTGTTAAAAATGCTACAGACTATTAATCTGTGTCTGATGTTTTGCACCTTTAGGCTGATTTTCCCACAGCGATTGGGATGACGTTAGACCGAGAAGATGGCAGCACCCCGATGGAAACAGATGGAGACAAGAGCAAACCAGGTGGCACCATCTACCATATTGACACCAACCAGCTGTGGGTTCCCAGAGACAACATGGAAGTAGCGTCCCCCCTGAAAAATGGCATCAGTAAGTTTGCATCCTTTGAGACGGCTTTCCCCAAAACTGCGTTGTCCTGCCAGTTATTGCAGTTGTGATATTTCAAGAAACTGCTCGATGTTGTCTTTCACAGAGATCCTCCAAAGTGTCGAACCTTAGCTTGTTAGAGTGTAGGGGTGGGTCTTTAGTTTGTATGCATGTGACCTCACTAGCATGCTGATTGGGCGGGAACTTGAAGATTTGGCGCCTGTTCTCAAAGGTACTATTGGTGAGATTCTTATTACAGTCCTCAGACTGTTGGTTTTCAGGTTATTACAAACTGTCTAAGAGTAGAGAACTTTTTATTGAACAAAAGAAAATTATGGAATGAAGATGCAATTAGGGAAACGAGTCCTTCAGGAGAGCATTCTGGTCCTGGGAATCATCCTAAGCACCATGTATCGATGTGAGTTACTTACTGATAACTGGTTTCTCTCTCTTTCTATGTCTCTCTCTCTCTCTGTCCACAGTTGATGACTGGGATGGTTTCCAAGCAATTTTAGATCACACTTACAAGATGCATTTCAAGTCTGAGCCCAGCCTACACCCAGTGCTCATGTCAGAAGCTCCTGTGAGTATTCAAAACATAGAAGAAATTACAGTGTTTTTGATATCAGGCAGTGATCATGCTGCCAAATGTAGTATCTTTACTAGCTTGACTCATTTTTGCTATCTTCTTTTGTTCCCAAAACAGTGGAACTCAAGAGCGAAGAGGGAGAAGCTGACTGAGCTGATGTTTGAGCATTACAACATCCCTGCTTTTTTCCTGTGCAAAACTGCAGTCTTGTCTTCGTATCCTTGTGATGATGTCACCTGACCCACTGGGCAGATTACGGTGGACCAGCTGTCAGGTTCTACACGGCTCTACATGAAGCTGTTTGGTTATGAAGTGTTTGATGACTCAATAGGTTGATGAACTTGGGCAGTTATGATGATTATCGTTATGATAATTATCTTTGACTTGGCCCCACCACTGATAGCAAAGTTTTACACTATGATGAATAATAGAATAGTGATACTTTTTCATATTTTGGCCTACTCCATCTTGCTTTCCCTGAGATGCACAGATTCATATATAGGTGAGAGCATGCTTGGGGGTGACAGCGCAGGGTCAGGCAGCATGCAGCACGCCTGGAACTGGCGGTTAAGGGCCTTGCTTAAGGGCCCAAGGCCAGGATCAGGCTGCCGACACCCATTTGAACCAGCAACCTTCCGATCACAGACACAGAGCCACACACACCCCCCTGATGGGGTAGGTTTTGAATTTGCTTCTTCATAATTAAAAGCTAGGTGTTTCTGTATATTACACGCGCAACTACTAGTGCTTAAAGTCCGAGCCACGTTGTCGCTCCTTAATCTGCGATACTTCAGATTCGCCAATGGTCGATCCACAGGCCTGGTGCTGGACAGTGGGGCCACTCACACGACAGCCATTCCCGTGCATGACGGATATGTCCTTCAACAAGGCAAGCTCCTTCTCCTAATAGGCTATCTCGTTTCCAGACTGGCCTCACTTATATTTAAACCATCTGTGTCCTTTCTGCTTATAATATCGGCATTATGATGCCTTAATCGATATGCAACTTTGCACCTTTAAAGATGTGTCTTATAGGGTTACTGAAGAACGGGGAGTCTGGTGATAATTTTCTGCTTTTCTTTTGCCGGTCAGTAATACAATCTGAATGTCATTGAGGCGTGGTGCTTTTCCAGTATTGTCACAACTTGGGAATTCCGCATCATTTTTATGATGGGCTATCTTTAGGTGGCGTCAGTTGCTCTAACACCGAAGAGAATCTGAGACGTCTGTCCTTCAGGCTCTGTTAATGCGGACGAAACTGGGAAGCGGGGTGCTTAATGAGAAAGGCGAAACCGCGCAGATACCATATCTGTTTCCGCTGTGCTCCTTCCCACTGGAAAAACAAGTCTGGGACCTAATTAAGGCCCATTTACTCAGAGGAGCCTCAAGGGCTGAGTTTCATTCTTTCATCCATCAGGGTCAGAACTGCAGTGAAATTAAAGAATTGGATGAAGGACAGGCAAAGAGACGAAAGAATTTTACTGCAAGGAAAAATCATCTGATAGAACAAAATGTTTGAAATGTACGAAATTAAATTTGTAATTTTTTTGTTTCTGTGTCTTAGTATGAGGTCGACATTAAGTGTTATATGAATAATGAGTGTGATTGATTGTTTGTTTTTTCAGGCATTGTCAAGTCGCCCCTTGCTGGGGACTTCATGAGCATGCAATGCCGGGAACTGTTTCAGGAGCTAAATGTTGAAATCATTCCGCCTTACATGATCGCTTCCAAGGTGAGACCAGAAAAAATGCAGTCCAGTTCATTCATAAATATAGGGACATCCCCAAATTTCCCATGGGCGCTGTTTTTAAAAGGGAATAGTACTAGGTATGCTACAGGATTTCTGCACTGTGCCATCTTGGCATAGATAAATTTAGGCCACAAGTTCGACTTCAGATTTGTTTTGATAGACAAAAAAAGGGGGATGACCTTATGGAAAGCTTGGGTCTGGTTAAGTAGCCAAAAGAAGCTTCATGGACCACTTGCTGTATTTTCTCTCCCCACTCTATGGTGCTGTCTGTTCAAAACACGAGCTCAAAGCATGCCTCAAAGCAAGCCAAGAGCACCATCTGGTGGCGTCAAAAAATACAGCAAATGGTTCATGAAGCCACATTTAGCCATCACCACCGTTAGGGGCCAAAAAGACCTGAAGGGGGAAATAGATGCAGAGGGGAGTGACAATGACAGGAAATCCAAGCAGACAAAGAACCCACTCAGGTAAAAGAGCAAAATAAAAGCCTTCTTTTAAGCATAGGAAGCTTTAAAAATGGTTCTTGGGGAGAAATAATGTCCCATAACAAGGGACAGTTGGATCTCATCAGGCCAGACGATAAAGATATATCGGCACCATTTAAAGTTTTGATTGTTCTGTCCACGTGGGATTCTTGCATCAGCTCTGAGAATAATCGGCTAGCCTTTGCATTCCTCACAGGAGGCAGTACGGGAAGGGGCCCTGCCTCTTTGGAAGAAGAAAGAGAGGCTACCTCAAGTCACCCGTTCCTGGCACAACTACATGTGTAATGTAAGTGGGAACCTCATGCACATTTTGCTCTGGTCAACATTAATGTCACGTTGGCACAGTACATACTTATGATAAATTACAACCTTGGATGGTTTGCTGGCCTAATTCTTGGGTTTTCTCATTGACACGCATGCGTTTGGGTTGGGCTGATCATCCAGACTGTGATCCAGGATTTCCAGGCCTCAGTTTTGCAGGTCTCTGATTCACCTTATGATGAACAGTGAGTCCACTTTCATTACATATGCTGTTCATCCATTTGTCTGTCCATCCATCTGAGTCCAGTTGCTTATCTAGTACACGGTTGCTTTTTGCATTGCTCTACCTCTAATTATAGTTCTAAAACATTTAATAATCTCAAATGATGAGATAATTGACATTATGTTACCATAGGTGGAAATAACATTTTATTAGAACAAATAGTGGAAAGTTCAGGTCCAGACACTACAGATTCAGTCCAAGGTTTTGTTCCAACCAATCAGTTGACTATAAAGAGTCACAGTTACAGAGTACTCAACTGATTGGTTGGAACAAAACCTTGGACTGGATCTGTAGTGTCTGGACCTGAACTTTCCACCATTTGTTCTAATAAAATGTTATTTGATGTACTGAAATGCTACCTGGGTTGAGCTGTGTTTTAGTGAACTGGTGGTCCTGGGTGTTTAGGAATAAATGCAAACATGGATGTGACTTTCCTCACAGAGTGGCTGCCCAGATGCCCACTGTTCACTATGAGCTACCCAATGGGTATAACTGTGACTTTGGTGCCGAGAGGCTGAAAATCCCGGAAGGGCTCTTTGACCCTTCAAACGCCAAGGTAAGCCCCGCCCAGGAAATCCCTGGCTGATCACGGCCTTGCCATGTTGCTCCTTTTAAGTCATTACCCAGCCTGTCGTCCTTCCTGCAGGGTCTGTCGGGGAACACCATGCTCGGCGTGGGCCATGTGGTGACCACCAGTGTAGGGATGTGTGACATTGACATCAGACCGGTGAGTGGCCAAGGAGGTGACCAAGCGTAACAAGGTTCTGTTTAATATTCAGTACAGTCCAGCTGGTTGTGGTATCAGAAACTGATATGAAACTTCACTCCTCCACCATCTTCTAGGGCCTCTATGGCAGTGTAATAGTCACGGGCGGCAATACACTCATTCAGGGCTTCACGGACAGGCTCAACAGAGAGCTTTCCCAGAAGACACCACCAGTGAGTGCAAGACCCGGTTCCTGTCCATCCGATTCCCAATCGGAGAACTGAATGCATGTCATCATAATTCGTTAATAAGTTCACTGTCTTCTGAAAGACCCAACAAGTGGTTGCTATTATTATTATTATTATTATTAATAATAATTTATCACACTGCAGTTTGTCCTTTCCCCTGTAGCCTAAGAATTTCACTGTGTGTTCCTCGGAACCCATGTGACAATAAAACTTAACACAGGGCCTGTCATTTCGCCCCTGCAATCAGAGCATGCGCCTGAAGCTGATCGCGAACAACACCACGGTAGAGCGGCGGTTCAGTGCCTGGATAGGCGGCTCCATCCTGGCATCCCTGGTAAGCACCGCGGCCCTGTCCTATGAAGTCTGGACCTCCCGCTATGCACGTTGCCACGGATGACATTTTCAGATTCCCATTCATGTCGCTTTCTGCAAAGACACTGGCTGGACATTATCTCTCACAGAAGAACCGGTCATTCATCCAGATAAATACATTTGTAAAATAATAAGTACATTTGTAATTAATGAATTATTACACATTGATAGCTTTACAATTTAAATTAATTTTATTGAACTTCATAAGCGGGGATGGATGGATGTTAGTTCAAATAACATTTTCATCTGACCAGCAGGGCGTTCCTCCCTGGTAAAATCGCTTCTACGTAGCGTGACCACTTAATCCATGTCACGGGGGACAGTCTGAGCTAGGACAGGATTTGTAACCTACCAGTTTAATTAGAAGGACCTGGCTTTCACTTAAGCACTGAGATCTTGTGTGCTGATTGGTCAGTCTCCTATAATCATGCATGTCAGTAATGTTCATATGAAACGGCTGGATGAGTCATTCAATCAAGTAAACAAACCAGTCAAAGCACAGGAAGAAATGAACTAATTAGCCGAACACAGGAGCCTTTCAGTTTGTAAAACCTGAAGTAGTTCAGTGTGTCATGGATTAGGTGACACGCTAACTATACTGTAAGATACCACTATGACATGCAAATAGTTTAACCATATGCCCGCATTATTGCCATATGTTTCATTACATTTTAAGCACATAGACCTTGGGTTTTGGTAAAGGTATGTTATTATGAATCCTATGCTTTGCTGGGGAAAGGTTTCTCAGGGCAGTGATGGTGTCCCCCCACCCTCTCCGTCTACAGGGGACCTTCCAGCAAATGTGGATTTCCAAGCAGGAATACGAAGAGGGCGGCAAACAGTGTGTGGATCGAAAGTGCCCATGATCTTATACCACAAAGCCTTCCAGACAACTCACCAACTAGACAATTTCAGGGGACTCAGGAAAAACAATGGATGTTTTGTAGATTTTTTTTTTTTAAATGATATTCTGTACAAATTATTTCCAGCTTTTGTATTTTCATTTAGAAATCCTTTGTGGTGAATATACCTGCAAAGTGATTCGTATAGTTTCTTGCTATTTTCATACAGATATAACTTGTGGCTGTTAAAGTTCTATTGGATGTACCATTATTTTTGATAGAACTTTTTTCTAACTTTCAGTATCAGATGAAGTCCCAGAAGCAAAGTAAATTTGTGTTAACATGCAGATGTATAACTAGGCCCAGTCTGCCTGTCAAGCAGATGGTAACTTAATTTATAAAGATAGTATATTTTTACAGGTATGAGTTATGACACTACAACATTAGTCTGGTCTGGGAGCTATTTAATCCCTGCAACAAATGCTTTATTGCAATTTACACACATAGAAAGAGATGGTCCACATTGTACCAAGTACTGAACAAAAATGCTCAACTAAAATAAGATTTTGTTTAGTATGTAAAAATGAGACATTTGCTCTTTGAGAAGTAAAAACAATTTATTAAAAGTGAAATTCTGTTTCATTCATTTGCTTATGCTGTTTAAAATTATTCTGTATTTTGAAATAAAATATTTGCTCTATTGTTTACTCATAACACATCACTACCACCGTCACGGGTAGTGATTACAGTGGTAATTGTTTAAACGAAATTATTTCCCTCCAGGAGAAATATTTTATTAAAGACAGTTATTTGTATTGATATACAAACTAAAAAAACCGAATCGTACATTTAAAGACATAACACAGTTTTGTCACGTGGTTTCCCCCCTTAAGAAATATGGCGACTTGTTTCGTCAATAGTGTAATGTGACGCTATTTCCGCTTCCTTGCCCTCCGTAGCAATGGTGGGCATGAGCGTCCTCCGGTCTGCAGCCGCTATTGCGGCCAAAATAAACCCCTTCAAACCTGGAATTACAAAAAGCGGTTTGCTTACTAGGACTGTGAGGGAGCGCGATAAAGGTATAAGTCATACGTATCCTCTGTGTGTATGTAGTTATTTTTTAGGATTTAAATTACTTTGGGCCTTGACCTTGGAAGCACTGAACTCAATGATCAGTTAGCTACTATTGACTAAACAGGTCATGTAGTTTTACGCGTAATATGCAGCCAAGAATTATGCAACACCTGTTTGATTTACTTTTTTTACATTTCATACTTGTTCAGTCGTAACTGAAATCAAATGCCATACATTTGCTATGATGAAGTACCTTGCGATTATGCTATTTATCTGTCTGTCTATCTATGTATCTATGCATCAAAATGTGTCTGTTCTGATACGGAGAATTGCAAACAATTCGAAGTGTTTGATTTGCAGTGGCGGTGCGTTTTGGGAGCCATGGAAAACAGATGTTTGTCATCAAGCCATCTGATTATTACGATAGGCGATTCCTTCACCTTTTGGCAAGTATTAAAATTGCTTCCCTGGCGCTGATGTAATTGTTATCTGGGGAAGGATATTACCCTATGCGAGCACTTACAGACGAATTTCAAGATTATAAATAAAATATTTACCGTAAAGTGGATGTCTACCGTATACATGCTTGGCATCTTGATGTTTGTATGCTGTTTAAGAAGAGGCAGGTTTTTAAAGCATAACTTAAGCAGTGATGTTTTGAGTAATTTTACATTTAAATGTATGTATTAGACGCTTTTGTCCAAAGTGATGTACAAGTAACGTGTAATGTATGTATAATGATGAAGTTATAATATGTGTATAACATAGATGTCTGTATGTTTTCGTGTCTTATAGAAATACTACATTTTACTCACTGGAATTCCAGTTGCAGCAATCGTTGCATATGTAAATATATTCATTGGTAAGTTTTAATTAATAATTAATCCAATTAGACTACATGTTCTGTGTATTTAACTTGTATTGTATGTGGCAGTAATTGCATTCGTGATTTTATAAATCGTTTTTAAGGGGAGGCGGAGCTAGCTGAGATTCCGGAGGGCTATGTTCCTGAGCACTGGGAATATTATAAGGTATGTCTGGCACTTAAGTTAAAAAAAAAATTATTTGTATTTTAGCTTCCATGTCCCACTACAAGAAAAAGTAAAAAAAAAATAAAAAAATCAAACCTTGTTGCTTGCAAGTTTGAAGTAAGATATACTTTTATGATAAACAAATTTTTTTTTAAATGTCTCCATAATTCAGATTAGGCATATCTGTTGTGTTCATTTTTATTGAGTCAGTTTTGCTATAGATGTATCTATTATATAGCCCAGAGAGGATGCTTATGTATGTGAATTCTGATTTGGCCATGTTTCAATTCACCTCTCCAGCACCCAATCACACGCTGGATCGCTCGAACCTTCTACGACCCCCCTGAGAAGGACTATGAGAAAATGATGGCGCTGATCCAGATTGAGGCTGAGAAGGCTGACATGAGGTGTGTGACCGTAGAGGCACTAAAAATGAATAACGTGCATTGTGTTTCATTGACTTTAAAAGTGAAGATCTTCAGGTTTGCTAAGGGATCTGTTCTCTTCATGATCCATTCGTCTGTTTTTCTTTAGGTTGACACAGCTGGAAGTTCGCAAACACATGCGTCAGAGAGGGGACGGGCCCTGGTTTCATTACGAAACGGTGGACAAGACTCTTGTTGACAACAGCATCAAATCTACTCCTGACAATTAGGCCCTCTCGCAGTTGAGCGGACTCTCGTCTTAACCGTGAGAAACGGCCTATTGATAAATTATGTATATGTTTGTATAATTGCTCAGTTGCAAAAATAAATTGTTTAAGTGTAATATGCTTGTGGGTGTTTTAATAATCAAGCCCAATTTCAAGAACAATCCAGGAAGCAGGTGGGAATGCATTTCACTACACAGTACAGTGTGTAATTGTGTACGTGACAATCAAATATTGAATCTTGTAACTTGAAACTAATCAGCAATGAATAGTATTTAGGAGACTGACTTGCGGTTCACCAAAGTCTTTGATGTAACTCGATATTGATTACCCAGAATTTATCGTTATTGTAACTCTACAGTTTCTTGGCTGCAGTCCCTGTGTATAATTACTGAAACAGCGCATCAGAGTTAAAGCCTGGACTTCGACACCATGATAATTTGAAATCATATGTGACACAACAAGCCAACACAGAGGCTTGTTGTCAGTTTTGGTGGTAACATTACTATTACGTTCCGACAGACTCTTTGTAGTGGTCAAATCTGAATTAATTTATTTTTAGCGCAATCTTAAAAGCTTGTGAAAATGGTGAATTTCTATGATAACTGTATTCAAATTATATTACATGAACGAATGTTAACCCTCTTTAACGCAAACGCTGGGGTTGAATGAGCGTTCGAAAGGGAACAGTGACCCCTACCGGCAAATAATAAATGTGAAAATTTTATGACATTTTCCATTACATCGAGTTTTAGATCAAGCAATGAAAAATTAGTTCAAATGACACTTTCGCCGTTTGAACTCATTTCTCATTGCTTGATCTAAATTTAGAATCTGAATTATTAAAATATCTTTAATAATAGTTGTTATATTTAATTAAAAAACACGTCAAAGTCGTCAATCAAAAAAAATAAAAAACACTACGGCAGAAGGTAAAGAATGAAAGGTATTTTTTATTTCATCTTTCTAAAAGACTAAAATAGACCCCCCGTGATATAAAAATCTAGGTCTGTGTAAACATTGCCCATGTTTTGTAGTGTCGCTTTCTCGGGATGCCGGAGGAATGTAGTCTGTGCGGGTTAAAAATAGCACCTCTGCCTGACAAGCGCTCCGAGGCTCTGGAATAGCTGTGGCACTGTGGATCCGGAGGAGGTAACGCGAAGATGGCCACAGATTTAGGGGAGCTCATGGTGCCCTATATGCCCACCATCAGGGTGCCAAGAACTGGAGATAGAGTTTTCAAGAGTGAATGTGCCTTTTCTTACGATACCCCAGTAAGTCCGCAGTTTGACCCGGGTCGCGCTGGACTAACCGCATGTTTCGTTTAGCCCAACATTACTAGAAGTTAACCGGTTAAAAACGCTTAATAAACTAATGCCGAACACATTCTAACACTGAAAACGAATTTCTGTCCACAAATACATTATCTGCCATTTTTTAATATATTGCTGATGCCACTGACTACAGTCAAAACATTAGATTTACTAAAACAAATAAAATCTATTTGGTTGAGGTTCCTAATAATACGTTTATCCCGTTTCAAGAAAATGCAAAATACCAAAGAAAATACGATCTTAACCTTATATGCATCCGTTTCGTAAGAACTGAAAACTTAATTGTGGTACTTATTATATTCTGGTGTAGCGGTGTTTTTGATATGGATGTATGGCAATGAAATGGCTGTTTAAAGAAGGACATGCATCTGTTTATTATATATATATATATATATATATATATATATAAATTTAAAGGTTGACAATACTGGACATGCACAATCATAAGCAATTTCATGGTTACTTGACTGTCTGCAGGCCGTGCCGTCTGATTGAATACAGGTTATTTTTATCTGCTGTCTCTTGCAGCTGGTGTGTCACTTTAATGATTCCGTAAGTGTTTTTCCGGATTGTATAAAACCGCGGCCAAATCCCAGGTGCGTAGTCTATCTGCGGTGTTTTCCGCAGATTATTTGGAGTCTTTGAATAAAATCGTGATTATGAAGCTTTTCTTATGCATGCGTAGATCAGATATTTGTTCTTTATCAAGCCGTTCTACAAGAGCTCTGTGGCCGCCAGATTTAGCTGGACTTTTGAGCCAAAGGAAATGTTTGAAAAGCACCAGAGAGTCCAGCGACATCTCATAAATCTTATATCTAATATATTTAGCGCATGAGCAAATTCTTTGATAAGCTTAGGGGGAAAAATATATAACAGGGAAACACAACATCCTTATTATACTTGGACCGCAACCCCAGTAGGACAAGATAGGAAGGAAGCTACTAATTATGGGGGGGTGATTTCAAGGGCCCCTGAGTGACGGGGGCCCTAAAAAAAATTCAGGACGTAATTGGGCCCTAAATGATATGCTTTCATGGGGTCCAAAATCTCTAGCTGCACCCCTGTCATATGTACATCTAGCAAAGATGTCCCCTAATATCTAACGTTGCATTCAAACAACATGTACTTCCCACATGAGGATGTAAGCATGACTCTCACGCTTTCAAACTCTCACGTCCACGCAAGAAATCTTATGGCAAATCTGTATTATTCCATTATACACCTAAAATTAGCTACATCGAAAGCGCTGGGGTAGTTTGCAAACCCTACAGACTTACTTACATAAATGTGTGTGCAGACTTGTCTCGAATTGAAAATCTCACACCAGCCAGCTGACCGAAGTTGGAAACCTTGGTATGATATTGTCATGGTGCTCACTTATTTCCAGTTTCCCGTTGCTCTGGTTTGTTTGCCGTGGGAAAACCTAATGTAAAGGATCTTTGAATTCCTAGAGAGTTTCCACACTCTCATCCTCCTCGCATCCAACCTGTGTCTGTTCCCAGGAGTCCGATGGTGGCCTCTATGTGTGTATGAACACATTTCTGGGCTTTGGTCGAGAACATGTGGAGAGACATTACCGCAAGACTGGACAAAGCATATACCTGCACCTGAAACGCACCGTCAAGGAGGTAGGGGGAAGGACATGCAGGGCTGTGTTTTAAATAGACCTACAGTCTTTCAGCACCTTATTATAATTCATGTTAATGTTGGAAAAGCATATAGTGTCAAACTGTAATACAATTTAATATGATAATTACACACAGCAATTGTTTGTGAATGTAAACAATATACAAATGTATAATCACTAATTCCTTGAGAAACAAGATTGTGCATGGTCTATAGTGAGAGATCCTGTGTGGTTGATATGTGTAGATCTCATTCGGGCAAGCTGAGGTACTTCTCTTATGTTTGGATGGCTTCATGTCTCCAGTATACTTTTCTAAAATATTCAAACGAATTTTACAGTGTTTTAATTTTCATTTAGAATCTGTTTTTTTTAAATAAGCAAGCAAATTTTATTGTATATTTTGCAATGACAATAAATGTGTCATGTCCCTTGCCTTAAATTACTCTGTTGGTCTGGCCTAGTTTCAGTTGCACTTTGAGGTGAGCTTTTTCTGACCCTGGCGTCTGGTGTCAGGCAGAATAGTGGAATACATCATGTTTGTCTCTTCATAATTCATTGCCAGGTGTGATAAGGAGACAATACGCTTTTGTTTCCAAAGGGATGTTAAATATGGAGGCGCAGTACCAGTCAAAAATTCAGGATAGAATCATTTGTTTTTCAGCAAGATAACAACCCTAAGCTCACCTTGAGGTTATGATGTGAGTATTATCTTCTGAACAAGAAATGAGATGGAGTGCTGTGACAGATGACTTGCCTCCCACATCCCCACAAATTAAACCCTATAGAGCTGGTTTGGGATGAGTTAGATTGAAGAGAAAGTGCAACGTAGCCAACTTGGTGCCCAGAACTTGTGGAAGCTCCTTCAGAACTCTTGGAGAAGCGTTCCAGGTGGCTACATGGCCAGATGCTGGTTGAAAGAATGCCAAGAGTCTGTAATGCTGTCTAATAGCTAGGGCTATTTTGAAGAGTCTAAAATGTTGAGATGTTGAACACTTATCTTGGTCATTGAAATATTAGATATGTATTACTTCATTGCCTCAAGGTCTTTCACTATACCTAAAATAGAGACAAAGCCATGAAAAGCAGGTGTGTTCAGACTATTCACTGGTACTGTATTTCATTTGTTGATATTTTTTTACAGGATATTCACAGCATGGCTAAGAGAAGGTGGTTCTGGGTAATTAGCAATTCAGTTGAAATATGCACAGTGTTGTCCATATCACTCTGTGAAAATTTCTCTCTGGGACAAGCATCTGTCCCCATTTATCTGTTAATGTAAACAGGATAATTGGATTCCGCTCCTCATTTTTACAGAGCAGGGGCTGCTGGTATAATCTGATTCTGTGGGTGGTTAATTGGCCCTACAGGAGGTGACTGGCTGGCGGGATCCTTCCCACCAGCTGGCAGAGTTTTCAGGCACTTCTGGTTCACTGCCGCCGCCATGCTTAATGCAGCACGGGAGCTTGTCAGCTGGTACCGTACCTCGCGACGGGTCAGTAGCAGCCAGTGGCCACATCTGGATCAGTTTGACCCAGTTTGATAGGTTCCTCCATACACTGCGATTATGAAACTTGTCACTACGGATTCCCCACAGTTGCTGAGGAATCTGTTAAGCTTTACTGTTTGTTCAGGTGGGTAATGTGTGGCTCAGCCAGTTAAGACTCTGCGCCCATAAGCAGAAGGTCGTCGGTTCCAATTCCAAAGTCAGCAGAATGATTTCAGCATCGGGCCCCTGAGCAAGGCCCTTAACCCCCAATATTCCAGCGACTGCCTGACTCTCTTTCTCGTTGTATGTTGCTTTGGAGAAAAACATATGGTAAATAAATAAATCCAAATGTTTCTGATTTTTATTGATGTTTTTCACAGAAAGCCACACATGCTGCAGGGGGCGCTGCGCCACGAAGACGAAATGGAAAGGTGTTCTTAGGTGAGACAGCTCTTGACAGCGCTGCGTCTGAGCAGCGCACGGTTCGAATTCAGTCTCCGGTCTTGGAAACGTCTGAGCGTCTCAGTTGTTTTCCTTGTGACGTGTGACTGCTTTGTTTAACGTGCAGCGGCTCTCGGGAGGAAATGGACTGTGAAAGTTCACAGTAAAACTGTGAGGTTTACAGTTAAACCTTAATTATTCATACTTCTGCTATAAAGTTTACAGTTTGAGGAGTGTTTCATAGTACAACTGTGAACTTCCGTTTTACTTCAAAATTCATGGTCAGCTCTTCTTGTGTTTAATGATTCTGACAGTGAAGTTTACAGTTTGACTGTAGATATCACAGCCGAACTTTGAAAAGTGTCCCAATGCGCTAAAAAAAATTCATGGTCGAACTGTGAGAGTGCAGAGTAAAACTTTCAAACAAATTTTCATTTTTACTATGAAATTTCACAGTGCATTGTTTCCTGGGAGGGCCCTGTGTCACGAAGCGAGATTTGTTGGTTAGCTCGATGATTTGTTGCAATTTAAATTATCCAAGTTTAAATGGACTTAATCTTCGTTCACTTACATTTAGCCTGGACTACCTTAAATCTGGCAAGTTATCTTGCTAACCCAAAAATCCAGCTTTGTGATACAGACCCCAAGTCCTGCGTTGCGTATTATGTCGTTGTTGCAGCCCAGGTCTGTTTGTACACAACAGGTGGGTCTGTCATGTGGTGCTCTTACCAGTTGACAAATCAAGTGTCTTCTGGTGCTGCGTCTGAAAAGTGACGCTGAGCTCCAGGTCACCAGGCCCAGTGAAGACTAAATATAGCCCATTTATTTGTATCTGATCTAAATCTAACGTACCACATGTCTGGCCAGGTGCTGCCCGCTTTTAGGCTGGGCCGGCGGGGGGGGGGTTAGATTGGGTTCTTCTTCCTATTGGCTGGTTTCAGACAGCTGCTATGCTCCATCAACCTCCATCAACGGTAATGCACAATTTCTGTGGGTGGGGGGCTGATGTTTTCAGGCCTGAAAACATGAAGCAGGTTGGTTCCTTTTCACAATCGTGACCCTTTGTCTCCAGTGGGGTCCAGAATGAAAGATGCCCCTCCCGATCCGACAAGTTACCCCGATAAGCCAGTAGCCCCGCTTCGGAGTACAGGCCACTGGGCTGTTTGCTGTTTTGTTTACGTGGTGATTGTGCTAAAAATACATGCGAGCATTGTCAGCTTTAATGACATGGGCCTCATGGCCCAGATGCACATGACTGCCACTTAAAAAAAACACTCTAGTCCACAGTCAGAATTCCTACCTTTGTTTGCCTTTCATTCAAAGAGAAGCCCCTTGAAAACCAACAAATGGATCCTGCTGTTGTACCCTTATGCAAAGCCTTCAATGTGAATCTGAAAGCATTATGGGTAGAAAAACGGTGTTTTTGATGTGAAAGCGTCAGTCATGCATGTAGGTGTAAATGTCAGCAATGGTGTCCCGCATATTAACACTGACATGTACGAGTTTAACAGGTGAGGTGTGAGTGATATGTGAGAGCAGCGGCGATCGCATGTCCCGTCCAGACACCACGCTGTCAGCAGGAAGCCAGACACAACCTGCAGACCCTCGTGAGGATTCGCACTGTTTTCCAAAACGTTTCATATGTTTCCTTGAAGATATCGAGCTCAACCGGGATTTCAACGGGGATGACTACGACTACGATGACGAGGCCAAGCTGGTCATATTCCCCCAACACTTAGAGATCCCGCTTCCCAATATCGAGGAGCTGCCCGCGCTGGTAAGTGCGTTTGTCTGGGTGCGCCACAGACACAAATTGCTTGCTATGTTTTTTATTTACATGTTTACATGTTTTTGTGGAATGTTTTGTTTCACAATTTTGACCTGGAAATGCTGAGTAATGAGAATTCATTCATCCAGTTATCCATTCATTCATTCAATCATTCAATCATTCAATCATTCATTCTCCATCACTTATCCGGGGCCGGGCTGCGGGGGCAGCAGCCTAAACAGGGATGGCCAGACCTCTCCCTCCCCAGGCACCTCCCTCCCCAGGCACCTCCTCCAGCTCCTTCAGGAGGACACCAAGGCTTTTCCAGGCCAGCTTATATAATCACTCCAGTATATCCTGCCCCAGGTTCTCCTCCCGGATGGACATGTCCAAAGCACCTCCCCAGGGAGGTGTCCAGGGGGCATCTGAGATAGATACCCAAACCACCTCAACTGGCTCCTTTCGACGAGGAGAAGGAGCAAATGGCATCAGGGGCACATGATGTTGAAAGGAACCATCATGAAAATTTAATGTACTTTATGACTAAGAGCAAAAAAAAAACCAGATGCTTTATTACATTGATTAATTACTTAGATCCAGACAGATCTCGGAATTCTCTCTTTCATGCATTTCTGGAACTTGTTTGTTGCCATCAGCCTAGATCGTTTTTTATCGCGGAAACTTAAAAATGATCGTAGACTTTCTCTGTGGTGCGCTGACTTATCTTTATATATTTGTGTACATCCCCGCAAGGCTGTTATCTGTTACATTTCAGTAAGAGCATCCCTGATTGGCTGGGCTTGTTAAGCTGTGGCCAATCAGCAGGACTGCGGTTCTAAAACATAGCCATCACAGTTTTGGAGAGACCTGCACATAGAATATCCAGATGACCTTCTTGGTTATTCTGTACTTGGTGATTTCAGAGTCTCATCTGCTCTTCTGACTTCTGCAGGTGACGATAGCATGTGACGCCATGCTGAATGCCCCGTCCCCCTACAGGAAGCCTGAACCTCTACCCTGGGATGACGAGATCCAAGTATCAAAACATGCCCGGGGTCTCCAACAGCTGGACAACGGGGTACTGATCCCCCCCAGGTAAATCATTCAGGGTGTAGGTGTGATGGGGCGAGCTGTTCGCTCAGCGAGCTGAGAGAGGCGTTCTTATTGCCCCGTCCCAACAGAGGCTGGAAGTGCTCCAGGTGCGATTTGCGTGAGAACTTGTGGCTGAACCTGACGGACGGAGCAGTGCTCTGTGGGAAGTGGTTCTTCGATGGTACAGGAGGCAACGGACATGCACTGGAGCACTACAGGGAAACCAGTTATCCCTTGGCGGTTAAACTGGACGCCGTCAGTCCAGATGGGGCAGGTGAGGGTCTTCATTCTCAGCTCTTTGCTTTCAGATCACCTGCATGATCATTGTCCTGTGAAATTCTGTAATCCATAGCGACGGTGATAGCTATCAATGCAGTGAATTAGGGCTGCCAACCCTCACACATCTCACTGTAATACTCATGCTTTCTGACTCGTGCTCACTCAAGAAATATAAATTTAGCTACATCAAATCTAAATATAGCTACATCAAAAGTGTTGGGGTAGCTTGCAAACTCTATAGACTACTTACAAGGAAATAAAATGTAAATGCGCGTGCAGACTTGTGTCGAATTTAAAAACCTCACGCCAGCCAGCTGGCTGAAGTCGGCAGCCCAGCTTGAAAGTACCGGAAACACGTCCTGTTTTAATGCGAAATCAAAGGTTTAACAGACTTTGGTGAAAAGTTAATTTAATTTGCAACAGACCAATGGTTCGCAAACTATGCTACATTGGAGGTAGGCAGGTTCCCCTCTAGTGATATGCAAACGTATCAGTGTGTTTAGCGTTGGTCATGACGGCGGTGCGCGGTAAGGGACAGTGGACAGATTTTACCGTTGCCACTGGTCTTGGTCTCAACCCCGGTCGACAGCTTTGAGAACCACTGCAGCAGGCGTGAGTCTGACAGCCACGTGACCGTTTCTTCCTCAGACGTGTACTCGTTCGATGAAGAGGAGGCTGTGCTGGACCCCAGCCTGGCAGAACACTTGGCCCATTTTGGCATCGATGTGTTACAGAAGAAGAAGGTGAGCTTGTACTCGAAGCGGGAAGTTGCAGAGGCACCGTTAGCAGGGGGCTCTGGATACAGTCGGCCCTTCTGCGTCACGACATTTCCCGTTGCAGTGCCGATATATCGCGGGGTCCGCATTAGAAATGAAATGGTCATTTTTTTTTTGAGTTTTTGGGAGTTTTGTGAAAGCCGTAGTTGACATTCAGAGGCCAGCAGACGACACAGAAAACGTTCAGTAACTCATAAATGCATAAAAAATATATACAGTGCTGGCAGAATGCTATAGTCCAGGGGTACTGAGCCATAAGAAAGGCTACCAGTTTGTAACGCCCCCCTAAACTTATCTAAACTTCATGTATAATAAACATGTTTTAAATGCTTTTTTGTTAGATATTGTCATTTTCAAATCTATATAAATGCAAATGTGATTAAAGAAGAATAGCAACAGGATGAAATTAAATTTTAGACGCTGCTCACTGGTGAGTTGTGCTATTTTTAGAACAGGTCTGCGGGCGACTCGTGTGGTCCTTGGGGCATCCTGCTGCCCGCGGGCAACATGTTGGTGACCCCTGCTCTAGTCCCTCCCACCAGCCTTGTTCCATTCGTCACTGCTTCTCGCCCCCCCCCCCCGTGCAGCCCGAGACGGGCCGCGTTACCAACGGGCTTCCAGCACACCCAGGCGAGTGGGAGCTGATCCAGGAGTCGGGCCACAAGCTGAAGGCCGTGTACGGCAGCGGGTACACGGGCATCAAGAACCTGGGCAACAGCGGCTACCTGGGCGCCACCATCCAGGTCTTGTTCAGCATCCCAGAGTTCCAGAGGGCGTGAGTAGACAGCAGGCAGACGGGCTCCGACAGACGACACATTTCATTGGTCTGTTCTTAGACTGCCCCTGATCAACATGGGGTGTCAGGGCGTTTGATGTGTACATACATTTCTAAAATTAATTTAAGTTGCATAATGTGTGCGTGCCCTGCGATGAGTCAGCGCCCCCATCCTGGGTTATTCCCTGGATGGGAATAACCCAGATAGATTAGGAATCGCCGCTCTAGGGTCATGGGTTCGAGTCCTAGCTCCACTCTGTGTCATGCACATGAAGTTTGCCGGTGCTTCTGGTACCCCGTAGGTTTTTTCAGGTAGTCCAGTTCCCTCACACGCTCCAAAGACATGCAGATTGGTTTGTCTAAATCACCCACAGAGTGTGAGTCTGTGTACCCTGTGATGGACTGACATCCCATCTGGGGTGAACATTAGCCATGTGTCCTGTACTGCCAGAGCCAGAAAAGGCGATAGAAGATGGATAGAATGTTCTGATGTAATATTACATATTAACATTTGTGTGAAATCTATTGTTAACATTAACAGACATCGGGGAGGTGGGGAGGGGGGGTTCACAAAGCAGGATTTCGTGCTTAGCCACATAAGTTGTTGGATTTAATGTAAGTGAATGAAAATAAAGACCATTTAGCCCAGAATACCTTAAATCCAACAACTTATCTGGCTAAGCAAGAAATCCTGCTTTGTGGAACACCCCTAGGGTCACATATGTGTGTGCAGGTTTTTGGGGTAACCTTTAGGTCAGCTGTTCAAACCCAGGTGTGAGGAATCTTCAGCCAATCAGTCCACTAATCAGTAACCTAATTAGGGAGTTACAGCGAAAACCTGGATACACAGCGGCCCATTCTGGGTAAATTTTCCGACCATATCATGTCATGTCATGTATGTCATGTTTACAACACTGTTTTCTCCAAACTTGTTATTTTTTCACTTATCCCACAGGTATGTGGGGAATCTACAGAGGATCTACGATTATTCTCCTCTGGATCCAACAAAGGACTTTGGCACACAGATGTAAGTGTTGGGTTTTGAGTCTCGTCGCAAGATCAAATTGCATTATGTGGATGAAAATCATGAACTTGCCTGAGAATCCCTGTGAGGAACTTGTCGCTAACACAAACCAGTGTCCGCTGCCTACAAGATGGTGCAACAAATCCAGATTTATTATAAGGCACAGTTTCCTGGGGTCAGATAACCTGGTTTACAGTAACGCACGGAAAGACAGAGGTCAGGCGGCCTGAATGCTCTGAATTGTGGCTTTGGGGGTTTATTTACTGTGTGGCTTCTCCCGGGCAGGGCCAAGCTGGGCCACGGCCTGCTGTCGGGGCAGTACTCCAAGCCACCGGTGAAAGCCGAACTCATAGAGCAGGTGGTGAAAGAGGAACACAAGGCGCTGGAAAGGGTAGGTGACGCTTGATATCTACCAATCAACATCGAGACGAAGCTGCCAAAGTGTCATTAACCTCCCTTTGGGGAAACAGTAGCCAGTCAGCCATGTAAATGATCAGTGTCGTGTTTTGAAATTGAGACCCTTCTGCATGTTAGACCTCAGACTTGGACATAATCCTTTCCTAGAAATTCTACTTGCTAGGGTTTTTGTTTTAGATATTGTACTTGATATTGTACATCGCAAGCCTCAATCGATATGGGCTTCATGGTGGACGACCCGGCAATATCTAGTTCAGTGTCTCCCAACCCGAGCCGCGGGGCCCCCAGTCAGTCCACAGAAAAATGGAGGGGACATTTTCCTAAATTTTTTAAGCCTGCTTACCTTGCCAGCCACTGTTTTGGCACATGATGCATGGTGAGGTTCGGCTAATGCTGCCGATGACATAACATTAAATATACCTTCTAAAACTACAATGATTCGTCGATTTCAAATTGCAGCACTCAGTGAGCGATCAGTATCACTTGCTTCCCCCCAAAAAATCTTATTTCTGTATTAAAAAACACGGATATAATTCTAGCTTTTACTAAAATGATTATAATATAACAAAGTATTACTAATTTAAGCATTTATGAATACAATTATAATAATATAATAAAATATTACACAATAATAACTGAAGCTCTTATTAATAAAATAATGATCATAAAATAAAATATGTATAAAGTTTTGTTGGATAGCATTAAATTATTTTTTCATAATATATTTTTTTGTGATTGCCCATTACTGCCCCTCCTTAACCCAATTTTAAATTAATCCCCAAATAATGATAACTATATATGAGCAATTCGTACTCTACAGCTTATTAGTATGGGAACAACAGAGCAGAGTACCAGTCTCGCTTTAAGGAAAATGATGTACTCGAATATGACCTTGGAGCAGCATGGAGAATGTTCCTCGTGACCCTCAAGGTTTGTCTGATGCTCCCCTCCTCCTCCAGCCCCAGCAGACGGGCATCTCCCCCAGGATGTTCAAAGCCCTGGTCGGCATGGGACATCCAGAGTTCTCCTCCAACCGCCAGCAAGATGCTCTGGAGTTCTTACGGCACCTGATCGGCATGGTGGAGGTACGTGTGGCTCTTAGATTAAGCCCTACATGGTGCCAGCGTCGTGCAAAACCAGTTCATGTGTAATGAGTACTGGTTGGCATCACTGGGCATTGCCAGACACTTTACACCATTAAATATCCAAAGGAATTTGGGTAAAATCAGCCGGTGATTGATAGTGATTCATATTTCCCCTGCAGTGGGTCTAGAGGCGACATTTATTCCTTGACTAGATATATATGCTTTGCGTTGAATGAAAAATTACATTATATGATGTCGCATGGGTATAATTCACAGTCAGACCTACTATTTCAAAATTACCATCAGAGTTAAAAGCAAAGTGTGACTAAACAGACATGGAGGGAAGGGATCAGTCTCCATGAGCCTCTTGGGTCACGTGTTCTGCTGATCACTTGTCACATGATCACGTGGACGGGAGGCTTTGGCCAGTTTCCTGTGAAGCTCTGTGCCCTCTGGCAGTGGCACAGCTGTCCCTGAAGCAGCTACCTCCCTTGGCTAAAATTAGGCCCCCTCCTCTCATTACACATTGCACATAATGCTTCTAATTTAGCCCACCGCCAAGACATGACCAGACTTGATTGTACATCATCATCTCATTAAGGAACCAAAACACGGATAGCTTTGCTGAAGGCCGCAGGCGATTCTTCTTCTTATGAACATCCCTCTAGTCAATGCTGATGCCCAGTCACCTCCCACATGTCTGGTCTTCTTCTCCAGATCTTTAGATTTCCCAGTGGCATGTGTGTTGTTGTGATGATTGGGTCCCTCCATCTAGATTCTACACATCTCCTTCCTCTTTTACCGTAGAGTTTTCTTAGCATTTGAGTTTTTGTGAAAACGCTGGGTTTTCTTGTAATATCCCCAAATTCATGAATGTTTATTGCATATTGCCTATCTATCTATCTATCTATCTATCTATCTATCTATCTATCTATCTATCTATCTATCGTAAAGGTAAAGGTCAACTTTATAAAATGTTTTTCAGACAGAAGTATATCTGCCGATTATGTTCATATTTATCATTTATATTCATCCTAATTATTTGTTTATTTGCTTATTTAATATGTTTATCTTTTGAGACTAGTGTAGGATGTCTATTGCAACATGGACGTCTGATATAGATTTACGCATCCCACTGGATGGAAGTTAAGCTTAGATGGACTGTGGTACTAATCTGAATTAAACTGCCTGTCGATCCCAAAGTAGAATAACAGGGAGAAACCAATAAGTCCTTAGTCTACAGTAAAGTTCCTTAAGCTGTTTTAGGTCCCCTTGAGTCTCTTGGCTTAAATATATCTCTGTGTCAAATATATTTTTAATGCCAACAGTATTTTTAGGGGTGTATTTCTGTGTTCTCTTAGAACAGGGGGCCTGCTGCTGGAAAGCTTTAATTACATTTCCTCTGCAGTGGGGGCATTAGCCAGAAATGGTTATGCTTCATATCTATGTCATACACGATATGTCTATTATGCAGAATCCTATTTAAACCAGTTGGATTTCACGGAATAGCTTATAAACCTTGTATATTATCCAGAAACATCTTTGGCATCATACACTACTGGATTTTCCCCACACAAGCATCTACACTCTCTTCTTGGTTAGTTTTTCTCAGTATCCACCAGGATTAAGAACATTTTCACATGGGGATTCTTAGCCAAAGTCCTGGCAGGCCCCAGTTTCTGCATTTATTTCTGAAGTTTATATAGTCAACAACTTCAATCCTGAAAAAGAAGGCTGAGTTATTAGAGGAATGGTTACCTCAAGTGCTGAGTTGATGCCGGCCATTACCAGCAGAGGGCGCTGTCTGACGCTTCACAGAGGTCCAGCGCCAGCTTTGAGAACGCCAGTGACGTGTTCCGCTTCCTAGTGGAGGAGAGGGTCCAGTGCTGCCAGTCTCGGAAGGTGCGCTACACCCAGAGGGTGGACTACATCATGCAGCTGCCCGTACCCATTGAGGCCGCCACCAACAGAGGTGAACACTAGATGAGTGTGGAACGATGAACACATGGACAAAGAGTACTACATGACTTTTTAAGGAATTCTCACGGAGTCAGCGCTGACCTTGGGAGGCAGTACAGAGTTTAAGGGAGTTTATGTAATTCTCTCAGGATTCGAGGGTACCCTGATCTCCATCCATCCATCTCTTGTCAAGCACTTCTGCAGTACAGGGTCACAGTGAGCCTGGGGCCAATCCCAGAAAGCACAGGGTAGTGGACACTCTGGACAGGATGTTTTTGCTAATTTATAGAACTTAATTACATGTACTCTAAAGCAGTGTTTAGATTTTACTCTAAAGCAGTGTTTAAATTTTACTCTAAAGCAGTGTTGCCCAGTCTGTTCCTTGGGGACCCACAGACAGTCCGGGTTTTTGCAAAAATGTAGACTCCCTAGCAGGGAGCTCGGAGGGAGCAAAAACATGGACCGACTGTGGGTCCCCGAGGACCGGATTGGGAAACACTGCCCTAAAGTGTTTGATTGCCTTTCAGAGGAGCTGCTGGAGTACGAAGCGAAGCGGAGGGAGGCGGAGGAGAACATGACCCCGCCTCCACTCCCTGTCAGGGCCAAGGTCCCTTTCGCCGCCTGCCTGCAGGGGTTCAATGAGCCCGAGAATGTGCCGGATTTCTGGAGCTCTGCCCTGCAAGCCAAGTCCGCTGGGGTCAAGTAAGCCGGTCGCTGCCAGCTGTCTGGCTGAACCGCAGGGGGTTATTGGTTTATAGCTCAGCCAATCAAATCGCGTATCAAATCAATTTGTATTTTGTGGGGAAAAAAAATCGTAATTCAATTAAGTGTATGTATTTATTATTAACAGCAAATGTAATTTGCTGTGAATATTAGTAGAGTCAATTCATCTTGCATAACCACCGTACACAGTTACTATCGGAATAACCATCAGAATAACCATGCTTATAATACTAACAAGTTTTATATGTGAAAAATACTTTTATCCTACTCCTGTTAAAACATATATGATATAAATGCTTGTTTACTTGCTTTATAGAGTTTTCCTCTGTGTTTGAAGCTATAAATTGCTATGCCTATCAATAAATCAGGATGTATTAACCTGTATTCTTGTGCCGATGTTCGCAGGACTTTCCGTTTTGCCTCATTTCCTGACTACATGGTCGTACAGATGAAGAAGTTCACCTTCGGGGTGGATTGGATCCCGAAGAAATTAGGTATGAGCAAAGTTTAATTTTGATTTTAAGAGATCAGTGACCTGGTCTGTGGGTACCTCAGAGATTATGCGCATGGGCTTAAACTGTAAGCTGTGACCTTGGGCAAGTGGCTTGAGTTGTACCTAAATCAATCTGGCAAAATACGTAGATGTACAACTGAAAGTCACTTGGATGAAAGTGGTATCAGTGAATATATATATATATAATGTGTATTTGACAGTCCTGAAAATAAACCTGATGAGATCAGTCATTCGTTTTGTTACATTTCAATGAAGTGAAGCCTTTTGTGAATGCTTTATGTATGACAGCCCAAGGTGTGGATATGGCACCCAGACTGAAGCATTACCACCGCGAACCAGTAGGTGGCGCTCAGAGGCTGCGTTACTGCTGAGTAACTGCTGAGTAAGATGTGCGAGGACAAAGCGCAGAGCGGAAACTCGACCTCCGTCTGATGTTCTCAGTTTACCTGAACAAAAAACACAAACGCTCACCTTCGGGTTAAATTCCTCTTAGCTGACATATCCCTGCAGAAAACAAACCCAATTAATGTGTATCTGTTTGTTCAGTATTATGTGGCTATAGTACTCAGATACTCAGTGCTATTGGACATTTGAATGTAAAACACTATACTGAAAAAGATCTGAAGCTTTACAATGGAATATTCTATAACATCCCGTAAGAGTTTCATAGTGTTCCATAAAAAATATTCTATGACATCACATTTCCCATCCTGGTTTCCCATTGCCCACCATAAATGGTTGTTTTCTGTCCTGCTGAGTGCTTTATTAATTAGCTTATTCTGGCACATTATCGAGGGCGGTACAGTGGCACGGTGCTGCAATGGCGAGCAGTATCACCTCTGGGACTAGGGTTCGAGTCTCCTCCCTGGCTCCCTCCGTACGTGGCGTTTGCATGTTCTTCCCGTGTCCTGTAGTTTTCTCCAGGTTCTCTAGCTTCCTCCCACGATCCACAAACACGCTGAGGTGAATCGGAGTTGCCAGATTATATATATGCACCCTGCCTTGCGCCATTAGCTTCCAGGATGGACTCTGGACACCCGGGTATAGAAAATGGGTCAGGAAAGGGAAGTGAGACACCTAGTGTTGTGGAGGTCATTACTGACGGCGTCACACAGTCCCAATCACATGACATGTTGTTACTTGAGTACTCTTAGTTTAGTCATGTTCATCAAACTGAAACCTTTTATATATATTTCTGTTAATACGATCCCTTTATTTTTATCTTTAGTATGTCTTATTTATGTTATATAGATGTAGTTAATTGCTCAAGGGCCATAATTGATGCATTTAAAATGAAGTAATTATAATAATAATAATAATATTAATAAGCTGTGTGTGCCCAGAGTTGGACTGGCATCCCATCCAGGGTGTACACTGGCCTTGTGCCCTCTGCTGACTGGGATGGGCTCCAGACCACTGACAAGGATAAGTGGTTGGAAGATGGATGAATGAGTGGATGAGCACTGAATTATTAATTTTAAAGGGCCAAAGATGTCATTTTTTTCACTCCTAACAACAACTGGTTTAACTTAATGGGAAAATGAAAGTCTTCGGCTCCTGCCTTGAGGTTGGCAGTTTTAATGAATATCTTTATTTTGAAATGTAAGTGATTCATCTAATCAGCAGTTCCGTCACGCCTAATAAAAATCAATTCTCGATAGCGGCTCGTACCATGTGATGTAATGCCCGGGTCTGGGAAAGGCAGAGTAAGTGATACAGTTCTGGTTCCGTCCCAGCATGCATTTTGTTTCTGCCACTGAACAGGGCCAAACACCTGGAGGTGTAGGGGTCAGACTCTGACATACAATCTTATAACAAAGTCTGAAAGGTGGTTTCAGTGTAGCTCTCTGTCTGACCCCTTATGTGACTCTTGGTCTTTCCCCGGCGGTTTCTTTCGCAGACGTCTCGGTGGAGATGCCAGACTTCCTGGATCTCTCTCGCCTTCGTGCTACCGGGCTGCAGGCAGGGGAGGAGGAGCTTCCTGACTTGGCCCCGCCCATCGTCAACTCACAGGACCCCCGAGGTACCGCTCTGCTCGCGCGCCCCCCCTTCCCCCCCCCTTCACCGTGACACACTCAAGCTGCTCGCTCCGTTGGGCCGTGCCCCTGGGAATTTAGATCCACTGATATCGATGCATTACCCCCCCCCCCAACAAGGCCGCATCGGCCATCCCATGAACCCTAGGCCCCCCCCCCCAGCATCACCGTCAGACTGTTGCATGGTCACCACTTCCATCAGCTCCGGCCTTGGGGAAGCCCGTGCGATGCCTCTATTGAGCCATCTGTGATTGAGGGGGGCCACATACGGCCCCCAGTGTGTCTGCGGGGGCCCAGGATGGCTGATCAGCTGCACGAACTGCCCGCATCATACCACACCCATCTCTCTAGCCAGCATCATCCTTAATAAGAATCACATCATAACGATTACTCTCTTTCTTAAAGGGGAGGGCCACTTGGTTTAAACCATAAGTGATTTGGACCCTATTTAGGGGGGCTTCAGCCTCCACGGAAAATGATTTTTCTAAATCTATTTGCTGTTTTGTCCTGTATTCTTGTACAGATTTCCTACAAATTTTTTGCCCCCGCACACAGAAAATTTTATCGCCAGGGACACAAGAGGGCAGGGAGGTGGCATCCCGTACGTGTCAACCCTACTGGGGGCCCTAAGGGGCCACTTAAGGGTCAAATCCTAGAACGGCCCCCTTTTTAAACACATTATTCATCGTCTATGTTTATCCTGTATGGTGTGCTTGTTAAGCAGCTTTGAGACACACACACAACCTTTAATGGCCTTTGCCAGCCATAAATATCCCCCCCTGAAAGAGTGATTCGCGGGAACAGCAAACATCTGCTTCTGAGACGCTGCGCCGGGGAGCACGGCCTTCCGACAGCCTGCGCTTTGAGTTGCAAATTCCCGCTGCGGCTCTCATGCACGGGTGTGTCAGTATCAATAGATCTGTTTAGTCAGCAGCAGCGAGGAAACCGCAGTCATAACGGCGCATTCATAGCGCGGCTGCTTCTGTTTCGGAATGACAATGCCTTCCGATTGGAGCCTCTTCATCGACGGCGACACAGGTGACCCCTGATCGCATCCCGACGACCCTAAATGCGGCTCGATGACGAGCAAAAGCGATCTGAGCACCAAGCGCAGACTCACTCAGGGCTGTGTTTGTCTCTTCTGTTTTTCAGGGAACCCAAGTATCTTCTCTGATTGTAAGTATTTATCCCGCTCTGTCCGACAGTCCCGTTTCCTCACTGCGCTCATGCAGAAGCTAAACGAGCCCCATCTTTGTGCCACTCTGACAAGCGCACCAGTCGAATGCTAACTTGGCTTTTGAGTATATCTTTGGCCTGTCCAAATGCCTATGCGAAATAAGTAATTGCTAGCGCTGGTGCTTTTTCATCCCCGTAATAAATGCGACGGCAACTATGAAATAATTAAGCAAAGGAATGTTAGGGAGGACAGGCCAGTGGGTCTGCCTATCTGCCCGTCGTTCTATATTGATACACTTCAGAAGGCAACTTAAGTAGTAAACAGAGGGATAATGAGGTCTCCAGGGAGCGCTTTGTTTACGCGTAGATGACGGGCTGTGCTCAGGACCGGCCTGAAGTAGCGTTTCCTTTCTCAGATCCGGAAATAGACGAGTCTTCGGTGGCACAGCTGGCGGAGATGGGCTTCCCCCTGGAGGCCTGCCGGAAGGCAGTGTACTACACGGGAAACATGGGGGCCGAGATGGCCTTCAGCTGGATCCTGGCCCACATGGAGGAGCCCGGTGAGTGAGGATCTGACCCGATGGTGCGGAGCTGGAGGCACAGCAGAGCGATCGAAGCCACCATGCGACACGTGAGCTCAGTGGCGTCAGAAGCAGGTTGACTTTGGAGGTGGGGGGGCGAATTTGCCCCAGCGGTGGAGGGGGCGATGTACAGTCTATCGTGTGGGAAGGAAGGTGGGGGCGGAGCTTGCTGATTGGGGGGACAGGTTTGGGATAGGGTTAGGGGGAAAAGGGCGGATCCACCCTATTTCTGACGCACCTGCAGGAGCTTGACGTAGAAGAGCAAATTTCCAAAAGACTTTCAGTCCATTTTTTGTCGTTTTTGAGACGAGACCCCCGGTGAGCTAAAGTCAGGCTTCCTCCTCATATGTTACAGTGCTGGCAATCAAAACCTCACTCAGACCTCATGTAATCCAACAAAGAACTTTTGTTAAACTCCAAAATTCACTAAGCTGTGTCCCATTGATCGCTTGAGGTTTGGAAATTTGTTCTTCAGTTCTGACTATTTCAACCACTAAACATAAATTTAAGATTACAAAAAATTGAAAAGCAGAATATTGTAATATTACAGAAATAAATATTAAAATATTCAAAGATAATAATAATAATAATAAATTAGTGGATGACATATAACCCACCTAAATTCCTAATGGAGAGAAATGCAAGAAATGCATAATTCCCACAAGAAGCGCATTGTGCTAGTAGTGTAAAGGTTGTGGGTTCAAATCCCAGGGAGCATGCATGAAATTGTAAGTGCATCTAAAGTCACTTTAGATAAAAACATCCGATAAATGAATAATTTCACAAAGGAAAGTTGTAATTAATAATCAAATAGTTCATAAGACAATTCCAAAATGTCAGAGAAAGTGATGTAAGATTCGTTTATTTTTCAGTTTGTTTATGCCGAAAGCTTTGCAGAATCGCCACTGGCAGCTGGGAGTGGAGCTTCAGCAAGTCGCCCGCTGTTCACCTAGACATATTTAACGGATATTAAGAGCTCATGCATTGCCTGTTACACCCCATTTATCTTCAGCCTGAGAGCTGGCAAATTAAAAGCCGGTGCACTTCGAGTCCCACACTTGAACTGGTCCTTTTATAGCTCCGATCCCACGGCACGGTGAAGCGGCGAGGGAGCGAGCCCTTAATGGCGTGGTCTGGGAAGGCGGGACAGCCTTTCCCTGTTCAGTGAGCCCGTGATTACAGTCCCCGCGTCTCGCCCTCGGTGACCTGAGCGGAAACCCAGGGGACTCCCTCGCGTTAGCGATAGCGGCTGCGTCCCGGCTGCTTGTGCGTAAAGGTCGACTCATTAATAGCCGCCGTCCCCTCAGCCTTGGGGTCATATCAGTACCTTTTACTGCAGTTCCCCGATCAGCCAGGAACTGGGCGCTTACTAACCACCGTGGCGCATGAATGATTAATGATGTTTCCTGTTTTGTTCTCGGCTAGGCTAAAACACAACAGTGCGTCTTTACTCAGAAAAAACAAACAAACAGTGCTTTTACCTTTGGACTCCAGAGTGATGCTGGCTTGTCTTTAATGAGCAAAGACTTTTTTGCTAAGGAAGGCTTGTCCAGATTTGCAGCTGGTCGATGGTAGTTTGAAGGGCAGACTACAGCAAAACACCAAAGGCGGTTTGAAAGGTATCTGCTTATTAAGTGTGTTTTTTAAATGATTTCTTCTCTAACAAGCCCTATGAATTAGGGGGGAGGGCATTTGCAGGCTACAATTGCAGCTTCTGTTTCATTTCAAAAGCATCACAGGAAAGGTCCACAAAATTTTCTTTGAAATACAGAGATATTTTTCAGCTCGAATATGGGGCCAACAATTAATTCAATAATTCTGACTAATTCTGTGTCAGTTGTGTTCGATGTTTTCTTTCTTGTTAAAAATGTTTGCTAATAATTAGTTTTAATTTACAGGTCATGCACAGTCGTTCTTCATCGTTTTCAGGGCTGTAGACAGTGCCCTAAGACATGGCTTCACTCAGCTTTGTGATTTAACTGTGCAGGCTGTCCCCGTGACTGATCCGGTCCCTCTGTCTTCTGTCTAGGCTTTGCAGAGCCCTTAGCTGTGCCTGGCTTTGCTGAAGCTGCCCCCTCCGACCATCAGCTGCCCTCCTTCCTGGGGGGAGCGCCCCCAGAGGAGAGCGTGGCCATCCTCACCTGCATGGGCTTCGCCAGGAAGCTGAGCATCCAAGCCTTACAAGCCACGGTGAGTCTCTGGGCTGCCACCTCGGACACCTCGATCAGGAACCCAGATCCGGGTCCACATCCTGGGCAGAATCGGGGGGTATTTTAGGGATTATCTGGGACAGCAATCCAGATTCCAGATCCAGTTAAGGAATCTAAATGTGGCACTGGATCCTAGTCTTGATTTAGATCAGGGATTTGTATATCATTTCTGGTTTAGTTACAATAGCTAATTAGAAGAGTCTAGCTGGAGGAATTATGATCTAGACGGAACCTGAAAGCTGGATGTGAAGTGAGCGCTGAGGTCCTCCTACCTTCCAGGTTGAAAAGCGACATCCTACAGGCTCCACGGCATGCAGTGGAGATCCTCTCTTGCACGTGTGTTTAGTTTAGCATGTTACTGGTAAACTGAACATTATAGGTGTCTAAGGGACTCTCAGTGTGGGCATGTTCATGGGTGTAAATTATGGGGGGTGGGTTGCAACCCCCTCAGTAATTAGAACCGGCCAATACAACCCCCCCCCCAAAATTCATATTGGCACGATGAATGGGTGTTACATCCTTGGCTATTTTGCTGTCATTTTGATCATTTCATGCAATAATAACATGTTTATCTTGCTGGTAGAGCAGCATTAAGTCATTCACTGGAAGGGGTCTTGGCGGCGCAGTACTTAGAGCTGCTGCCTCCCACCTTTGGAGTCCACTGCTCGAGTCTCTGCCCTGGCTCTACGTGTGTGGAGTTCGCATGTTCTTCCTGTGTTGTTGTGGGGTCTCCTCTGGGTTCTCTGGTTTCCCTCCACATCCACAAACCTGCCAAAGTAATTTGAAGATGCCAGATTGCCAGTATGTGTGAATGGTGAGTGTGCCCTGTGATGGGTTGGCACCCCATCCTGGGTTATTCCCTGCCTTGTGCCCATAGTTTCTGGAATAGTCTCTGTGACCCAGCGTGGGACAAGCAGGTGTGGAAGATGGATGGTTGAGAGGCATCTAAAGGCTCAAGCCATCTGCTCTATGATCTTTGTGCTAAATTGCATATGTTGTCCATTTTACGCATGTAGTTTGAGGAATAATATGTACATAGTGAAACAATTGAAGCATTCGAGGTGAACTGGAGTGCCTTGACGCATCAGTGTCATGAGGACACTGTTTAAAGCCGCGTTGCTGTTTGTGGGCACATTGCTGATGACGGCAGATGCTCAACGTTCAGAGACCTTCAGCGTAAACACAGGGCCGCGATTCTGCTTCTCTCCGCATGTTCTGCGGCTTTCTGCGTGTCGTCTGGAGTGCTCAGCTCGCAGACCCTTAATAGCTCTGCGTCGGGGCGGCGTGGAGGGATGGAAAATGCAGAATGCGAGTTCAGCCTGGGTCAGATTTTTTAGGGTCAGCATCTGGAAAATGACTGGGAGGCTGTGATGGGTTTACGCCAAGAACAGTGGGAGAGGCTCCAGTCGATACCTGGGTCTGATTTTGTGACTATTTATGGTGCGAGAGAAAAAAACGTGTGTTTGCTGTATCACACTCACAAGCAGGTCATAAGGCAATAGCAAAGAACTGCCCTAACAACAAAAAAGAACATTTATAGCATGACAAAAACGCAAAATAAAAACATTCAATTTCGGAACAGCTTCACAACTGCAGGGTTTATAGTTTTATTTCAAAGTCCACACATCTTCATACAGCCGTCGCAAAGTGTTATAAATTGAAGGCAACATTTCCAAAGTCCACGGGATATGTTGGTTCCCTCAACTAAAATTTCCCCCTTAGCCCTCCCCCCCCCTGCCCATGTCTGCCTAGGCCCCCCAGGGAAGTTGGGGCTGTCCTGAACCAAGGTGGGTATCAGTTACTGCAACGTGTTTGTCTTTCCTGTGGGTCAGAATAACAATCTGGAACGGGCCCTGGATTGGATCTTCACCCATCCCGAAGGCGAGGAAGAGAGTCAAGGCCCGTTTGAGGCCGCTGAGGAGGAGCCCACAGAAGATGACACCTTCTCCAACGGCTTCGCCTTCTCCAGCACCAGGGGCCTCAGCAGCTCCCCCCCATCCCAAGACCAGCTGCCCCCAACCCCCCGGGTGAAGGACGGACCTGGCCGTAAGTCTGGCCCCTAGCCCACCTCGGGGTCTCCCAACACACCGAATTAAATGTTAAGAACATTCATTATCGTGCTTCGGAACACAACGCAATAATTTCATCATTCCGACCAATTTGGACACAAGCATGTCATGTTACCCAGATGATTCCAATTCATAGCTAGAAGTTCTAGACCTAGTATTAGACCGTTTTAAACCAAGTTTTTCTGTTGCTGTAGCAGAATTGCAGGATAAGTAATGTGTTGTGTTTGACCTGGAGTCGCATAAGGCTGCCTGGCCAGGGTTGTTGATTCATCATTAGGACACAATGAACTGGGAAACAGAGATGGAGCTGAAAAAATGATTTGTGGGGAGGTTAAATAGCAGCCTAGTGCAGGTCTGAAAAGCTCGTCGGAAACTCGGTCTGATGTTGTTGTTCGGCTGGGAAGTGGAGGGAAGGTGGCCTAGGGTATCTGTGTTTAGCTCCAGTAAAATTCCCTTGTTCTTGCTCAGGGTATGAACTGTTTGCCTTCATCAGTCACATAGGAACGTCGACAATGTCTGGCCATTATGTGTGTCACATCAAAAAGGAAGGAAGGTGAGTTCATTTTTATAGCTCAGCAAGTCTTTACGTTGGAAGCAGGATCATTTCCGGTTAATACTGCTAAGAATATGTCTGTCAGTCAACAGCGTTTGTATATTATCGATGTAGAACCGCTTTTCTCTCCCCAGTCCCCGGGGACCTCCAGACCGCTCATATTTTTATTCCCTCCCAGCTCCCAAAGCGCCTTAGTGTGTATGTTCTTGATTGCTTGATTGTTTAGTTCTGGGAGGTAGCAAAAATGTGGACTGGCTGGGAGCTGGGAGGGAGCAAAAATGTGGACTGGCTGAGGGGCAGCCAGGAATGGGTTGGGAAACACTGATGTAGAATGTTGCTACTACTAGACATGTTAATTTAATAAGTAATTTTAATAAGTAATTTAATGAGTCATCTGCACATCAGTCTTGCTCTACCATATATTTTTTTTTAATAAGTGCACAGACTGACCTGAGTAGTTTTATTACTAATTCCTACTTAAGTATGCAAACTGGGGCTTGATGGTTGCTTTGCTCCCTTAGGTGGGTGATCTACAACGACCATAAAGTCTGCCTATCAGAAAGGCCTCCCAAAGACTTGGGGTACATCTACTTCTACCACCGGCTGTCGTGCAGCTAGGGCCGGCTCCACGGCTGACTCGGAACCCCAGGAGGAAGGGGGGCGGTTTGGGAGCCGCTGGAGTGCCCAAGGGGCTCGGCACCTGCCTATCACCATCAATCCGGGGGGGGGGGGGGGGGGGGGTTTTCCCCCACAAAACCCAAAACGCTCCCAAAACCCCCCCCTCCCCTGCCGTGCTTTTTTTGTGTA
>JABJVO010000044.1:9097477-9148390 GCA_026770805.1 Boulengeromyrus knoepffleri
CTTCTTGGTTTCTGTCGGTTGTTTTTGCTGCGGGGGCTTTGAGTGGGTCGCGCGGGAGGGGGTCAGTAGAGCGGAATAAGGCAGGGGGGGGGGGGGGGGGGTGTGGGGAGGAGGGGTTGCAGATGCCAAGGGCTTGGGAATGAGCAAGCGGATGTATCTCGTGCGTAATTTCACTCTGAAGACGGGGGTCTTTCGAGAGCTGCATCCGCCCATGATCCCGTCGCCCAAAGAGTCACAGACTCGTGTGGGAGACGCCCAGAGTGATTGTCCTGGTGATGTCTTGCCTTTGTTTTTACATGAAAGCACTTTATGACAGAGATAATGTGTCTGAAGAGACGATTGCACACAAGTCCTTGACTTATTTTAGGAAAAAACTCTAACATCACAAAGCATAAAAATTTAAAGCTAAAAATGTCAATTGTTTTATACCAAATCATCTTCTTAAAATGCGTAATGCATTTTTCTCAACTGCCAAATTGTTTTTCTGTGGCCTATATGCAATACAAATGAAACTTTAAGATTTTTTTAAACCAAAAGTATAAACCCATCCAGATTCACGTCTTGTGGGAGACATAGTATTAAGGTTTGTTTTCTTCCCCCCCAGTAATCACAATTTTGCTGTATTTCCTTGGCCTAAATACAAATCAGCAGTGGATGCCTATGTTTCAAATAAATACAATTTCTGGTTAGTCATCTTCATTGGGGAATCTGTCATCATTGTTTTTTTACAGGGAACAAAGATACACATGAAAGTATCTTTCTGTTTGAGCCTTTATGTTTCAATCAAATTAAAGTCAAGACATTGTTACTGAGCAGTGATGTAGACAGTCATGAGGAGCAAAAGTTTCTATAACAATACAATGTGTCTGATGGACAGTGAGCTGATGTGTGTGTGCAGTTTTGACTCCTCCAAGCTTAGCCGATCGGCGGTATTCTCTGCTGTGTATCTGCAGAGTCTTTACTCCTCCACCGTCAGTATACATAACGGAGCCATTTCAGACAGGTATTTTGATATCCATTACTGCCAATAAATATTAGACTGTGAACTCAGTACATTGTCATTCAGCGTCGTTTAGGACTCAGTTTTGTTAAAAACTGAATAACATCGTTATCATCATAAATACATTTAACTTGGCACTAAAGACAGCGTAATTTGCATATTTCCACTGATTATTGCTAATATAAATTATTTTAATTCTTTAGTTTTTTTACCCACATCTCTATTCACATTTTTAAAAATATTCTCATAGTTGTCACCGTTTTGGCTGAGAATACAGTCGCGCAGCTCAGCAGCAGTTGTCATGGCTACGGTATGTCTGTCCACCGGTTCGGTGCTGACCTGTGTCGCCAGGAGCGGTCAGACGGAATTTGCCTGTCATGCCTCTCAGCACATCTCCGTTGAACTATGACATTAAATAAATCTCCACATGCAATTGACCCTTTTTTATTACTGAGTGATGATACATTTAAGAATATCTCATTTTGTTACCTTGTGTATTTTCTAAAATCGAATCGTACCATGTAGAGTATTATAGAGCATACCTGCACACCCCAACATGGCTGAAGGTTACAGTTATTATTTACTGGTGTGTTAATTAATAGGATCCCGCATCGTTTCTGTGCCCATGTGCTGCCAGTGACCAACAGCACCATTACAGACGAGGCTCTCTCCCATTACCCTGTGTCTGTGGTCCATGCCGTGATTCTGACGCATCTTTCATTGTGGTGTTTCAGCCCACTTAGGTCTTTTACTTGCTATTTATTTGCATTATTGTTACTCACAGCATTTACCGTATCGCGGAGTGAATTTGACTGGTAAGTTTGGTGTTACTAAAATGTGTTATTAATTATTATGATCCCCGGCTGGTAAATATGGGTTTTAAGCCTAATACGGAAACTGACAATTTATAACCGGGACAAAGGCTTTGAAAATGTGGACTAAATAATATAGATGGCGACTGGGAGAGGGCAGCAAAATGCACATAATACACACACACACCATGGCAGTATATAACAAGGCTTTATTTTAAAACGCGCTAACATGTACCGTCTCGTCGCCGATTTATGCGGACTTCTGCTAAATTGCACTCTATTACCGCGCAATGTTGCAGACCATCGTGGAGCAGAAGATTACTCATCATTACTCATAACGTGGCCTCCTGTCAGGTTCATTAAATGCGCAATAGCTCAGTAACTTTCCGGCTGAAAACACAAAACCAACCCTAACGTGCTGTTTACGCAATAATTACACGTAGGCAACATATTTGAATATCTACAGCAATTACATTTAGTTACATTGTATTTACAGGGTACTGCCCAGGTAAGGTAAAATGAGACTAAACGATGGACAGTATGCACTATTACTCCAATATAGTATTAATATATATTATCTACACTATTCCAGTCATAAAAGTGTCTTTTGTTTATGTACTTTATATATGTGTATATAAATAAAGATTAAAAAGTGCATTGTAAAGAGAAATATATTCCATTAACTTGAGTATGTATTTTATGTACAGTACGTATAAGAAACAATAACAAATTGGCTTGTGAATCTCATGCATAAAAAAGTAAATCGGCATTCAAAAATAAAGGAATTGACTAGCTCTTGCATGCAACCTTTGTGTATTTATATTTCAATTGAAATTATTTCTGGAGCATGCCTTAAACTGATTCACCTGAGAAAAGTTTTTTATTTTCTAAAAAAGTGTTATTTTACATCCTAAATAAACTCACGGCTATGCATTCTGGTATATAATAGAATATATATATTTTATATATATATATATATATTTAGTTCTGAAAATACATTTGAAAACTAAGGGAGTTGTATTATTCTTCTTTAAAACACAGGCCAATGACCTAGTGGACCAGAGCTGTTACCGTAACGCTACGTCTGATGTCTAAAGGAATACCTTGGTAACTCTACAGAAAAGTTAACATCTCGACACGGATTGTACATTTGAGTACAAGACGTATCTTAATGGCAAGGGCTGGGTTTCTCTTCCCCAGTGACAAGGAAGTAAATTTACTCCAGCGATGCTAACAAATTGATACGTGTCCCACATGGATAAGAAATGTAATTTGTTTTCCGGATGCTCTCTGGATGTTTTGCGTTAAATTGATAAATGCGATCTGCAATTTTATTGTATTATTTCAGCCGTGCGCAGTGTTTGTAGGTGTCATTTTCCTCCGAGTTGTTCTAAATGTGGGGATCGCAGTGAATTCTTATTGACATTTGAGTATCTCCTCACCTGAGGATGGCAGGGCTATAGTGCCAGCAGGTTCTGTACTAACAGAGGGCAGTCGTGATTAATTTGGCGATCACTATGTATTGGTCCATACACCCAGTATTACCTTAAATATTCAGCTCAGTCCAATAACTCGGGTGAATGTGTCATGTTACTTTAATCATTGTTCAGACCTTTAAACTTAAAATGTTCGAGTAAAATTACTTATGCGTTTGATCAGTTTTGGATACTGAGGGCCAACTTCATCAGATACTATTTTGAAAAAAAAAAAGAGTTTTAAAGCTCTTTTTTAAAAAATAGCATATATAAGACTCTGGGTCTACAACGCAATGAAGACTGTTTAATTTAAATATTTACCTAACATCTACCATCCATTAATAGTTTGAATAATCATTTGGAGATAAAGTTATATCACCTGGATTAGTTAGTAAAGCGGTACTATGCTTCATTCAGACTTTAACTGAACAATCATCTGACTCAGTGGGCCTTGTAGGGGCAAGATTGCTTCATCGATGGATTTTTTATAACCAATCAGAAAAATGAGGTAGAAATGAGGTTTGTCTCAAGACAAGTATAAGCGTTTCAGCATGAAAATTCCTCCAGTAAACTGCAGCCTCTTAATGAGCGCTCAGACAAATATGCTTTATATCCAACTGGGTTCGTGCCCCGAGAACCTCACAAGTCCTGAGTCTTGGAATCACGTTAAGAACATTTTGGTCTCTGGAGGGTAATTTCATGTATAATGGGAATGGCCATAAACGCAAAGGGCTGTGGTTCCGATTTGTCTTACATACACTATGTTCTGACTGCTGATCCATTCCATAACTGTGTGAAGCCTTTTGCATTGCAGTTTGGCAGAACCATCGCTATCCTCTGGTGTACAAACTCCACTATGCATTTCAAGCTCGGCTGGACAAGTTCTTCTAAGGCATACTAGCGCAATCTCCTTCTGGGAAACTGAGCGCAAATCCATTGCAACTGTCGATCTTCAAGCACTGATATGAGTTCCAAAAGTGCACTATTAAATGGCTTTTTTCATAGCGTGCATTAAAATGGGGGGGAAATAGGGCAAGAGTGTGGTGAAAACAAGACGAAGATAAGACTTTGGATTCTCTGCCGTTTTTGGATTTAAAGGGTCTGAGGTCATATATCCATGTTAAAGGCCTTCATAAGTAAGTCCAGGTCTCCTACACTGGCTGCTTGGAACAGCTCTGGCTGGTCCATCATGGACAGGGCTATTCTGAGGGCTGCCCAGATGTTGCTAGACATAACATGGTGGCTCCTGTTCTTCCTCTGTTGATTCAGGGCTGTTAGGAAGTTACTCACCGCCTCCCTGTTGGCGAGAGAGAGAGAAGCGATCTTGGATTGCAGGGGTGTGGCTTAAGTGATCACAGAAGCATTTAAACGGCAAGGGAAAATTCACGAAAAACAATATTACATTCATATGCTCATATATTCTGTTTTAGAAATCATACCACATTATTATGATTAGTACTAAAGGCTACTATTGACGATAACAATAACAACAACAACACTACCATCCATCCATCCATTCATTCATTTTCTGAAACCACTTATCCTATTCAGGGCTGGGGGGGTATGGTGCGGAGTCTATCCCGGAGACTACTGGCACAAGGCCGGGAACAACCCAGGATGGGGCGCCAATCCATCACAGCAACAACACTACCAAGGGTCTTTATCACAAAGTGAGATTTGTTTGTTGGTTATGTAGATAACTTATTGGATTTAAGGTACTTCAGTTTAAATGGATTGTACCCTCATTCACTTAGATTTACTCAGACCTTAAATCCAACATGTTACCCAGCTAAGCCAGAAATCCAGCCACACAAATATGCTCATACTAAAGGTGATCAACTGCCTATATCACGAAGTGAGATTTGCCGGTTCGCAAGATAACGTGTCAGCCCAGACTACCTTAAATCCGACAAGTTATCCAGCTAAGCAAGAAATCCAGCTTTGTGATACAGACCTCAGGAATCTATGTGCTGGGCTTTGATCCTGTGATGTAAATATGATGTGGCCGATTGCATCAGTTAATGCCAGTATGTGTCGTGTAATGGGGGGGGGGGGGCATGGAGGGTCGGGCACTCTGACCTGTGTGCGCCAAGATTGATGCAGCTGATGCCCAAATTGTAGCGGGACCTGATGAAGCCTGGCTGTAGCTCCAGGGCCCTGGTGTAGGCTTCCACTGCTTCCTCGCTGCGGTCCCCGTTAGCCAGAGTGGCCCCGAGCCGGTTCCACAGCAGGTAGTCCTGGGGTGAAGGTCAGGGGGCAAGGAGAAAGACAGCACCTTTCATCCAAAGTCATTTCTGCTCGATGAGTCACTTTCTCAAGTTGCGAGAATTATCCTGTGTCTTAAGAACCCTGACTGCACAAATTACTTACGATTGGTTTTAAGATGGAAAAAGGTTCGTACATTAGATGCCCGTCAGGAGATGGACTATGATTTGTTTTGCTGCACTCTATTACTATTGCAATGATATGTTATTTTTGCACTAGTGTTATTTCAAATTCAAGGTACAGAGCACACTGCTCCAAATGGCTCACTTGCTGGGTCCTTTTTAAAGGTAGAAAAAGAAACCTGCATTAAAGAATCCATTAAATTCACTGGAGCTGTTAGATATTTTTGTTCTCTCTGATTGATCTACACCGAGGACGAAAACATCCCTTCAAAACTGCATGTCCGCAGTGAGTCCTGGCTATGCAGATTTAAATGTTAATGGACCTGTTCCCAAGAGCACATCATATTCCTCACGCAGTCCTACAAGAAGCATCACACCCCATTTCAGCTTCCAGTGGGATTCATTTAGTCTGTTTTGCCTTAATCCTTTTTTCCTGCAACCTTTACCTAAGTGACTAAGTCAGTAAGTTGACGGACGACGGCGACGTAGGGAAATGATTTATGGTCCTAGTGACTCACATTAGGGGATTCGTCAATGAGCCAGTTTGTAGTGCCGATTAGGCTCAGGAGGCATGGGATGCCCGAGGCGTCCATCACCGACGGCGTGAAAACCGTCTGGCAAGTCGATACCCTCTTAGAAGTTTCTCCCTAGGCAGACACCTACGTCGCCTCTAGGATTGACCGGCTCTACATTGTAGTAATACCATATACCTCAGTATTCTGCTTATACCACAGTATTAACCACAGCATAAAATTTGCCACAGAGTGAAATTGTTGGGGAACTTTTTTGTGAGGGACCATTAGCGTTGCTTTTGAAAATACCGATCAAAATACCGTTTACCGCGGTATAATGTCCGGACGGTATGACAGCATGAGAAATTAGATAGCGGCCAAAGCTTAGTCCTGACGATCCTGAGTTTGATTGACGAACCCAAGTTTTGTTCTCCCGGTATACAGTACGTCAGACGGGCAGGCGGGATTGGGCCTACCTCGGGTCGCACAGACAGCGCGGCGTTGAAGGCCTCCACTGCCTTGTTGAATTCGGAGCTGAGGTTGAACAGCACCCCCAGGCCTGTCTGCAGGTCCGGGTCGATGATATCCGGGTTATGCTGAACGGCCTCAAGAAAGAGTTCCTTCACGTCGGCCAGCTGAGGGCTGAGGGCACAAAATTTCATCTGATTGCATGAAATACATATAAACAAAGAGCATGCACGTATACACATACGCTTGGTGATATTGCTATTACTGACTGTTACCGACTATTAAAAATTACAGGTATGGTTAAAATCTGTTGATCTGTGGCATTCTACAATAACTTAGACCAGTGATTCCCAATCCGGTCCTCGGGAACCCACAGACGGTCCATGTTTTTGCTCCCTCCCAGACAGTCCACATTTTAGGGAGCTGGAAGGGAGGACCGGATTGGGAAAATATTAAAAAAATTTGAATGCATATTTTTATATAGTAATAATTTGAAATACAAATCGGTAATTTTCTCTTCAAATAGGCAAAATGAATATATAAATATTGCACAACATATGAAATATTAAAATCGGGACCCTGAAAGAATGTGGGACTACGTTTAGTGTGACAGCAAACGCCTGTAATTTGCACACTGCAATTCATACAGAGGTAGAAAGTTCAGGTTCACAAAGTACAAATCCAGACCAATATTTTGTTTGAACCAATCAGTTGACTATAAAGAATCACAGTCACAGAGTACTCAACTGGCTGGCTGAGATACAATCTCACAGGATTTGTACTTTCTGAACCTGCACTTTCCACCTCTGATTAGAGGACCCTGAAATAACAGAGGGATCGTTCTACTGATGGACGGTGCAGTTCCCCGCGCTGAGAGACACGAGGACCTGAAAATACGGCCTAAAGATAAGCAGTCAGGCGGCGACTGAGAACTGGAGGGCGGTTCTGTCTCGCCGGCGACGTTCTGGGGGTAACAGGCCGTACCTGGTCACGCTGGAGGCACGGGGCGAGCGGGGGGGTTTTGGGGACCTCCTGGCCAGGTGCTTGTAGCGGGGGTTGTGGCAGATCCAGCTATGTAGGGCTTCGCAGGCCTCTTGCCGCATGCCCGTGTTGGTCAGGCTGACGGCCAGAGCCATGAGAGCCTGTAGGTTGTTAGGATGCAGCTCTAGACACCTGAGGAGATGTGAAGCCATGGGGGGGGGGGATGGGAGGGAGAGGCTTATGAACAATGTCTGTTACTCTGTACACCCTTAAGCTCACTGGTCCCATCTGCTCCAATACATTCACATCCATCCATCCACTGTCTATACCCGCTTGTCCAATGGCAGGACACTCACACTTCCCGTATTTTTACTCCTCTTTCCTCATTCTTTTCTATTCCTGTCTGTCTCTACTTTTCAGTATTTGAATGCCCGTCACTTAAGAGACACCAATAATAAGAACTGTTAATTAAACCGTCAGTATAGCAATGGTAGTTTAAGGGTTAGGGAAGGGTGTTTATGAGTGAAAGGCTGCTGGTTTGAATCCCTGCTCAGCAAAATGTCACTGGGATACCCTGAGCAAAGTACTTCTTCTGGTGTGTCGACAATGACAACTTTTCACTATTTATTTCCCCCCCAACACTTTGTTTTGTTGTCGAGAGCCAACAACAGCAAGTACAGGACATAAAAAATGGATCCCTTTAATGTGAGAAAATTGTTTATAGCGTGAACTTGTTGACCGTCTATTCGACACACGTGAAATGACACCTGGGTCCGGCCTGACAGGTTAGCACACCCTTATCAAGAAGCTTAAGCCAATTAACGCTAAATTGTGAGTGACTTTGCTAAATCAAGGCTGGTTTCCTCCTCACAGCGATTTCTCATCCAATTATGATTTGCAGAGCCTGGAACAGAAGGGTCTTTGTTGACATGCAGTAGCATCCGGTTTCGCTTCGCTGTCTTTTGCTGTTGTTGTTTTTTTTATTGTGAATGTCTAATGAAAATAAGAAACAATTAGGCTTTAATTGTTGTTTAGTTAATGCTTCACTCAGCCACTGCCCCAGGGATAATTACGGAGTGTCTTATATTTAACAGTATCCCTCAGTCTTTCAGCAGTGTAGACTTTACCTTTCCAGCTAATCTTTTAAAATAATTTATGTTTTTTTTTCCTTTGGAAGAGCAGTAGCTGAATTTCAAAGTTTTCAGAAAATGCTACATTTATTGCCAGCCTGAGTTATGGTGGGTGTTTTTTTCTTGGGCTGCAAAGCGCCGAAAATGGAAACAGTTAAAGTGGATTTAGGTGCCATGAAGATGATGCCTATCTGTGATTTGTTGAATGCTCCTGGTAATCCTGTTATTTTTGGAATTTTTTAAAATTGAGTTATGCAATAACATGGCAAATCAGGTTCTTTAAGGTGCAAAAGTTCCTGTAATTTTCTCAAACAGGGATTTTAATCTAGATATGTTGTAAATAATTCCACAAGAATATAAGGATATTTATTAATGTAATGTATGTGTCAGAACTGATTAGGAGGCTTTTGGCAGAATGATACTGACTTCTTAGATCACGGTTTCCCAATCCAGTCCTTGGGGACCCACAGACGGTCCACTTTTTCGCTCCCTCCCAGGTCCATGTCAGATAGTCCACATTTAAACATGGACTGTCTGACATGGAGCTGGGAGGGAGCGAAAAAGTGGACCGACTGCGGGTCTCCGAGGACCGGAGTGGGAAACACCGCCTTAGACGAAGACGTGAGATTTTCCTGACATTTTAGTGCTGAAATATCATTTAAGGTTATGTGTGTGAAGCTTGAGCATTTCAGCGAGGAACCAAACATCCCTTAGCTCAATTAGCTGTTCTGAGTGAGGGCGATGTGCACAGCGGTAAAAACAAACCCATCAATAAGATAGCTGTAAGATTTGCTTCCCCCGGGACGCTAACAGATGTATGTGACACGGGGGTAGGAGGATGGAATGGGGAGTTTATTACATTTTAACAGAGCGAGAGAACAAAATGGCCTCCATAGATGGCTGCATTAGCGCTAACATAGGGATTAACAGACCAGGGAAGGACAAGAGCCTTCAGACACGCTTCTCCAGTAAATGAGACTGTTTTATACCATTAATAATTATTAACTGACTGCAGGTGAGCTAAGCAGCTTGGCTCTGACCTTGCCCTGCTCCTGGAAAATCCACACCCCTGTAGAGATCCATGCAGTGCCCCTCCTTACCTCTGGAGGGAGACGATAGCTGCTTGCTCATTCTCGTTCTCCGCTTGTGTGGTCCCCAGCACCTGCCAAGCCTGAGGAGACAACGGGGTCGAACACACAAGAAAAGACAGAGAAGCCCTTTAAAATGAAAGATGTCCCAGGTTGGACACTGTGCTCCGGTAGTGACACCAGCCCCTAAGATAATTCAGTGGTGACACACAAGCCCTCAACCTTGAATGCTTCATCAGAATGATGTGCTTCACATACTTTGAAGCTAAACAGCTCCTATTATTGCTTACATTACTAAGCTGACTCTTACCTTAGGCAATTTTCATAACTTGCAATTTTACTGCTTAATTTTTTAAGTGCCTTATCTCTCATATGTGGAATGTGCAACCTTCTGATTTCCTAAATCACTATCTGGCTGCCAGTTGACTCTCAACGCAGCATTAATTAAAAGGAGAATTAATGACATGCCACCGTGCTTAACCTGGGGTCACGGCAACATAGACTCTTTCAGGTGCAGAGAGTTCATATAAAATCTCTTTCAGCTCAGAAGAGGCTCCATCACAGTCTCTTTCGTTTGAGAGCTAACCACTCCAACTGTCTAGGACCCTAAACCAAACCCTAACTCTAACTGAGCGTACAACAATAGCAAACCAGCAGCATCCATTAGCCTCATATTGCTGGTACTGTCATTGTGGGCATGGCGAAGGAGGGACGGCCTATGTAGTGGCTCTCGACAAACAGGGTTTTATTAAGGCGAGCTAAACACAATGGGAGGAAAAGACAGCAAAGGGGACACAAGGGATCAAAATAAGTAGGCAGGAACAAGAACTAAACTATAGCTAACCAAAAGTAAAATAACACAAACAATACATGTAAGCAAACATGGGACCAGGGGAACAGAGAATCACTAGAAGAGGGGGACACAGGATGACCAGTGACACCTCCTGGCCAGATAGGGAACAGGCATAACAAAGGGGCAGGACAGGAACCGATTCTGACAGGTACTTGACCAAAGTACTGGGTCAAGTTGATGACTCAGGGTCTTTATGAACCCCTAGTGTCAATGGACAGAGCAATAATCTATTAACTGTACATCCCAAGAGAACAGCCTGTACAGATTGACTAACCCTGTACTTCTACCACTGGTCTATTACAAAATCAGCGCGAGTCTGCAAAGCCCTTCAAGAATGATGCCAGGTTAGAATATAACTGCCCCTCTGGGGCTTTAGGATTGACGTCCATGTTGTGACACAGGGAATAGGTTAAGGACGAATGAAAGCACTGCTAGTTAGTCTGTAAAGGAGTCTGGTGAGGCAGGATTAGATGCTCGCAGGACGTCCCCAAGGCAGAAGCGTGGAGGCATGCCAGTCCACAACAGGAGTGCAGAATCAAATGAACCGCAGTGGGAGAGGAAGCATATGCGCTAAAGGAAAGCACAGGCGTATTTTTGGAAAATCTCGGCTGGTGTTCTCTCTCTTTCTCCCCCAGTAAACAAATCCACGTTTTAAATAGATCGGATGTGTCATCTAAGGGTGACCTATATCACACGAGCAGTGAGACAGTGTAGCACTTAAGGACGTGGACTTATAACCCAAAATGTACTGGCTTAAATTCCAAGGGCTGTCACCTGTAGTAACCTTGTGCGAGGCGCTGGGTGCAAATTTCTAGCAATCGCTGTATAGATGAGTCTAAATCCACGTTTTTGCTCACTCCAATGGATCAAAAATGTGGGCCCTCTGTGGGTCAATGAGGACTGCGTTGGGAAAAACTTTTCTAAATAGTCACTTAGGTAAAAGCATCAACTAAATGACAAAATTGTGGTATTCTTTGGTCTGGAAACAGCTGATATAAACGTACAAGTCAAATCCTGATAAACAAAAAAAGCACAATAATGTCATCCATCCATCCATCCATCCATCTTCTATACCCGTTTGTTCTATGCAGGGTCCGTCTCACGCTCTCTGTCCCTCACCTCTGAGTCCTGCGGGTCCTGGAGAATGGCGGCCTCCAGCAGCAGCACGGCGTTCGGCAGGTCCCCCTCCCTGGCCTTCCTCAGCCCCTCCTCAAAGGGGTTGGGCCACTCCCGGTACGGGTTGTCCGTCTGGAAGTAATATCCCTGATGGGGATACAGGCAACAAGAGAGCAGCCAGCTCCAAACTCCCTCTAATCACTCAGATGAAACAACAACACATTTGGACTTTTGATTTGAAGCTTAAGAGCAGTTTATTCCTGTATCTATTAAACCATTGAGGTATTATTAGATGTATGGTCGGAATTGGATGTTCGGCAATGTTCGCCATTGTCTTTGGAGATGCAGATAAAACTCCTGTAAAAATTCTCTTTTCAAAGCCGCTTTTTGCCTAGGGCATCTACTGCCTCACTCCCTTTGAGTGTCTGCGTTCCCTGGACATGAATATATGCAACAGAGCGACATCACGTTGGGCGGCGTGTGAAGAAAAGCACCTTTTCATGTAGCGAGACGGTAGGATGAATGGTGCCTTCGTTCTCAGCCTCTTCCAGCCAGTTCCTCCGCACCAGCTCCTCCCACTCCACCTGCATCTTGTCCCAGAATTCTGTGTCGGACTAGGGGAGTGGACAAGAACGCCGGGGGAGGAGCAATGAGTAGCCAATCATGACGCTGAAGAAGAGAAAGGACACCTGCGTGAATCAGGTAAGCATGTGCTCCGTGATCAGCTAGCATCTTAGCATAGTGAATTGCGGTACAATTTTAGCATACTGACTCATAATCATGAGCAGTGCCTCAGAGACTCTGACATTGAGGCTGGTATTTATCACAGGACTTATATTTTCAGGCCATTATATTGCCAGTAGATTCAGAAGATCTAGCTTAACGTTCAACTGTCTGCTATTGCTCTTTAAACACAAATCATTTCTGCTGACCTTATTTAACACTCGTGCATGGGTACCCATGGTGATCTGCCTCGCATCCTCCATGCCCGCTGGCACCGCCAGCGAGCCGCACCATTAACCAGGCGCCTCGCTGCGCTCTCAGGGCCAGTGCCCCATGACCGTGCCCCCGAAGGCGCGTCCTTGTCAGAGACATAAGTGACCCCTGACCTCTCCCACTGTGTCGCCATGGCTTACCGCTGGTCCTCGCAGGCATTGACACAGAAGATGTCAGAAGTGCCAGGAGACGTAGGGATTAGCGCGTCCGTGTTGGCATGCATGGGCAAAAATTTCAGATCTGGTTTAGTCAGCCAAGACGGGGAACCCCCCCCCCCCCAAAAAAAAAAAAAAAAGAAATGAATGCTTCATTGTAGTGATAGAATTAAGGGAGTTCCATTGTGTTCAGCTTAACCCTCTGTCCAGGAGAGATTAGCTACCCAGCCAAGTGTAAAATAGGCTAATAGCAGGACATGGGCCAACCTGATACCGCTGCTTTTCACTTGGCTCTCACAAGTGACTGTCCATCTACGTCACATCGGCAATGGAGACGTGAGGCGTCCACGGCGACGGCCAGACAAGCCAGCAGGTGATAAATCGTCAGTATGTCAGGGCTTTGTTTTTATTTTTTACTAGAATCTTTCCATTCTGCTAAGCTCTTGGTCCGCAGGCCTTCAAACATCAAACAAACATGAAGCAGCCGTGCATGACTAAGAGCAAAGCACTTTTAATCTGTCAGTCAAACAAAAAAATAAGCAGACGAAGACACAGACTCCAAAATAAACCACCTAAAAAAAGGCCCGCAAAGGTTTATCATGGACGTGCAACATGTGCAGGGTCTTAGCGGAAAGGCTGGCTGAAATCCGGACTGCACTGGAGTTGAATGTCACAACACGCCTAGTAAACCAGTAAAGCTTAACATCCTCCCAGTAATTGTTCTGGAAGCCAATGTGACAGGAATCAAGCGAAAGATCCGATTCCTTTCCTAATTCATTCCTTTAAGTTGGGTTCCTTGTGGCCAGCGTCCGAGACTCAGCTTCCCGGTGGTGCTTATGAGAATTCCTGAAGTCACAGCAGCGTGAAATCACCAACAGAACTCTGCTTTTGGGACCTGTGACATCAGCAGCGGGTTCGGGGGGCCACTAGGCCATAGTGAACACAAGCTGAAATCCCTGTTATTAAGCAGCCGTACCTCACCATGCCTGTCTACTGACTTTATGATGAAGAACAGGAGTATTTTACACTGAGCAATTAGTCTTCTGCTGTCTTGCAGAGGGTGGCATGACATTTCCTATCGAGCTAATTTCGTGGCCTCTGTCTCTGCACCAGCGTCTGATTAAGTTCCTGCAGGCCGCGTCTACTGTGCTTCTCTGACTGCCGCTCTCAATCAGGCCTGACACCCCGTCTGTGATTGGCTTACGTAACGCAATATGGATGATGCGGAACAGTTCCCGGAGACAGGTGCTCTGCTGGGGCAGGCTACAGGCACGAGCTTCGGCCAGGACACACTGGCTGCTGCTCACGTTGGAAGACACCATGTATCCAGCTGGACTGAAGGATGTAGATGACTGAGCGGGTGGGGGCCGACTCCCGGGGTGGGTCTGTCTCTGTCAGCCATACCTCTAAATCTGTCACAGCTGTGCGCGTAGGTTTTCCAACAGGGCTATTTAGGATGGGGGAGGTTCCAATCATGGAAAGCACTTTATAGGCAGAAAAGTGAACACAAACTTTTGCATCCAAAATTTGGGGATGGTGTTTGGTTCAGCGGATGGTGATTCATTGGATTTTGACGCTGCGTCTGTGATCGGAAGGTTGTTGGTTCGAATCTTAGGGTCAGTAGAGTGGTTTCACCACTAGGCCCTTCAGCAAGGCCTTTAGCTGCCAGTTCCTCCAGGGTCCGGCTGATCATGTTATCTCAAAAAAACTGTACGTTGCTATGGATAAAAGCGTCTGTGGAACAAACTTAACAGATGCTCCTTCAGCCAGCACTGGGCACACAATGTGGGAACTGTACGAATGAGCAGTCGCAGGGAAAGAGATTTTTAATGGGCTTGGTAATGCACAAAACAAGCATTTTGATGAGGTGACGCAGCTCAGTGAGACCACACAACTCGCTCATTAGAGCGATGGTACAGAGCCGGGCATCATGGGATTATTCAGATTACACAGACCGTTTCAAGAGCCAATTAAATCCTCACTGTATGGCGATCTTACTTAATGCAACTGGCAGCGCTAAAACGAAGAGTTGCTCATTTGACCTCTGCCTTTTGCAGGAAAACGTCTGGGATGAATCTATGTCAGTCCGATGTAACAGGTACGCTAAATTCCTCGATAGTTTCATTTCAACACAAAGTGAAAACCTCACAGTAACATTTTTGACTATTTGTCATATGTGAAAATAATGCAAATTACTTCAGCAGAAATAGCCAGCTGTAAAAACCACTGTAAGCTTGTTTACATTTGCACTGCGACTGTAAACAGCTTAAGTTCCTCAAAATTAAACCGTGCGCTTAGCAGAACCTAATAGATTTTTAAATTTTACAGATTTAGGGCACTCCAGCTCAGGTGCGGGAGGGAAATGAGCTACTCTTCAGGATGCAGTCATGCAATAAGATGCAATAATGTAGCACAGAGTGTTTGGTACAATCACATGCCTGCTGTTGTGCAGAGCCTGTTAGCTTTTCATTACCCTAAATAAGCATTTCCGCAAAAGGCATCATCATGAGGAAGAGAAATCAGCATTATAGATGGTCAAATTATCTGTAACACCCATGTACTGTGAGGGCAAAAGCAGCCACAAAAAAGTACTAATGGAATTGTCAATTTATCTACCTTCAGCAATAGATTATCCGGTTAGGGCAGTGATGACCCAGGTGTATTCCAAGAAGCACAGGGTCACAAATCTACCACAGGGCACTTGTGCAACGGCACAAATTGGAAATTTACAAGCAATTCATGTGAAAAATGTTCATCCTTCGATTGTGAGATGGAATATTTGCAGGCAACTCACACAACAGACAAGCCTGCAGACTATGCAAGACTACAGATCCAAAGTCGTGGTTTACCATCACTGCCTACTCTGGCACCCTATTTAAACACACGCATGCACACATGAAACATTCATTTATCTCTTTACACAAAAGAATATTTACTGAAGCAATTCCGTTAAATTAGTTTTCTCCTAAGTGCAGCCATAATTGTTCACCTTGATGTTCAACCCACGACTAAAAGCAATACATTCACTACTAAATAAATCTCTACACTGTAATCTGCTGAAATCCAATAGGCTGACCTATGATTCCATTAGTCTGAAATGTGCATCTGAACAAAGGAGGGGGGGGACAACTGAGCAGAGGGCAAACCAGGATTCATTTTTTCACGGAGGATGTTGAGGAATACAGTAGCACACTTCCTTCCTTCCTTCCTTCATTCATTCATTCATTCATTGAGCAGCACCAGTTAAACTGCACCACATTCAGCTTTCTGCAGTTTACCGTGCTTCCATTTGTACTGCATGGTGCATCAGCGACACCTCGGCAAATAGCTGCTTTAATTCTGCACCAAGACACCTCATTTCATTTAGGTGAAACATACAAGCTGTTGCATTATTAATTATGCAGTGACAGCCATCGGAAGACAAATTCCCCATGTCCTCCTCCACTGGACCAAAAATAAAAAAACAGTGCCTGAAGTGACTATCTGTGATATACTTCAGTTATTTAACGCAGCAATAAATGCTGAACAAAATAAAAGCTTTAAAACATGTAAAAATAAACACCTTTCCTTGACAACTTCCTTCCATGTTATCATTTATCAAGTCATATTTCCCATGATGCCTCAGTTCTAGTAGCAGGGAGTCATCATCTCAATACAATGCTTCCTAAATCCTGGCCATTAATAGCACGACCTTCAGGATCTCCTTGTGTAACTGGAGATAAGGTATTGTTTGTCACATGTTTATTGTGTGACTACTATACTGACCCACTACCAAACGTTATTCTCCCAGTCCTCCAGTGGAAGTGCTTTATTCTCTCTATGGCCCCCGTAATGAGGCCCCCCAGTGGCACGATCGTTTGTGAAGCTGCTTTGTCGTAGCGACACAAAACAACATAACCAGAAAGAAAAATACATCATGCTAAAATATGACGGGGAACATCAAGCAACTCGCAATATAGCTAGTAGAAAAAATTTAATACTTCAATATGATAAAATACAATGTAATTATGTTGTTTTTTTAATCCAAGTGAAGAAATCCCCAATGCATTATCAAAGTATTTGTAATATGTTACAAAAGTTTGCTTGGTCAGACATCGATATGCCTCTACTGACACATGGCCTTAACATCAATGCAAGTTATTATTCCGACACTGAAACATTGTTACAACCCTGGAATTTAAGAAAACCAAGAAAATGCACTTCTGTCAAACATCGACATTCTCGTATTTGTAGGCCTGGCGACAGAATCCGAATTAAGCTGAAAAGGTCAATTTGCTTACATCTCACGTTACGCAATACAAATCGTAAGTGTTGTGTGATTTATTTCACAGCAGAACACAAACTTTTGCCTCTGACATCTGACAGAATGGGATGTAGCCATTAAATCCGTTTTATAATATCAAATTATTGCTTAAAAAGTAATGTGGGAACACTGCATTGTATTGAATCCTTTTGCTATCGCTGCGGAATTCGATGAGGCGGAACAAAAGCAAGGCCGTGTTAGTAGGGCAGTTGCCTTGCAGACGGACTGAATCTCAGACCACGCTGTTTGTGCCCCATTTACAAAGGTGCTACATTTCCAGGTGGCATTTGGTTACTACTAGTCAGAGGCAGGACTCCAAACCAGCATGAGGAACAAAAACAAACCCCAAAACAAACTGTGTTTTAAATTGGAAAAAAAATTCTTTTGATTGTTCCGTAATGGAATGTTAATTTGAATCGCTGGTCAGTTACATTGTTTTTGGTTCCATGTAACTTAAAAAGAATCTGAAGTAGAGTATTCTGTCTCGCCTCTAAACCCTGAAATGTGTCGCATTCTTTCATTGAATGCAGCATCTTATGTGCATTAAGCATTTACATAAAAACCAGAATATTGCCATTTATTTGGAGTATGTTGGTTTAGGAGGGATGACATCTGGAAAATCCATTGTGAACATCAACCAGCAACTAATATTTGTTTTAAAAATGGGCTGTGGTGAAGCGATTTCTAGGGGTAACGCTGGCAACCTGCAGCGGCACTTGCAGTGATAACATACAACAGTGCGCCCAGTAATGTGCCCAGTAAGTGCTACAGAACACCAGAGGACGGCCTAATGAATTTCGATGGGGTCATAGTAAGACGAAAAACCCCCAAAGACATCCGAAAGTCATTAACCCCTTGAGTCTTAACTGATACCTGCGCGGAGCTAATAACTCTTAATGGTAAATCATTTCTGTTAATAGAAGACTGTGGTTTCAGGAAAATTATCGAATTATCAAATACTGAAAGTAATGGAAATTGGTTTTGCAGTCAATTCATCCAGTATTCGCAATGTGGCGCCGAGTCTTGCTCGGGGACGGGAGTCAACAGCGGAAGAACAAACTAAGCGGATGGCATCTTATGCTTAAAATTGATCCCGCAACATGCAGAGAACAATCTGTCCTTGGAAGCAATATACACAGCAGCAACAGAGGGCACCTTGTGTCTGCACAGAGGGTCGGCAAATGTGGTCGACGAGACTGGGAAGCATCTGGAAACACAGGAATTAACTGCAGATCCTGATGGCATGTATACATGTAGCGCAATGTGTGATGTTCAGTTCATACTCTGACGATTAGCGAATCAAAAATGCATTAAAAACATCAAAAATCACCTACCACAATTATAGAAGGCATGTTGCAAATTATGCACACAGAACAGAATCGCTGTTCTAAAAATAACAGATTGCGCGAGGTACTGGCGTTCTACATGTGACATTCTTCAATGGCTGCGTGAGCTCTGGACCTTAAATCAGGATGTGTCCCCAAACATGAAAGAGCGTGTGCGTCAGAATCGGAGGACATTTCTGACCTAGTATGACCTGTGCGCCAACACCTGCAAAAATGCCACAAAATGTCTCCAGTTCACAAAGCTAACCATTCAGTGTGTGCGGGTCACCGGCAAAATCGGCTGCTATTTCACAGAACAATATGTCCAGTACCTCAAAAGATGCAAAGGAACAAACTTGCAGATACTTTCGTAGCTGCTTCAGCTATTGATCCCACGTACAGAGCACTGAACTGAAACGGCGAGAATTCACCTGTCCTGCACACGGGGGCGCTATTCAAAATCTCCCAATACTGCGACCTCGGCAGAGCAAACTCCCCTTGTCATCCAAAAATGATGATAAGATTGAGCAGATGGGGATTGCAAGAGAGAGAAAGACGACCACAGTGATCCTTCCTTACATCTAGACCATGTCTTTTCTATCCCTTGGACGCTTATTCAAAAGAAGCCAATCTAAAATGCGATGAAAGTGTTTTTAACTACTAGTCTCCCATGTCTGTATCCAACTCAGACTTGAACAAACGGGCTATGAATGTGATCGCACTGCCTGTCACAAAAGTGGGAGTGGAGTGTGCATTTTCCCCTCAAGTTCCTAGCGTCATGACAAGATTGTAGAGGGCATTCTCTGCATCCGCTTAAAAAGGCAATCTGAGCTGTAGCCGTCTGTTCTGCTTTTCTGTCCCCAAGGTGCCATTTTTCCAGTCATTTGGTGAGATTATAAATAATGGCTAGTAGGCTTGGTATGCTTATTAGATCAAGTTTTGTGTTTGCCCGTATTTAAACAATATTTGGTTGGTCTTCACGTTTCAAAGCTTCTGAGGCCCACGGGTTTCAATATGTAGCTGTTGTTAGCTTTTCCAAATTATTTAAAGTTAAACAATTTAATGCCCACGACAATAAGTTAACAACAAACATGAAAGAACGCAACGTGTCATTTATTATTCTAAGATGCAAATCTTAATATTCATACTAACAGCTTCACAAAGAGATAATATGCCTATAATTTGTTTTCAGATTCATAATTTGTTTTATGCATTTATGTATATTAGGCATTTATTTGTTTTTAGGCTACAGATTCCTTTGGCAACAAGCATACAAACTAATTAAAATCACAAAAGCAAGCTGCCAAACACGAGACAATAGCACAACAAAGAGTTACGTCAAACAATGGACGCAAGAATGACTTGCGATGTTATTTTATCTTTAAATGCGAATGTTCTTTTGAGCGTCTGACTCTCATTCCACCATGCAAGCAGAATCAACAAAATAATATAGAAAAATATGAGTAGTAAAATACGAGTAGTAAAATATGAGTAGTACCCTGTAAATATGACAGTAGCTACATGAAATGTCAGTGCAGCCAAATAGACGATTCTTTGGGAATGATGCTTCAGCTCTTTCTGTTACCAAAACTCATCCTAGAGCAGTGTTTCCCAATCCGGTCCTCAGGTCCCCGTAAATAGTCCATGTTTTTGCTCCCTCCCAGTTCCCTACCAGTGGTAGCAAATCACGAGTCATTGTCGGGAGTAGATGAACGACTTAACGAAGTCTGGCTTGAAGAAATAATGTGATTCCTAAGTTGTAACAACTTAAGGGTTTTTCCCATCGACTTGGGAAAGAAAAACGTTGGGCTCTACTTTCCAAATAGTCGTGAAACGATAGCAGCCCATTTGACAGATCATCCTCTAGAACAGTGTTTCGCAATCTGGTCCTCAGGGACCCACAGACAGTCCATATATAAGCTTACGTTATTTAATTTGGTTATCCTTCTGCCTTGTTTATTGCGCAGTCAGGAGTATCGGGAGTCTCATGTCACTGCTAGTGCCCCACCACATTCATGCCTGTGACCAATATAAAACTCGAATCTTGATTCTGGACCAGAGGCTCTCGGTGAGCCGGTGACCCTCCCCAGCTCGAAAGTCCACCAACTTCCGGCCTCCCCAGCAGAGACCGGCAGCTTCCCGTCAGTTTTTTATTTATCACTCACTGGCATGGTGGATGGTTGCCCTGGCGACAGATCCGCCCCGCAGACATGCTTTCGGTAATCGGGACTCCGCTGTTATCCAGGGGCGGAGCTCTTATTAGCACTCGTGCAAATCACACGCAAGCGCAGTATTCAATTAGCTGCTTTTCTGGAAACCCGTTCTGGTCTGTCCCCCTGCCTTTCGTGAGCTTATATTAAATACCAGCTTTGCTGACCCGCGGCTGTTCACCATTATTAATGCTTACAGCACGCAATTACATAGCTAGCATTCACCTACCGCCCTCAGCATGCAAAAGATATATAGAGTCTTATTCATGAATGAATCAGTTCAAATGTACGGCACTTAAAAGAGCGAGGAGGCCGGGAGATGAATCCAGAAGCAGGTATCACGCAGGAGCCAGCACTCGAGTCCTGATTAAGATTTTTGATCGATCGTCCGTTTCGTCCGTGTGCATCACTCATGTCTCCCGCCTTATGGGAGCATTCATGTTCAAACCGGGCCGGGAGCAGCGCACCTGTGACATTCAGGAGGCTCCTGGTGGTTTGGACCGGAGTCGAGAATTCAGGCTGCATCTGATAAGCCCTGACAGCTTTGGCCCGAAACACGATCCAAGCCCGAGCAGTGCGGCTATTTTTAAATATGCCTCACCTGTATGTCAATATTTATATTTATAAATTCTGCAGTTAATTTTCGATGTACAAGGCAGCTTATCATAAATACTGCTGTTTGTTACTGATTTTAAAAAAATTTCCAGTATTTTTAGTTCTGCCATTACATTTCTCAAGTGTGAAAGAATGCAACTTTTTTTCCCCCTTAGTATCTAATTTTTAAACAAAGATCCATCCATTGCTTTGCTCCTGCTTTGACATTCTCTGTCTTCCCTCCCAACACCAGTCATGTGATTTCCATAGGTTCCTGGTCCACAGCATCCTACCACAACTCACAGTGCACGTTCCCACATAATGCTTTTGCTGGAAAATGTGACTGGACCCAGTTCAAAATATTAGTCGTTCATTCACATGTATCTCTTTTTGGCTGAAGCTTTCGTCCAAAGTGACATACAAATGAGATGGATAATGACAATAAGCACGGAGTAATAAAAGAGTCAACTTAGGTCCCACTTACCGTTACTTTCCAATGATTGGGCAGAATGAAGTGCAAGATAGTTGTGGGGGAAATGAGCTACTCAAACCCTGCTTAGAAACCTTCCTTATGTAATCAGAAATGCTTGTAGTTTGGTGGTCAGACTCTGACACAACCTATAATCAACACACAATTATCTTCTCAGAGAAGAGAAAAGAAAGACTGAATGCAATATACAAAAATGCAGAAGACCACATGGTGGTGCCCTGCAAAGCCTATGACGACGGTCTGCAGTAGACTGTGAGCCTGTTAGGGTCAGAGGTAGGGGATGAGGTCCTGTCCTCCTGTACGTCAGGCCTGGTGAGAACCTCCTGCATATTGTGGAGGGTGGTCAGTGTTTCCTATCCCGGTCCTTGGGGATCCCCAGACAGTTCACTTTTTTGCTCCCTTCCAGGAAAAAAACGTGTGGACTGTCTGGGGGTCCCTGAGGACTGGGTTGGGAAACACCGCCCAAGCCAGACAGCTTCACCACATATCACCAACAGCTAAGAGACCCAGAAGCTTTCTGGCCCTAGACTGATCGCAGACACCGTGCACAGTCACGTAGCCTGAGAATTCCGATGCACGCTGCACTCCTGAACAGCCCGGCAGCCTTGTGGTGTATAAAAGCGGGTTGAATCAGGTCACCAAGTGCAACTGCAGAAACCAGAGCAGATATATCCACATGAGAATGGCTGACGCCGACACTTCTCTGTTGCAATAAGTGGGAACATTGTGGAAACAGCTTTAAATAACTTTCAGCTGATGGTTTCATGAGCGTATCCCGTTACTGGACAGCGCCTTGTCCTCCAGCTACCGGCTTGTCCCATAATTACCGTCTTTTGGGCTATTTTTTTCCGCAAAAAAAAACTGAAAAAAACAGATGGTAATATCTTTATAATGAGACTAAATCCTGGCAAGAAAATGACTACGAACCTTAAATAATGGTAAGCAAAGACGGGAAAAAAAAAACTTTAAAAATGTCGGAGCTTTCAAATTAAATGACCCCTCAGCATAGAAAATGTCGTTACGGGTAACCTGCCTGAAAACGGACTGTAAAGCATCATATGAACAGGAAGAGGAATATGGACGAATGTGAATAGCTGTCTGACTGCTGGAGACCCATTCTCTCACCTCCACCGCTGCCTTGGCCTTCTCAAACTCCTCCTCCAGAGAGTGGTTTCTGGACAGGAAGGCTCCGCCCCTTCTTTGGTCTTTGCTGAAGCGACGCTTTCGGCCCAGGCAAAGGGAGACAGATACAGTTGAGGGGTCAAATCAAGTGAAGACAATGGGGCCTTTATTGTCTGGCCAACCATGTACAATAACACAGAATACGCTGTCATAAGATAACGAACGGTGCCACATTAATCTGCAGAAAAAATTACAGCACGCAATTACATAGCTAGCATTCACCTCCAGCTCTATTTTTAAATGAACCTGCATCTTTAAATCCTGGTTTAATCCTGGTTCTGCTGGCAGGAGGCTACGCTGAGCAGCAGGATGTTTCCAGGTTCAAAATTTCTAAGACAGCAGTACACAAGAATAAGGTGAAGCGGGAGACACTGGGAATGACCAGAATCCAGCCAGGTAAAGGGCAGAAGCAACTTTCTAATGCCAGAGATGACCGTTAACCTATCTGACAGTTTCTCATGAATCGGATGATGACACCAAAAGGAGTGGGAAACATTAAGTGGTATGAAGTGCTCTGCTAGGACAGTTCATATCAGGCTCCTAGAAGCAGGACTGAAGTCCCCACAAAGCAAGGAAGAAGCCCGTCATTAATGAGAAACAAAAAAGAACCAGGTTTCAGTTCGCAAAAAATATATATTATTCGCAGACGTGGACCCCTGAATTGGGAAATGAGTGAAAAAAAATCGTGCTGTGGTCTCTTAATTTGTTCCAGAGTTGTATACACATAAAATGTAGAGGTAGACAGGACAAGTGCAAAAAAAAAAAAAGAATACACAATGCAAACAGTGTTGGAATATTTAGAATTTAGGCAATGATGGTAGCAGCTGAGTTGCAAATACAGTCGCCCCCTCCACACTGCGGGGGTTGTTGTGGGGGTCTGGGGCACGGGCCCCCTGCAATCTGGAAATTTCTGTGTGTCCTTTTTGTGTTTGTGTGTCGCCTGCGGCTTTTGAAAAACTCCCAAAAACTCCCAAAAAATTCCCACTTAATTTCTTATGCCGACTCCACGATGAAGTGTTACCTGCAAGAGTTTGCTGCAAATAGTATGAATATTATGAAAGAAAGAGTACATTTATACAAACTCCAACTCATTCCTTGCTTCCATCTGTACCGTTATAGCATGTTACTAAGCAGTCATAGCTTGCTACTCTGGTGTTGCGGTGGAGTTGCTGGTTGGAGTTCTTGGCCTGCATGTGTCCATTCCTGTCCATGTCCTGTCCAAAGCTAGACCTTACTCGATGTTTGTTTTCTGTTGTTAGACGCCGGTCTGACCATTACAAGTGACACCAAATAGTGACATTATCAACACTGTCTGTTATGTCACCATCTGTGTTTCCATGATGTTACTCATACTATTAGATGTCAAACCAAACTGGTCAAACTTGGTCTTGTACAGTAGTTAACCTTCGGATGCTGGATGCTGAGGACAGGAGCTGCGCAGCAAAATGCCCCGGGGGCTTCTGGGACGAGGACCGGTCCCCGCCAGTCTGTCACTGTCTGCTTTGCCTGAGGCTTACTCTTCTTGCTACAATCTCCAAAGCATGGTGCATGTATCACCATGGTCCAGGGTGACCCACTGGCCCTGTTTGCATAAAACCAAAGTCCATTAAACTGTGTCCCAAATTTTACTCTGCTTCTTAAAAAGAAGACTGGAGCTGCAAACAATCCCACAAGAGCTGCATCGCCGAAGAGAGAAAGTTAAGGGGACAGACTCGTCAGCCCATCATGCGTAAGGTGGAGGTTGTTTATTTTAGAGAAGGACTCTCACGTCGTATTTGCAGACTCATCGCTGATTAAGATAAACGATTAAAGACGACAGCACATCCCTCCGGGCCGGCACACGCGGTGCAGGAAATGGAACCACATGTCTGTTGAATAATTCACACGCAACTCGTCCGAGAAGGGCAGGCGGGAGCCAATCACCATGGCCCCTCTCCAAAGAAGACTAACTGACACAGGCGAATGACCCTCCCCGCTGTGTCAGTTGCAGAGGGACCTCTGGGAATTTCCCCTGGCACGCCTTGAGAAACTTGCTGCCGTTTGCAAAAAATAAGGCCTGCTTTGCTCTCCTCTCTCCCTCCTGAACGGTTCCGTGCACCTGGTATAGAACCGGCAACACCTGGATGCCATAAAAAGTTGTTTTCTTTTCCAAGTATAAAAACGTGTGAGCTGCCAGCCTTTGATCTATACCTCATCGTGCAGGAACATAACAGCTCCTGCAGCAGTAGTACTCTTCTACAGAGCAATGACATCTCTAAAAGCAGCTGAGATATACGGCCAACCTTACCCGGAACACACACCCGAAGCTACAGAAAAGACTGTTCTATTTTAATTCTTTTGGTTACTTCATGTTTCAAAACACTACAGTGATGCAACAAAACGTTACAGTCTTTCATTTGAGACTGACTGTGGGGGAGCGTTGCTGCAGTTGCTCCCAGGCGACCATTTTTCATTCTGCGACTGTTTACTGAATGTTAAGACATGGAAATGTTCAAAGTGTCCAGTTTTCCTGATATTGGAGTTCCCCGATTTGTACATTGCAAATGCACCATCTAGCCTCGAACCCATGACCTTTGCGGCATAAAGAAACAGCGTTATCTGCTGCCATACCCTTCGTTTGCTTTTACATTATTAGTCTTTGTTGGAGCAGTAGATGCAGTAGTGGGATAAAACAATATTTTATTATAAAACAATAATTTGAAGATTAATTGCATTAGAAGGACGTTCACTTGGTAATGTTATCATGTTGAGACAGACAGAACCTTTGTTAAAATGTAAAATACGAAAATAACAATTCATTAATGTTACAGTAAGAATGTTCTCTGCCATCTTTGAGAAGATCTTCACATAACATTGACTGAAGTTCTGAGAACATTGCTGCTTAGCTGGAAAGGAGTCATGTAACTAGTTTAAAATCACACCTCAGTAGTCTGTTACCAAATTCGGAAACATCTTGCCCGATGAACTTCATGTTCCAGAAGATCTGCTGCGGGCAGTATAAAAGTACATTCCCTGCCTTGGTATCTCGTCCCTGATACAGTAAAATCCAAGTACCTGAGATACTCCTTCCAGCTCCACACTGGTATTGACATCCAGAGAGTATTTTGTGTTGGACTCAGGAGGTGTTTTGTATTCTGTGGTCCTGAGAATGGAGAGAGTCACAGCTAGTGTAAGTAAATCCTCAAGTACTGTAAAACAAGCCATTTAAACAGTTGTGCCCATCAGGTGGTCATGCAGCAGGAATTACCAGCTATGACGGCAATGATGTCATCGCCACAGCCTCGACCATGTTGCACGAGACACTTCCTCTCCCAATTATTGGCCCACATGTCACTCTTCACAGTTAATATTGGAGTTTCAATTGACACTTGTGGGGTGAGGAAGTTAAATCAATGCAACAGAAAGAATGTCCTTCGCCGTCAGCAGACAATTTACATCTTACTGAAGACCGCTAAAGCCACCACTGCTAGCTGAAGCTGAAATACATTTAACTACAGAATTTGAAAAAGGATTCTTATACTGATGAGGTTCATTTCAGTCAAATCATCCAAAGAATTCCTGCTTATCAGACATAAAAATGCAAAATCAAAAAGATCATAAAAAGTGAAATGATTAAAAAAAATATATTTTGTTTTAGATTCCACAATTACCAGTTTGCCCAGCCGAATGGACTATTTCAAAAATACAATGGGATTTCAAAACAGCAGGAACATTTTAGGTAGTGATGTAATTTGGTTTTGTATTATAATGGCCAGAAGTGAAAAGTTCAGGATCAGAAAGTATAAATCCAGACCAAGATTTTCTTTTAACCAACCAGTTGAGTACTCTTTGAATGTGACTCTTCATACTCAGCTGGTTGGTTGAAACAAAATCTTGGTCTGGATTTGTACCTTCTGAACCTGAACTTTCCACCTCTGCAAATAGGTATTCAGCCAGATCTGCAGACTTCCCATAGACAGACATAATCTTCCTATGATCACCTACTGTCCGTCCAACAGCACCGGGACGGTATCTTACCAGAGGAACTCGCTGGATGAGTGTCGTGAGGAACACCTCCTCTCCAGCTTCCGCTTGCTGCTCCCCTCCCGTTCGGGGTGCAGGCTCACATCGTCCCATTTGTCTGGGGGGAGGAAACTGGCAATGAGCGCTGGGCCCCCTGCTGGGAGCTCACATGGGTCTCTAGACAAGACACTGACCTTCAGAAAACAAGCCTTCAACAAGCAAGGAATACAGTCAGCACATGAAAATAAAATGGACACAAAGGTCATGTTTGCGGAACTGTAAACACAAAACTGACTGTATTGCTTCCATTAAAATTGGCTGACAAATGATTTGGGCTCATTAGTGAATTAGGTGCATTACCTTTTCAATGTCAGCCTTTTTTTAATTATAAAATATATATATATTCAGTGTCTTCAAGGTATGCCCAGTCAGCAATGTCCTATAAACATGGCAACGCAGAAAATCAGTAGCCCCTCCTGCAAGTAATTTAACAATATCCCGCAATATCTTTGGATGCTTCAAGAATCTTTAAACTGAAGGAAACAGTCAGATAAACGTTACAAACACAAATGAATGTACAGTACTATGCAAAAGACTTAGGCAGTGAAACGAAATGTTTAAAGCTATTTATCTGGGCAGTAAGTGTACATTTGCCCAGAAATCACAATTTAACATTAGAACATGGGATATTAAGAGTAACACAATAAAAACTAACAAGAATTTCCTCTGTTCTCCAAAAAAGTTACTGATTTCTTGTTAGATGGCAAGAAGGACTGTGTTTCAGTTCCCAAACCTCTCCCCAAGGGCATGAATTCGTTACATATCACAACCAGCACACTTAATTGATTAATTTAATTAGTCTAAAGAGTGGGTGAGGTATTGATTTCGCCGTACGAGGTGTCGAGCCAAAAAACACATGGTTGTCTTGGATGGTTGCTGCAAATGCTGGGTGGATTTCAGGAGAAGCTTCGATATGGTTATTCTAACACACTTTGACAGCTTTACACCAACATAAAGATCATTTAAACATCATTTTCGTTCACTGCTAAAGACTTTTGCACCGTACTGTATATGGAATTTACAAATCTGTTAAAGGTTCAGTTTCACTTGCACGAAACTTTCTCTGTGTAATATAGTAGCATTCACACAGCTCGTAGCTGCCAGACAGAGACCCATGAAACACGCTCATTTTTATACAATATGATTTACCACCTATTTTGTGTGTGAACATCCAACCAGACGCTTTCTCTGAGTTTAACCAAAGAGATTTTTTTCCTGACGTACAAACTCGCCAAGTTTTGGCAGGAAGCTTTTTTCAGACCTGTATTTACTTGTAATTGTGCCTCTGCCGCTCCATACCTGAGTCCAAGGACATTCGCTCTGGATTCCAGTAGCTGGGAGTCGTCTGCTCCATGTCCACCTGGATCAGTTCCGTCTCATCCGGTTTCTTCCTGCTGGACGTGCTCCGCCGACTCTCCCCACGTGACAACAACGGGCTTTTTTTGTCCTTGCTCTTTCGACTCTCAGTGGGCTCCCCGAGGTCCAGCAGGTCCAAGGCTGTGGAGAGGACTAGACAAGGAGAATCGTACTGGTACCTCAGAAGTTCTGGCAGATGTTCCCTGTGTGATTACAATAGGATTCCCTGTCTTTAAATCTGAACTTGTCATAGCGAGCTGGTCAGTTTATTTCTGTTAGAAATAAAAGCTATACTACACGAGCATCTGTATCAGCAGGTCTGCTGAAAACGTAATTTGTTTGCAGGCAATACTAGTCGATATCTGTTCAAACCATAAATCAGTTGTTAATTTGCATTTAAATTATTTACTATTGATTTAATCATAAGATAAAACATTTAGATCCTAAAAGACATATTAACTGCTTGCTATTTAATCATAGATATATTGGTGAGTCTATTGCATCCGGTTCAGAATCTAATTTACCAGTAGCCTGATTCAGACATGATCATTCCCAGTAACTACTTCCACCTCCAGGTAATCCTCTTCTATAATCACCCAATACCTCATATCTCGATATGGTCAACGTCAACTTGCTCTGTCTTGGTGGTTTGTCCTCAGTCTAGTTTTCTGGGAAGGAGTCTATCTCTTTCTGACTTCTTGGTCTCTGATCTTGTGTCTGTCTGTGATTTAGATTTGTTTTCTTAGTCCTCATGTTGACTTGTTTTGCATCACGGATCTTGTTTGCCCAGCACCTGATCTTACTCATCCTAAGACCTTCGTCTTTCGCCTGACTCATTTCTCCCCAGTGCTTGAGTCCTGCTCAGCTGCTGTGTACCTCATAGTTGGCACCCAAGCTCCTGCCAGCACTGAGCACCTGGAGCCTCACATGCTCGAGAAGAAAGGACCGCCTGGCACAGAACCTGACCGGAAGGGTGTACCCTTCTGCCTGAGATGGTGTTCCGTGCTCAGAACCTTGTTAATTAAGTTCTATCTCCTATAATTCTGTCCTATTGTCATGACAGCCTCAAAGGTTTGGCTTTCTAAAGAATGGGATGAACTTTACCTGAACAAAAAGAAGAATCATTTGAAGGATATAACATTTTACTATCTCTCAATGCAGCCTCAAGCTCTCCGTCTTGTCGTTTTTCCTGGCGTCTGTCCACCGTACTTCTGAGTCAGGTGCAAGTTAAATGTCAAATCATCGTTGTCTAGCGGAAAATTCCTACAACAGATACATCCATCCATCCGTCCCTCCATCCATCTATCCCTTCGTCTTCTCACCGCTTATTCTTGTCAGGGTCTTAGCAGAGCTTGGAGTTCATCTCATGTAGCACGGGGCACAAGATGAGGGTTTGCCCAGGCTAGTCCACTGCAGGTTCCCACGTTCACACACACATCCATTCATGCATCAGGGGGAATTCAGAGATTCCAATAAAACTAACTGCGTGTCTTTGGACTGCAGGAGGAAAACGGAGAACTCAAAAGAAGCCCAGGTAACACAGGGGGAAACATGTTGAACCCAACACACACAGCAGAGATGAGATTCAAACCGCCAACCTTGGAGGTATGCAGTTACAGTGCAGCCCACTACACCACAAGCATACACAAGCCTATACTGCACGTTCTGCAATATATATCTGCGAGTTCACCAGGAAGAGTGGGGCATGATTTTGAATGTATGCATTTGTTTGTCTGGTTCAGTGCCATGGATCGATCACTTAGAGGGGCCGTCTGTTGGTAGTTAGGGTGGGCACAACCAGTAAGGCCAGCAACATGGGGTAGAGGACCACAGAAAACCACTGATCTGACCAAAGGGGATTAAGTGTTCAGATTGCATAAAAGAGAAGAAAACGTTTTCATGGAATAATGGTGATAGGAATATTTTAGCCTTGTTAGCCTAAATTAAGCAGGCTCCATTGTATAAAGCTTCATAACGATGACGCTGGAAAACATGCAAATGCAGAGGTTTTTAATTAAATGGCTGGCTTCACCTGTCGCTCTCTCCTCAGCCAAACCCCGGTGGTCTCTTCCCCCTTTTCTAGTCTTAACCTCATATGATCTTTCAAAATAGTCAACTGGGACACATTACCTCAGGCAGCGTCATTGTGAAATTCTATGATTTTGTTTAATCCCTGTGTCTAAACTGGAGAATTGGTTTTGAGGAGAGTTTATATTTCTGCGCAGAGACTTTCGTCTGTTTTTTTTTTTTAAACCAGCTAATTGATTCCCACTGGGAAACGCACTGTTAGACAGAGACCTGTGAAATGTGCTCATTTTTATACAGTACCATTCACCATCTATTTTGTGTGCGATAGTCCAACCAGACACTTTCTCTGAGTTTGCCCAAAGAGATTTTCTCCTAGCTTGTTATAACTTGCCGAGTTCTGGCAGGAAAGTTTTTCAGACCTCACCCACACTTCTGATTAAACTTAGCCTGAGAGCATAAAGAGTTCTCCACCTTTTTGGATTTGCTTCAGCTGCTCACGTCCATCTAACCTCCATCTGCATTACGACCAGCAATCGTTCCACCTCAGAAGGTCAGGTGCTCTCTCCTCAACAGGCCCCAAGCCAAAAGACGTCCAAACACAAGCTTTAATCCGCTGGAACGTTACTTAATCGTATGGAATGATATACTTTAACGATCCCTAGCAGAAACTTCTGGAAGAAAGAGCCCGGGGCAGGAACCTTTGACTGTAAGCCTGCAGCACTGAGCCGCTGATGTTCTATTTGAATTATAGTTCAAATAAAAATTACCAGCACATTCACTAACTTGACGCTTGTCCTTCACATGCCTGTTTGACCGTGACACCCCCCAGCAGTAAATACATAATGGGAGGGTGGCCAGATCGCTTAACCATTAAGTAATTATTCCTCTGGAAAGTCTGGATACCTCTGCCCTCTCCACACGATTAATCCGACCAAGTTCTCAGGAGATCAAGCAGACTTATCTGTGGCTGTATCAACCTTCGGCACAAAATGGGATGTCAGACAAATCAGGAATTCTCGCTTCCAGGTGGGTGAGGCACCCGATTTACTGCCATACACCTTCAGCTCAGTCTTTCCAGACTCTTCTCTGCTGATTCACTGAAGCTCATGGCCTCTTAGTTATAAGCTTGCAGCATTTGACAATTAAACAGTTAACTTCACCTTCTTTGATAGGTAAACAGTTTGTTAGTTGTTTGCAAACTAATAGTTTTATCAAAATAAATCAAAATCAATGCATCTCTGCAGCTTACTGTCCATGCAGTGAGTTTAACAAAATGTCAACAGTTGATCGCACTTGTGTTCTTGGCAAGAGCATTTTTGCTAACGAACTTGTTATGCAGTGAATCATGGGATTACCCTTATTTGGCGAGGATGCAACCGATGCATCCTTGATATTTGCAGATGGTAAAGAACGACATTTGGAATTTTTCTGTCCTCTGTGCTTTGGTTTGCAGCTGGTTGTCGGCAACCTGGTACGTAAAACAGGTACAATCGAACACAAGTACGTTCAAACACACATGTTGAGAAACACCTAAAGAGTTTTTTTTCCCTGGGAATATGAAAAGAACTAAGCAATGCAAAAGCCTTTAGCACATAATCGACTCTTCAAGGGTGTGATCGCTCCAGACCAGCATAAAAAAATAACAATCTCCTGTCAAGCATCGCAACATAACAGGTCAGCCTGGCCTCAAAATGCCACATTACTGCTAAAACGATGTGGAGTGATGGCCCACGTCAAGCTGTGAGGGCAGGAGGGAGAGTTGAGCAACGGGAGGTATGGACCAGGGGGGAGGAGAGATACCCGCGGTGTTGGAGGTCACTGGGCGGGCGGCTGCATCACACTTGGTCTCGGTGAGGAAGTCGTCGATGGACGGACTCAGGAGCGGCCGACTCTCTTGTTGTTCGCTCACCAGCTGCAAGTGGAAGGAGACGGTTTGCTCAGGGACGTTCAAAGCATGTTCAGGCCCGTGGCTGCATCTGAGCGCATAAAATGAAAGGATACAGGTGGCAAACATATGTAGTATTTATGGGGAGCTGCTCTTCAATGCTGTAAACGACTCCCAGTTATACTGAGAGCAAATACAAAATAAACCTGAAAGACAATCAAAATGCTCCCTAAAACAACGTTCTTGCCCATGCAGGACCCCCCCAAGCCCACAGTACAGCAAGGCCCAAGGCCTGAATGCGCTGTCAACGCACTGTTGACCAGATGCTCCAGGCCCTGCGAGCTGCAGCCTTCCCAGGTCTGCGGTGACACACGCCCGTTTCCCTTTAACAAGAGCACGGCCGAAGGACGGCGCATCAGACCGGAACGCGCCTTCTGTGCGTCTCGCATCGCTAGAGCTGCAAAGCCGACCATGATTGATGCGTCCGCCGCCCTACCAGGTCCTTTAGTCGTTCCGTTATGTTTATTATAAGCACCAGACAGGTTTAATGCACATGCATAGATTTGCCTGCTGCCTTCATTGTCACGGTTTTCACTGTGTACTCCTTAAAGCTGAACTGACTGCCCTGATGTAGCTTCCATTACTGAGTCTGTTCCGTGTGATGAAATCCTATAAATCGTCATTATACGTATGCTGTAGCATAAAAAAAACAGCCTGACATGGCCCTGGTGTTTAAATCTGCCCCCCCCCCCCCCCCTCTGGCATCCATGTACATGTGTTTACAACGTTAGCACACCCTGAGGTCAGCCTATACGGAGACAATCTGGCCGTGCTTCTGTGAGTCTGACATGATGTGGGAAACGGCTAAATCGAATCAAAACAATGCCCTCGATGTTCGTTCCAGGATTAGAAATTTTGACCCCTGCTGTGTTTTTAGTATTGATTGCGTGTCCTATTCTTCTGCCGAATGAAAGAGGAACATTCAAGAAATATACGGGAAATTCCTCTTAATCTGTGTCGGAATTTGTCCAGTGCCCACAAACCCTATTATACAGGTTGTATGTTCATCTTCCACAATGGAGGACACAGCAGACTGGGGCAATGTCCTGGCGAAAAAATTGTAGGTTATTTCTTTTGTCAAAAAAAACATGCAATGCTAACAATAAGCAGAATGATAAAAATGGCTCATTCTGAAAATGACAAAGGAAGCCAGTTAACAGCTACAGGGGTCAGGGAATGAATCCATTCCCTTGTCTTTGAAATAGTGCATCTCAGTAGCTGTGTTTGCATTTATTAAGCTTTTGTCATGAATTTACTCTTTAAGGTGAGGGTGGTCAGACGTCCTTCCTTGTGTCATCTTCTAAACCCTGTTGTTGCCTTGAAATTGCCTGGTCACTTGGAATATCCTGAAATTCATTTAAGGTGGGAGAGAGGTGTGGACTCCTAGACAGCAATGATGTATCTATTTGTTTGCATCAAAGAGAATACAAATACAGTTCTGCTGAAAAAGGATCAAGATTGTTTTCTAGCTTTGCGTCTATTCAAAGTGTGAATCACGGGTCTGATGTTTTTAATATTGGACGACCTTGACATCAACAAACAGCATATGGCTTGGATTATGGCTGGAAGAGGCAGGGAAGTCCTGAAAGTTACCACACAGGTTCATCAGCAGAGTCGCACATTATGTAGCAGACTACCGCTACGTTACTAGCAATGAGGTTGCGTTCCAAGAGCTCTCTCTCCTTTTTGAAAGGAAAAGCAGGACGCTTGCTGAAATTACTAAAAAAATGATGAAGAGGAAGGAAGCCCCAGGCACATCGTGGACCAGCACTGCGGGACTGTTCCTCGCCGAGGGAGCGGAGACGGGCAAACTGCTCCTTTTTATTAACTCGCAGTAGGAGCTTTCTGCCAAAATGCCTCTTTCCCCCTAGAGCGCCTCGGATTGGAAGGAGGAGAGAGATTAACGCATACGGGGAAGCGGGATCTGGAGACTCGAGCGGCATCCATCCTGTGGAAACAGACGAGCAGTCGTACCCGAACAGCATGCGACACGAAAGATTTTCCTGCAGTTGGTGCATGTGATGATGGGGCTACTTACCTCCCAGCTTCCCTCCTCTTTCCAGTTCCACCCTGTGCTTGTTCTGCTGTGTCTTTAACACGCCCCGATATTGGCCAATAATCTTCCGGCTAGATGGATTCTATTTACCGTTATGCCTTAGAATTACGCTTTCTCAGACTAAAAAAAATGAAAAATGCTATTTGCTAAATTAAGATTTACTTAAGCTAGTTTCCACACTTATGTAGGTTTGATGCAACATATATGTGTTGAACCCATGGGGGGAACTCTAAGAAAAAGAACGCAAGCCATCAGAGCCATTATTACTTGGAACTTATATTGAAATTTGGACAGAGGCTCGTGTTTGAACAAGCTTTATTTACAAACTGCATGGCTAACAAGCAGCAAGGCCTCCGCAGTTTAGAGCTTCTCCTGAAATGTGTGGCATGTTCCAGGTGTGTTATCGGTGATTACAAATGCAGGGACGTAACTGGCACCGTTCTGACACTGATATTGCTTTCGATACAGCTGAATGGCTGGAAAAGTAACCCAGAGCAATGAGGCACACTGAAAAACAACATCAGAGAGATAATGCAGCGCACAACTGATTCCTACAGTGTCCTTTATGAGGAATGACAAACAATCTCAATCGTCTGTTTACTGAGTCTTCTAGAAATAGGCTTCTTACTTCATGAAGTAACTGGAATCATTCGATTTTTTTTTTTTATTGTTCTGGAGGCGATTTTTCTGGAGGGTTGAGGAATTCAAAAACAAGCTCATATGAACCATTAGTGTTGTAGACAATGGCAATCTGCAGTAAACTGGTTGACAGTGTTTACTGAACGGGGAGAGATGGTTTGTAGTACTCTGGGGCTGTCGGACACTCGCCAGTGGAGAGCTCACAGAAGATCAGCGACAGGAAACTGAACTGTTGTATATCTGTGACATAATGTTCAGGTGGAGTTTCCAGGGCGTGAATCTAGTCCTTTAAATTTATAACAACCACCAAAACAGTTATTTTGAGAACACTGCGCCCAGCTGAATCCTCTCTATCTAAGTCCCCCAGCAGACAGTCCTCTGTGTGTCACAATCCCCGGAGAGGCGCCGTTTGTTCAGTTCGTTTGCGAGAGATAGTGCCGGCTTTATAAAATGACATGCAGCACCTGCAGTTCATAAACCAACTTGACATCCTGACAATGACATTGATCACAATGCTTCTCTTATTATCAGTCGATTATTAGATCGTGACGCACCTGCTGTGTGTGTGATCACACTTGCAGAGAGATTGTCGGGTCGCTTTTATTGCATCATTTGCATCGAGAGCTAGGGCTTGCTGATAGTGCTTAACTCTAGGTGTGAGTGTGAAATGGTCTATTCCAATATTAACTCAGCAAACCTCAGGAAGAACGTCCCTCTTAGTGTGGCAGCAGCATCTCCTCTCCACATACCCACCCCCCTTGTACACTTTTAACAGCTTTGACCATGGTTGCAGTTCGCTGTTCGATGCCTCGGACCCCAGACAAAGCAGGAAACACGTTGAGTGTCCTATCTGCTGACCGCCTTTGATTCACGGCAAAATCACCTGTGCGATACAGTCCAGAATCTCACCAAGTCAGCATCTAGTTTTCCAGTTCTGGAAGCACATGCATAATCCAGCGTTTGGCTGAAAGCTTGATGCTGAATAGGAAAAAAATAAATAAAAATATACATATGCGTGAAGTCGCTAACAGGACCGGTCAAGCGGAAAGCAAAGGCATCCATCAGAGGAAATCGGATGTGGGTACGCCGAATGTATCTGAAAGAGCCCTGATATGCATATGGGCAATACTGGTTCAGTTTCGCGATGCTTCAACCGCTCCGCACTTTTGCAAGCTCCGTCAGCCACTCACCGACAGATGTACAGTAAAAACTGACAGGGATGCAGCAGATTGCATACAAAGATATTTGCTGCATCATTTAGTTTAAGCGCATGAGGGGAGACGACAGCTGACCCCTATGATTATTTAACAAGATTTAGTAATTGCATGTTTACTACAGAGCAGACTGAGAAAAATTATGCCCACAAGTATATCCCATGTTAGTGTAAACATTCACTCATATAGTCACATCTATTTGAAACAAATTAAGTAAATTATATGAAAAAAAACAGACACTGGAGGAACGTCTGGGCAACTCGATAGCTAAATAAAATTTGCAATACAGACATAAATAGCTTAAATACACATACATTCTGCAGTGAAATCCACCGTTCCTGTGTTGATATGAAAATATGAATTCGGGATAAGACAGGACTAACTCACGGTGCTTGCGTAAAGAAATCGATATTAAGGAACAGTCCTGGGTTATCTTTATGCATATTTAAGGGCATTATATCAGTTAAATCATATTGCATACAAGACTTTTTTGAACAGTATGAATCAATAGTATCTATTTACGTTTCAGTCAAAAAATGTTATTTTTATTTCTGTAGCTAGGAAAGAAACAATATACTACAGATATAATATTATAAATAAATATTAATTGACAATATGTAAGTCTGTCAATTTTTGGCCATTATCAAATTCACAGTTTGTAAATATTAAGATATTTTACTCTGAGTATGCCTTTGTGTTATATTTAAATGAAAATAATATTTTTTAAATTTACAATATGGTGTGTAATAATAGCAGACAATCTGTCCAGGTTGTGTAAAACAGGATTAGCCTCATTCTGTTTGATGGTGATATTTTGGTCACATCCGGCTTCCACACCAGTTTACCCAGTACAGGCTCTCACAATGGGTCATGTTTGTTTTTTTTTAATATGTCATTATAGCGTAAACACACAATTAAGGAACTGACTCAAACGATGGATATAACAATGCTGGCGTCTTGTTACCTAGTTGCATAATAATTTTAATCATTTTGATACATCCTTTGTAGACACCATTTTCAAAGGAAACAGGTAGATCATAGTATTATTATTATCATGTTAGTATTCTGATGAAACAGCCTGGTGAAATCTGAGAGCCTGGAAAATTGTGAATTCAGGTATGAAAGATCCACACTGTGACTGAGGACCCCAGCTAAGCTGTGGGATTCTTTATTCCCAGACATAGCACTAAATTGATGTCTAAATTCTAATACGAACTGCAGAAGGTATCCAGCTGACATCAAAAGGGTTTAAAAAAAAATTCAGAAACTGAGATCCAGGTTCATAGAAATGAAGAAGACAACTAAACAGAAAATAACCAGAAGTTCCCAGTAAATGAAAGAAGACAGAGCTGCCCATTTCCCCAGGGGCTTCGCAGTTACTTACAGGACACATCAAACCTAAGAAGCACACACAAAATGATAGCCACCTGAGAAGCGAATGCAGGACGGGCGCGCGGCAAGCGCTGGCAAGCCAGGAAGGTTGCAATACTGGCGTGCTGCAGCGGCCGCAGAGCCACCGTGCAGCGCAGCACCACAGCAAACAGACAGACCACACGCACACACACACGTATGCACACACGGAATGTGTATCTGCGCTTCCAAATCTCACAAGTGGATCAGACTGAAAAACAGGTCACTGGAAGCCATGCAGGCGGTCATCCGTTGCATTTTAGGAATGCAGACACAAAAACAGAAATTCGTCTAGCTGCTTATGAGGTACCAGGGCACAGGATTTCCTGTCACCATGAAATGCTGCGTTCCTGACTCTTAAGCTGGGTATGACTCTCTAAAGCACACCACTACTATGAATTCGCCGAGTCTTAAACGTTTATAACTATTAATAAAGCCTCCATTACTGTTCGACACAGTAAGAGATGGGCCTGTTTTGTTTTATACCCCATAAAGCAGCTTGCGATGACAAAAAGCAGACTGATACATTTAGTTATTAGTTTTTTAGATGTGGCATTTATGGTGAAAGATAAGGTATGGGATGTTACTGATTTTTACTGACCCCAAACTAGGAAGTACTTCCTGTTGGGTCACTGCGATTGGTCTGCCCACCTTGTCTGTCACAGTGAGGAGAGGTTTTTCTTCTGAAGACGCCTTACTTGGTATCTCCTTCAGCACCATGGCAACAGTCTTATCTGCGGCCCTAGAGTCTTTCCCCTACAACAGTGAAATCAACAATGACTTGTATCAGGACAATTCGTTCATTTATTCAGTCCGTTTCCCCAGAACTGGCACGTTACAAAACTCAGCTGTGTATTTCATAGTAGCAACGGCAAACTACAGCCAGGCAAAAGGGGGAAAAGGAAAAAAAACAAAAACGTATTTCAGTCACATTTGTTTTCACCAGACATATATCACAGTTGCCCATTTCCAGCGACCCAGCTTCACACGCTAGATGAAAAAGATTCGCGGGGAAACAAAGAGCGTGCACAAATTAAATCAGAGCAGCGGGAAGCTTTACCTCGCACGGCATAATCCAATTTGTTACGCATTTTAAACGACTAGATTTTTACCTTTCGGATTGCACGGATCATCGCTTTTCTGACGCCATCCTGAGTGAGATATCTTTTAAGAACAGGCCTCTGAGGGCCCTCTGAGGAATGGGAGAGCGGGAGTGGACACCTGAAATTAACAGAACAGGTTCCAAAAAACTGAATTAGCTAACCAAATGCACACTAGGTCTGTCTGATGTCATTTACGATTTACAAAAAAAAACTTTGTTTTTACTCATTTTCCAAAGGAAACTTCAAGTGATGTCATAGGGTACTGAATGTCCAGGAGTGACAACTAAAGACAAGGTGCATTATTGCGATTTCATGTTGTTAAAAATGCATTCATGTGGGAGGGGCAAGAGAGGGCATCCAGCCAATCACAATCAGACATGCTGATTAGCTGGGAGGATGCACTGGTCAGAACAAAGGGCATTCTTTTTCAAAAAATGGCAAGAATTAAACATACACCTCTCTCTCTCTCTCTCTCTCTCTTACTGTGAATTGTGCTGTGAGTCAGGACTTGACAGGCCCCTTTTCACTGCAATTTGCCACTGGTGCAAAGATCAAGGCCTGGTTTGCTGTATCTGTGTTTAGAAGATGAGTGCGTATTCGACACACGCTAGCAGCTACATACAGACGGGAAAAGGCGTCGAGGAATGCATAAAGCATGCTCGATGCTAACAGTAAGGAATGATGAGGGATTTCTTTGTCGGTGATGTGTTTCTTCACGTTTTTGCTATATTCTGCAACACCGTCTCTCTTGGACTATCTGTATTTTGGTAATTAAATGCTTCTACGCAGCTCTTCGACCCCTAGTCGCTGCTGATTACGAATCAGCGTTATTCGCGAAGGCGTATTTAATCTACCACAAGCTGGGGCTGCCGAGTCCTCAGCTCCCTTAATTGCAATATGACAGAAATGCTGACTGCCAATAATTAAAATGCTCCAAACGCGTAGCCAGGTTCATCTAATTGCAAAAGAAGTGCTTAAGTTAATTAGCACGCCGCCGCATTCCTGGGCACCCGCGCCTTCCCGCATCTCTTCCTCTGAAGGGCCTCAACATGTAATGATGGCTACGCACCAAATCTGTCTTAAGTAGCCGTAATCTCTATTTACTACACAGACAGTCCACTCTGACTGGGAGCTGGGAGGGAGCAAAAACGTGGACCGACTACAGTAACAGAGGAACACTACAGTATAAGGTTACAGAGAGTCTGGAGCTGATCACAGGAAGCAGTGGGTACAAGGCAGGGATACCAGTCCATCACAGGGCACTAGGCTGGGGTACACCCTGTGCAGAATGCCAGTCCATCACAGGGCACTAGGCTGGGGTACACCCTGTGCAGAATGCCAGTCCATCACAGGGCACTAGGCTGGGGTACACCCTGTACAGGATGCCAGTCCATCACAGGGCACACGCTCACTCACTGTGGCCCAGTTTACTTAACTGCATGCTTCTGAATTCTGGGAGCAAATTGGAAGAGCCAAAGAAAACCAGCACAGACACAGAGGAAACGTGCAGACCCCATGCAGAAAATGCTGGGGTTCGGAATCGCACCCGTGACCCTGGAGATATCAGGCTACTGTGTCACCAACCCAGACACCGTGCGCTACATCCATCAAGGAATGACATTCCTAATGACTCCTCAATACATGCAGGACAGGTATCTAAAAGTTTGTAATAAATAATGACGTTTGTGATCTTAGTCAAACAGCCGCATGCCAGATGTAAATTCTGCAGATACTGAAGTGTACGAGGTTGTGGTCAGCTGTCCAATCAGCACCAAGGACAGCTGCCGGTCGCACGTGGGCTCACATACGGGTCACAAACGAAGCCCACTTATCCTTTTTAGCACGGCACCTAGGGTCGTCCAGTGGGGATCATACTGTAGTGGAATAGTGTAGTTTCTCTGGAATAGTGCTGCTGAGTGAACAATCTACCAAAGTCATGGTTTATCTCTCACTGAAGGCGACTATTCATACTGACAAGCCTCGACATTGCAGTGGTCTTCTCCATTTTCTGACTCAAAGAGAATTTTAGTTCGCTATAAGTGAGGCCTTGTGGGTCATGAAGAGAGAGACAGCAGCCAGACTCTGTGTTTCGCAAAACATCCCTGTGTCCTTAAACTGATTTTATCAGTTTACCAGGTGAATTTTGCTCTGATTTGTCTCTGATTCTCCTTAGATAGGAGAACCTAATAGCCGGATGTAGTGACAGCTTCTCCAAAAGCATCTTTATATCTGTAGTGACATTCAGTTGACGTAAACAGAACCTGATGTCTCATGCAAGATGACTCAATCAACGAGCCAGATATATTAGTCTCTGTTCTTTTATTTCACATCCAAGGCTTTATGTGTGAAGACTTCAGTCCTGAAGAAAACAGTCTTTTTTATTAATCACCTGTTTATAAAGGAAAGTATTCAGCTCTGAATTGTTTGTAGACTCACTACTTTACAAAGCTTAATCCTTTTCACAGTGCTCAAGGATCTTAGAACCAGACAGCTGAGTAACTGAGGTTTGCTTACAGCTGATTCTGTTCAGAGACCACAGTGTTTTTTTACCAAGAGCTCTTTTATAACACAGGCTGCCTGAGTATTTCTCTTATCGCCTCACAATGTCTGACTCAACCAGATTAAGCACAACCACCCAGCTCACTCACGCTTCCTGTGCTGCTTCAGAGCGAGTGAGGGACACAACCAGGATTAACTGATGAATAGTTAAGATAGTAAAAGCCAATGGCTTTAAGAGAACTCGATTAACACAAACTGTCAGGATGGATATAGAATCCAAGAGCAAAAGCCACCAGCTTGGGGTGGGTGTCCTAGAACAGTGTATCTCAATCCGGTCCTCGGGGACCCCCGGACAGTCTATGTTTTTGCTGGGAGGGAGCAAAAATGTAGACTGTCTGGCAGGGAGCTGGGAAGGAGCAAAAATGTGGACCGCTTGGGGTTCCCAGATGACCCTTGCTGTTTTATCTTCGAATTTGGTACTTAACCTGAACTGCTTCATTAAAACATTCAGCGGCATACAAGGTCAGATATTATCAGCTCAGATGTTAGAAATACCACCCAGTAGGCAGAAACCCTCAAACAACTGATCTATTATAAGCATGTCTTCGGCTGGTGTTGAATTGAGTTGGTTTTGATGTGGTTAAAGTGGTACAGAGTGTTCTTTAAAATCACAATGGCATCTTAACATCTATACTGCCAGGTAGAACATCCAACTGTCTAACCATCATGTCTAGTTTATGTGTGGGATACAAATCCATAACCATTGCAATGCTAGCACAACACTCTACTCGGTGAGCTACACAAGCACCCAGGTTCTTGGGGAGCCTGAAACCTCATCCAGGAAGCACAGGACAAAAACACACCAGAACTCTTTCTCCATGATGCCAATTCACTTACATCTGTCTAGCAGATTATTGTTACAGAACAGGGATTCTGTCCTAGAGCAGCTGGGATTATGGGCCTAGCTCAAGGAACCCAGTGGTGTTATGGTTAATCAACCCACAAACTTCTGGATACAGAGCATTAACCCAATGTTCTGCACACTATACACTACACACTACGCACTTCATGCACACTACGCACTATTTAGAGACGTAGTTCACCTAACTGCAGTGTTTGGCATTTCAAGTCCTGAAACTACAAATCCAGACCAAGATTTTGTTTCTACCAACCAGCTGAGTGCTCTGTGACTGTCACTCTTTATGCTGAACTGATGGGTAGAAACAAAATCTAGGTCTGGATTTGTAGCTTCTGGACCTGAAATGCCCAACACTGTCTAAGTGCATTGCGTTGGATTGTGGGATTAAAGCCAGTATACAGTGTCCAGTACCCTGGACAAAAGCAACAGGCTATGCAGCTACATTTTTTATTCATGTAGGGAGCGTAGTGTTTATCATTGCTGTGGAATAGCGACTCAGCATAGCAAACCAGCACCAGGCACCTTAGAGACTGATGACAGAATATTGTCACAAAAATCCCAGTGGCTGGTCTGTCCCTAGAGAGTTCCCACCTGGCTAAAAATCAGTATGGCCAATAATAGGGAAAGTGAGTGCTGTCCTGTGACTCTCCAGGGGCCATCGCTCTGGTGCAGGAAAGCCTTTTTCTGGAATATGCCAGTATGCTAAAAATTAAACTGCATTTCTTACCAGATTTTTCAATCAGTACCAGCTTAATCCGTTCTCAGTGTTTTGCCACAATGCACTTTCCGGAATCAAAAAAACGTAGCAAATGACGGTTATAAAATTAAAAAGAAAATATTCAAGATAAAAAAATAAAAGATTATTTCCATCACGAAAACGCAGTGGGCACGGGGGCTTTGAACACGAGTTGAACGATGACCACACATTTAATGTACTTTCGGAAACCTTTGCAATTCAAGCCAGAGTATCGTTAACATGTGCGTAGAATAATACAAACTCAGGTTTATCATCTGATTCAGTTTTACTCCTTATTTTCACAGAATTCTAATTCTGGTGACTCTGTAAGGTGGGACAGATTGGGGAAATGCATGTCAGTGGCTAAAACGAAATCAGTTGAGTAGATTTATACAGATGCCATTTGGGTTATTGCAGCCATTATACAATTAAATGTTCCTTTCCTTAGCATCCCCAGTACACATGACCAAACCCTTTTACAGACCCCTTATCACACTGGGTGTCCCCCTCCTGCCGATGACAAAAACAGCTGTTTATTGCTTTTTCATTCCCCCGCTGATTTTGTTGAACCCATTTCAACTCCCATCACCAAACAAAGCTTCCTGCCACCTCAGTATCTCACGTTTCCCCCATCCTGTGTGATGTGAATATTTAGGGAATACAATATATATATATTTTTTACAAAATAATTATTACTTTATGTTCCAGGGAAAGAAACAGCACAAACACACCCTGAGGTTTTCACTGACTTGTAAATACGAAGCACAGACCTGGCTTCAAAGATCTGATTTGAACTCTGCAGAGACGCAAGATAAAAGTGTCTTTGTGCAAACATCTGTTTAGGGGGTGATTTTGTGTTACCAAAGAATTAATCACCAGATTTCTGCAGCACCAACTCTAATTAAGTTTAGTTGACCCTGCCTGAACTATGTCAAGAAATAAATCAGACCAGCTGTGTATTGTAACAGCGTCCTCCATACAAACCAAGTTACTGGTCCTCAAAGGTGTTTAAATACATCTGTTTAGCACCAACGAGTGACTTTAACGTACAGAGTCAGTAAAATACAAGCAGCAATGTATCGTTCCTTATTCTGCCTATATACTGCTCCAAAGAAACGCGGATTTCCTCCACCTGTGTGACATGATTCAAAGGTGACTTGACTTGATCTGCTTCTGGGTGACCGTAAGCATTCCACCTTCTTGGTGAGGCTTGGAATAAGGTTACCTGGTCTATTCCTTTCCCATGACCACATATCCTGTGGCATTCCTGGAATGGGATGCGAGTTCAAAGCAGGACACACGCTCTGAGCACTGGGCAATTTATAAATACCAACTGAATAACCTGTAAGACAAAACAAGAACTCCAGTGGACATCCTTGAGAAAGTAGGAATCGAATCTCACAGCCATGGAGGGAGCAGACTTGTTATATACTGAGTCAGTGCACAACCCAGATTAGCCAGTAAAGGACAGAATATCCAAAACACCCATCAGTCTGGCATCTTGGGTGATGTGACTCAATTCGGCAGCATTCACCTGCAATTCCCCACAGCTGCCTGATCGATATAACATGGACACTGCGGGATGCCGCCATATTTTTAGCCACCAATGTGAGAATGACGACAGTAAAAAATCACTTTTAATTTAATGAAAACTCCCTTGTTATTCCCTCTTCAGCATACTTAAATAGAGACCCCCCCCAACTCCCCCCAAACAAGGACATTTTCTAATGTATGTTGGAAATGACGCCTGTTATGGGAAGCGGATTGTTAAGCACTGATTTCCATTCTTGTTATTCAAACCCGAATTATACATTAGCTGTAAGGCTATGTAAGGGTATGGACAGAGTATGAAAATCATATACTCAGGTAAGCATACTCTGCAGACACACTTCAGGGGTAAATACGGGAGTAACTATACTGTTACAGTATTTTGTATGTACTCAAGCAGAATCCCAGTTTTAAACTGCTTAATAAAGTACAGATTCTGAAAAAAAACTCTCAATTACAAAATCAAGAGTATTTACACCTCTGGTAATGCATTAGGTGGTAACTGGTGAATTCTCTCCTGCCCCTTCACCACCTTAGCTACAGTGTGGTAAGCGTACTGGTGCAGAATGGCTGCCGTCGCATCATCCAAGTGGGTGCTACACAGTGGGGGTGTTGAAGTGGCCCCCCATTGGCTCTGTATAGTACTTTGGGTTAGGGTTTTGGGTCTTGAAAAGCTCTATATAAATGTAACATTCATTCAAAAATTTTCCTTCAAGCCTTCCACCGAACTGCGTCTCCCAGAACTGCCCCTCATGACACCAGAAGCCCGTACTTTACGTCCTCAATCATGATATAAATATGCATGAGGACCTGGAGGAACAAGTCCTCCAGTCACTAGACGTCAAGTCCACTCTTCTGCTACCTGCCTACAGCGTTTGACATGCTCCCCAAATTCGATCCTTCCTCCTTAGCCACAGCCAAAAGCTGCCCTTCTCAGCCTCCTTGGCCAGCATCGTTCCTAACCCTCCAGCATCCTTCAATAGATGCCAAGTAGATGTTCCCATGAAGGCTCACCAACCCACCTCCACTAGGTAACTAAGAGTTCTTCCCCATTCTTCCTCTCATGAGCTGCCCCCACTCTTTTTTTCCCCTGGGATTGTAAACTGGACCATTATAATTTTACTATCTGCTGAATACCTTACTACAAAGTCTTAAGGAGGTAGTGTTAATGTAGCAGGGAAACATAGCTGCTAGCTAAGCTCTGCTCACATGGTCCAGTGTAGCCGAGAGCCAGGATTGTTCCAGCTTCCCTCGATATGAGACCCTGCACAACCTCTTCGTGCTTCACAAAGTGAATCAGTCGTACTTGTGGGAGACGGTGATCCGTTTGCCTTTACCCTGCACAGGATCTCAGCCAGCTTGCACCAGTCGTACTGCCCTTGAGCTCAGGCGATCTACAGCATAACATGCTGCAGGCTGGCTCTTGCAACACCAGAGAGGGATCTCCATACTACCGGGAAAGGATGTCAGGGCTTGGGCGAGTATCACAGGTGCGTGTGCTGAGGAAACGTCACCCAGCCAAAGGTCAGCCCCCCCCCCCGCCCTCACTCTGCCAAATGTGCCCCCCCAGAGTAACGGGCAGCCCTGTAATCGCAGGCTGACCGCTTCGATCTTATGCATAAAACAGTCGCCCTCCGTGACGCTGAACTTGTCTCCAGTGTGGAATGGATTGCGGTGCTAACTAGATGTTGGCTTATTCTCATCAGGTCAGATTTTCATCTCACCGCGCACGTTTACTGGCGAGTTCGTATGTGACGCACCCCCGGAACCCCTCCATTTGAAATGCAGCTCGGTAATTGTGGTCAGAGAAGATCTGGCGAGGTGACGGTCAGATCAATGCATCGTAAGGGGCTGTTTACAGCTTTCATTAATGGGGAGTGAAGGTTTATTTTCCCAGTCAGAACTAAATTTACTGCTGTGATCGTTGAATTAAGGTTCCAACCAGTTGGACTGTATCTTTGGCACCAAAAGGCCGATTCAGTTCAATGGCACAGGGCCGCCCAAAACTCCAGAACTGTCACCCGATGAGAGAATATTTTGACTTCTGAATTGCACTCAGGGTTCACGTCACATAAAGATATTTTAAACGCCAGTCTTAAAGGCCTGAAGCTGGCATTATCTACCATTTATGACAGGTTGATGCTGCTATATGGACTCAGTATGCAAATGTACAGCAACTTGTGGGGCTAAAACAACGATGCATTCCAAACAAACAGTGACAATTTAAAGCAATGTTTCCCAGCCCAGTCCTCGGGAACCCACAGACGGTCCACGCTACCAGCTCCTTGCCAGACAGTCCACATTTTCGCTCCCTCACAGCTCCCTGGGAGGGAGCAAAAACGTGGACTCTCAGTGGGTCCCCGAGGACTGGATTGAGAAACACTGACTTAAACATTCATAATGACTGAATCGCTTAACCTCAAAGTAAGGTCAGACCTTCAGTTTTTTTCCCCGGGGTACATCTGAAGTATTGTGGCGTCATGTTCTATAAAAGTCCTGGGTGCACTAGGACCTTGTGGTTCAGTAGATGCCACTGGAGACACTTTGAACTCAGAGCCTTCCCTGTACTTAAAAGCCTGCATACTAGACCTAAAGTGGGAGTCAAATGACTCTCCTTCCTTCTGTAATAGAAGTACCACACAATGCTTCTAGAACCTTTTATTCTTGGAGCCAGAGTAAATGAATATTGTAAACATGCCATGTCCATTAAAACCAAGATTTGCAATAAAGTAACAACAGTGGCAACATTGTTGTAAAGGGGGTGCATTGTCACCTTCACTTTCAGGGATGTAAATAATACTTCAGCTTTAGCGAGAGACTTTTATTGTGAAACGTAGTTGACACGTTCTTTGTCCTCACCTGCTAGGCCCGAAAATGATCCAGAGCTGTGCTATAAACGGAAAATGATGCGGCCCCCACAGGCCCTAGCAAGCCTCGACCCGCTCAAGGATCTCATCGCCAAGATAAGTGGGGGGAGAGGACAGATAACGCTGGCTGGCTCCACCCCCTTTTGTCATTTTTGGGATGGGGGCGGGGGTGAGAGCAGGGCAGGATGTCAGAGCGCGTGTGACCGAGGGAACATCGCGAAGAACATTACGGGATTTAATAAGTGGCATGTGGGTGGTCTTACAGGTCACGCTGGCTATTAGTTTGAAGTGGGCAACGCCCGTTTTGCCACGTACTTCAGCAGCTCAGCCCCAGAGCAGACGGGCCCGTTGTAATGATTCATTCATCAGCACACAAACATGCCCCCCACGACACGCAGCACGGTGCTGGGGAACCTCTTGCTGTCCCAGCCACACCAGGTGACAGTTAATATTCTCTTCATCCCCTGCAGTCCAAGACCTGGATTCTGAACACCTTCAATATCATCCACGCAGGAAAAAATGAGCTATAAATATTTTAAATAGGCTATATAATAAAATCTAATTTCCAAAATTACCCTGGGTACCTTGACAAATTATTCCTTTATACTGGTACGCGTGCACTGAATTATATTTTAGCTAAATGTAAAAAGGTTTAGCTGTATTTATACGTGACATCTGATATAAGATGTAACAATTTTTATGAATGGATTATCCGCTTAGTTGGTCTTGTTGTGGTTACAGTTACTATAGGCAACACTGTAGTCAGGGAAGGGCTACGGGTATTTAGCTAACTTCATACCTGATTAATAGCGTGTTTCCGTTTCCCCACCCCCTCAAGGACTCCCCAGTGACCATCTGGCTCCCTGGTCCCGCCTCACTGGCTGAAGCCGCCCCCCCACCCCCACCCCAACCACACCTGCTCTGAATGGCTTTCAGGTACCATGACCCAGCAGGTTTCCACGACAACCTTATAAACACAGCAGATCCGGAATGTAATAATCCCGCAGGATGCGACCACTGAGGCAAATAAGCCTTTGCCTTAGTCTTTGGTTTCCTTCATTAAGGCCGAGTTTCAGTGAATCTTCGGTGATGGCCATTTTTAAATACCTGCAACTTCACTGTGCCCTTTTTTCCAAAGCCCCTGTGGCCAGCCTCCCTGCCCTCTCAGGGGGCCCTCTGATTCCGATCCCCCAGGGCGTCCTTCCTCGCCGGCTGGGAAGCTGTTTTTCCACGTTGCTGCAGCCTGGGATTCTCCGGTAGTTTCTCAGCCGCTGAATCACAGGGATTCCCTCTCAAATAAGCGTGACGATCCACTCCGAAGAAACATCTAATCACTGCTGGAACTGTAGCATACAACTGTGGTCAACATTTGTACCATTTATAATTATAATTTGTTTGTAATTTGAAATGTTGTACTGGTATTTGTACAGCCTTCATGGATTTTTTTAATTGCAGATTCATTTCTGGTCATTAGTTCTGCATCACTATTTAATTTCCCACTTGGACTTGTGATGTTTGTATTCGTTTGGTTACTCATCCATCCATCCATCCATCTTGTAACTGCTTATCCTGTATAGGATCATGGGGGACACAAGGCCAGTGAACAGCCTGCATAGGATGGCAGTGGCCCTGATCATCTGTCCTTCCATCCATCCATCCATCCATCCATGAATTTCCTAAGCTCCTCATCAGTACAGGATTATTAATCATACTTTGCCTCCAATCATTTTATACCAATGACCAGAGTGATTTTTAATCAGCTTACCACAGTCACAATTCTCTGCTTTGCAATTCAATATAAAATAGAACAAAACTGATTCATTTAATTGAAATGGTCAGTATAACGCAGCGCAAGTGTGAACTGACAGTAGCCCAAGTGCAAAGCCACACACTGCAGTTCATTTACTGTAATACCGTGCTGACTGACCTGGGGGCTGTACGCAGGCCTGCATGGGCCATCTGGCTTATTGGGTGTTTTTCCAGTGGCACGATGGGTTTGTGCCCCCCCCCCCAGGGACATCCTGCTCCTGATTGGCAAAATTTATGATAAGCAGTGGTGGATAGTTCATATCCAGAAAGTAAAAAAAAAAAAAATCCAGACCAAGATTTTGTTTCAACCAACCAGTTTCATAACTCTGTGACTGTCACTGTTGATTGAAACAAAATCTTGGCTACTTTTCTGGACCTAAAATTCCCACCTCTGATTGTAAGGAATCTCAAAGTCCAGGACTGAGTTTTAATTGCAGTCCGGCCCTGCCTGTATGCCATATGGGGAAATTCCCGTTGCCATGGTTCCCATCACTGTGGTTCCCATTGCCGTAGTTCCTATTGCCATGGTTCCCAGCTATGCCTTCTCCTGTGTAATGCTGACCCATTGATTTGTTGCTGAGAAGGTCACACCTGATGAGGTGGTAAGGGGGGGGGGGTGTGGGCAGAGGGCTGGACCTGTCTGGGCCTGCCAGGCTTTCACTGCTTTCTGTTTATAGAACAGCTCTAATGAGGAAGGGAAACCACTGCGTCACTCCCCTGGGGGTGGGTGGGGAGGGGGTTTCCCTCCCTGTCCTATGTAGGGGCCTGACCTGATTAACAGCCACCCCCCAACTGCGACCCCCTTTAAGCAACAGTAATTTGTTTCCGTGAGGGACCAAAACTCCTTGGTGCGCAGCGAGGATACGCCCCATCAGCCGTGGCGTGGTGCGGCCTCTGCGGGCACCGGCTGGCTAAGCCCACCTGCGGGGAGACGTCCCCTTTGTTCTGCCTTAATCAGTTTACGCCGATGCTGCTCCCTCCGATCAGAGAGCCAGGCGGCCCTTTTATCCAGCTCTCGGTTTCGGAAAATAAAGCTCCTCTTATGTGCCGCTCCGAAGCCGGGGTGCGGCGGGGTTTAATTTCCGGAAGCTCCGAAGTCGAGGCCGCGTCTGAGAACAGACACCGGAGACAGGCGTCTGCCAGGAACGCCGGCGTGCCCCACGACCTGGGGATGTTTTTTTAATTGCGCTCTGCGGACGCGATCGGTCGTGCCAAGACCGAGATATGCGGGACGGGTCAGACGCGCGGAGGTCGTGGCTCGTCCAGCCGGCACGGCCGGTGGCGGCACTCAGCCAGGTAACTTCCGCCAAATCCGGACATGGTTAGTCAGCGCCGGATCTGGCCTGTCACCCGGATGTTTACGAGGGCCAAACAGTCGTCCTGTCTGAACCTAGGGGGCAGCAGCGTGCCCCAGCGTAGGGGTGCTGGCCCGGTTCCCCCGACTGGTGTCTCCCCAGTGTCACACTCCCCGCAGGGTGCCGTGTGCCATGTAAATAATTTAACATATCCATCCATCCATCCATCCATCTACTAACTGCTTATCCTGATCAGGGGTGTGGGGAGACCTGGGGCCTCATTCACCAATATTTTCTTAAGAATTCTCTTAAATTTGTTCCTGCGAAATTTGTTAAGAACAACCTACGTC
>JABJVO010000044.1:9148499-9167224 GCA_026770805.1 Boulengeromyrus knoepffleri
GAAAACATTGGTGAATGTCAGAATCTTCATTAAAAAGTGCGTACGTGGGGTTTAAGAACAAATTTGTTCGTAAGAACAGTTGGTGAATGAGGCCCCTGGAATCTACCCCAGGCAGCATTGGGTACAAGGCTGGAGTATATCTTGGATGGCATCAGTACATCATAGGGCTCTTACACCTGTCTCTCTCTCTCTCTCTCTCTCTCTCTCTCTCATGCACAAACTTTTGGCATTTTTAGTTTTTTGACTGCATTTGCAGGTCTTTGTGGGTAACAAGTGTTTATTACATTGTGGGGAACATTTGATCCCCACAATGTAATATAAGCATAATCCACACACACGTTTGTATTCATCTCTGTGGAGACTATCCATTCATTTCTATTGGAAAACCCAAATCCCAGCAATGGCAGCCTTAACCCCTACCCAGCGCTAACCTTAACCATAAGTAACCAAACAAAATACAAGACTTTTGACTGTGGAGAGGAAACTGAAGTACCCAGCAGAAACCCTCGAGGCACAGGGAGAACATTAATTTGATATTAATTTAATATAGTGAATCTAAATTATCTCTAGTAGCATCATTATGAATAGACTGATAACAAAATGCTCCATTAATGCTGTACAAATGTTTTCAGGACTTTTTATTTGTTTTTTGTTTTTTTAATTCACACCTCAGTCCATCAGAATGTGAAGGAAACATATTGCATGCGGGAGCAGTAGGTGCGGCGTAACTGAAGAGGACCCATAGCCGTCCGTCACGCTGCCTGTCATGTCGAGGTGAGCATGTCTATGCATCCGTCTCGCTGGCGCGTTTTGCCACCGGGGAAAGCTTTGAGCTGCTCTGTCAGTCCGCTGGTACGTTTTCCCAAAACAACAGCAAAAAAAAACAATTTCCTCCCATCGGCACGCTGTTTTTCCTCCCAGGTGCAGCCGATACGCATTGTGTTCCGTGATCTCCCATGTCTGCGCAGCACCGTCTGAGTCATCAGGAAAACATGTCTGCCCCTGGGCTTCTCCCAGTCTCACTTTTTCCAGGTCAGTGTTTTTGGTGCTCGTCTGAGTTCTTGCTTCCCGCCTCACCTAAGCAGCCATAAAAAAATCAGGTCTTCAGGACTCCGGCGGCCCGCTCGGGTCGAACAGGTTAGGTGGAGGCTTTGAGGCTCGTTGCTTCGGAAGCAGGGTCCGCGGTCCTCGTAAAACCGTTGCGGCACCATACACGCCGTCTCCAAGCCCAGCGTGATGCCATGTGGGAATGGCTATTTGTTTTCACCTTGCAGATTACCGGCATATTGTTGCTCGTGCTCCCTTGGCGATTTGTGTCCCTCGGGTTTGTCAGCTGCGTTGCCAGGATACCTCCTACGTGGAATAAAAACCCATGATTCCGCAGAGCGGAAGGTAAAATGGTGGCTAAGGTCAACGGCTTGAAGGTTGATGGTTCAAGTTTCGGAAAAGGTTTTTTGTACTCCTGCCACTCTTGAGTATACAGTAACCGCTTCACGTTTGTAAGGGTGACGTTCCGAAGATCCCAGTGAACGTGAAAAAGTTTGCTAGCCGAACGATAACATTAAAAGTCTATTCATCGCCAATTTCTAAACAAACAGCACTGTACTGTACGCTTGGCCTGTTAAATTGCCGTCTAGATTTTTATTTAACATACAAACCATCTAAATAATGCCCCTGTAAATGAGCATTAATTATGGGGGGGAGGGGGGTAATAATCAAAACCACCCAATACAACCCGCTGGACCCCTTTAATGGGTGGAGACCTCAACCCCCCAGTGCTCAACCCGAAGTTGTGCCCTTTCCCTGTATGTACAAAGTCAGTACTATAAGCACAGGGAACACTATGTTTTGTAACCACTGTTAAAAATGCAAACCCCGGCCCTGAAAGGTTTTAGAGTTACTGCCGGAAATGCAAGATTCCACAGTCACAATGACAGCTAACATGTGAGTGGTGCTGATGGCCAAGACAATGAGCGCTGTACCCAAGCCAAAACTTTTAATACTAAAGATACTAACAAAGATACACTAACAAATATTAAGTATCACTAATATTTATATATCATATGATTTGATATGATCCAAATCATTTTCGGTATTGTTTTTGGCTTACACATTGCGTGTAAGTTTCTGCAATCCTTCAGCAAGCTCCAAAAATATTTCCGTCTCAAATATTTCGCAAAAAACCAAAACCGCTAATGTCAGACCCATAAATGGGTGACTATATAAATTTTCATATCCATTCATTGTCCTTGTTAATGGAAATGTGTACAGATCACCTTCAGTCCTTCTGGGCTCCAGCAAAATTTGCATCCTGCAAAATGTGCCTTTAAAACTTATTACGTTCGTGCCCTGGAAATATCTGTGTTTCCAGACTCAGTCTAGGTATGTCTAGCGAGGCATTAGCTTCCGGAAAGCTTTAGCTGTCAGTCTACAGGGAATATAGCTGGAAAGATACCAAGCAGTTCAATTCTTCCCGTGGAAAGTGTGGAGCTCTTAGTCCAGGTGAGTCGTTTAGAAGGAAGTGGAGTCATTCTCACTGATTCCGATACGGGTGTCTATACCTTTATCATACTGCTGGGTAACTAGCAGGGAACAAGGTTTGCCTCTCAAAGTCGCACCATATAAAATCTGTATATATCAGCATGCTGTGTTAACACAAGCGTTTATACATTTTTATTATTATTCTGATGTCGTTCGGGCTGCTAGTTGGATACGGACAAAGTCAGCCCAATTGGACCTCACATGCATGTTAGTGTCATCCACGTCCATAGCGTGAGAGATCTGAGACAGATTTCAAGGCAGGGATCTATATCAGAAGGACAGCCATTCCAACGGCAGATAAAATGGACCCCAGTACCACCTTGTGTAGCAACCCTTTCTAGTTTTGTTCCTTCTAGTGTTGCCAAACATATCAAAAGTATCGATGTATAAAACTGTTTCAATGCTGGATTTTTCGTGGTATTGATTCCGCAGCCGTCCCCGCTGAGGCTCGCAGGCTACCAGTGCGCATGCCCACACCAGAGTGCAGTTTCACACCTGCGCTGTTACTGATGACCGGTTCCGAGGTGTCGTAACTCTCAGCACCGCACTTAATCGATAAACAGTGTGACCTGAGTGGCGTCTGGATATGCTTGGCTGTGTGATAAATGAAGACGGTAAACCACAGGACATCCTGTGCCACAAGTCGCGCTGCCACATAATACTGACAACGGGAGCAAAAATCACGAATTTAACTAAACACCTGAAAGACCACCACGAGACGTTAGTTTCGAGAGATAGGTATCTTATTTATGAATGAACGAAACATTAATCAGTACCTGCCTTACAAGTCGAAACATTTTTTTGTAGTTTTTCGAAATATTTCCGCATTAAGACCAGGTCCATAGCCATGGGTAGGTCTCGTCAATCACATTATTGATACCGTCCCCTTCATAAGCTGTGTATTTTTAATTTTTTTTTTAACTATTTATTTATTTAACTAATTGATTTCATAATTAGTCATGTGAAACGTTAGTTAGCCGAATTTTAATTCAGGTGAATATTTAGCTTCAAATTTTATTTTTAGCCCTTAAATTTTTTTATTATCGAGGTCCGACCTCAGTGACCTCATAGCTGGCTACGGCCCTGATTAAGAAAACGGTCTGCAGTAATTTTTACCTGTGGGTTGTGTTTGCTCCACACGGTCTTGTGAGGTCATGTTGCTTAATGTTGTGCAATTGTTATAAGTGTTTGTGCTTTGAGACAAGATAAAGAAGGCATGTAACATCTAATTTTTAATAGTGTTTTTTCTCTGAACATGATTGCTGTGCAATTACAATGGCTGCTACCAGACTTAATATTATTATGCTTTTATTAACAAATCTGTGCAATGGATTTTTTAATATAGTGACGTGTTTACAAAAGGTTTTTGCAGTTGAAATATATATTTTAATCAAGTTACATTATATACTGTGAATATTGAAAATAGTATAAAATTTTAATACTTATCTCGTGCGCACGCCGAAAGTAAGAGCATTTTATTTTTTTGCCCAAGTCCCTTCAGTGCTCCATATTTCTTGGTACCTTATCGAAGTTAGAGATTTTGGTATCGTGACAACAGCACTTCGTTCTTCAGGTAGCAGAGCTGTTAAAGTCACCTGTTTTTTTTTCACCCAGATTTAAGCCCTATTGAAATGCCAAGTTCCTTTGGTGGAACATATCATCTAAGCCACAAAATGACAGTAAGACATCACACGCGGCCGATATCCTGCTTATATTTTGCATGACATTAAGTAACTGGTCGTCCTTGCCATTAAAGGCAGACCTGTTTCATTTCTCCCGGAAAGCATCAAGTGCTTTGATTTAAATGTTACTCAAGCTTGTCGTCTTCTTGCTGGAAGGTCAAAAATGATAGAGATTTTTCCCATGGCCAGGAGTAAAGGGCTCTAATTTGTTTATTTTCTCTTTGGATGGCCAGTGAGGTATGACATTTTTTTATGGGGGGGGGGGATTTGCTAATGATGGGGGGAACAAGGTAGTGGCCTTTACTTTGAGGAAATTAATGATGTTTGCAAGGCCACTGTGTCATATGAGTGGAGGTGTTTGTACAGTTGGAGCTTTATGTGTCTTGTTCCCCCATCCTGTTCCTTGCTACGTGACTCTTCCTTGAGCAAAGGACAGAGGTGTCTATCTGCTGGCTTTCACGCAAACTCAGATGAAAGCCCTGGGAGATGCAGGAAGGTGTGATTGGAGCAGGCGTGGGACCTGTCGCTCCTTATCTGAACGTGCTGGTGAAATGTAAACCAGACACGCAGCGGTCAGGGCACCAAAATTCACACGCTGTCCTCCATCTTTTTATGTATTTTAATTTCTCTAGCAAACACTTTTTTCTCTTTTGCGAAAAGAGGGACAGACAGTCCCTGGAGCACTTAGAGGCTGAAGGTCTTGTTCAAGGGCCCAGTGCCGAAATCACTCTGCCATGGGATTGGAACTAGCAACCACCCGATCATAGACACAGCACCTGTCTCACCTAGAACCTGAGCATAGTTCCGGATCATCCAAAGGCGCCTCGCTCATTATTCTGCCTGTAAAGTGGAGACCTGATGTAGGACAAGCACACACACACACCCCACCGGAATCTTCTTGTTTGTTTTCCAGCTCGGTGAACTTTATCAATGGGCGTGGCCGGCCAACAATACTCCAGAGGGTGGCAGGAACGGGGTGGCTGGGGAGCCCTAGTGGGGGAGACGACATCGATCCTAAGCCAGACCTGGGCTTGGCATGGGGGGGGGTCCAGTTTCGGTATTTCATTCACGTTTTGTTCCTCCCTAACCAAAGGTATCAAAGATCCATTGGGCCTTTCAGTAGAAGAGGGCCACTAGAGTGTCATCAAATGGGGGGAGGGAATGATTGCACATGTAGATCCCTCGACGGGAAGTGGGACTCGGAGTGTGAGGGGGAAAAACTCCGCCGCCGTCAAACTGTCGAACACAGCCTGATGAGTGCGACCCCCCCCTGCTAATCGCTAAGGCCTTAAGCGACTCGTCTCCTGCCAGCTCGTACTTAAACCCCCCCCCCCGGCTGATAGCCGGTGATCAGGTAATCACGCCACTCATCGGCATCTAGGCCTCAGCTCCCGTGTGGCACTTTGAGCTCCGGGGGTCTAAGGAAGGATTTACTCCCCCATGAATGGAGGGCCGCGGGCAGGTACAAGGCACTGCTGCCTCTCCGTCGATTCTAATTTCATTTGTTGTCAGCGACCGATAAAGGTGACGCAGCTCAAGCTGAATCGGCTCGTTTGCAGCGTTCTCCGAGGTCTTGCCGTTTTTTGGCATTTCTTTGTTTCTCTATTAAACAGGTTGAATTTCAAAAGGTTGCCTTGACATGCTACTATGCGCTACTATGGTGCACTTATATATAAATCTCTCCGTGCCAAAAAAAAGATTCCCTGTAAAGCCGGGTGTCTGCATTTGGGATGGCGAGGCGTACCGTATCACCACGGGGCGGGACCGGAGAACAGGATCTTTATTTGGGGAAACGACATCTCCCGCAAGAGAAAGGGAATGGACTGGATGATCAAGAAGGACTGGCGAGGAAATGGACGCAGCGGGGGGTTGGGCGGGGGTAGAGCTCAGAGAGTGTGTGGGACGTGCTCGTGAGGTGTTAAAGGTCATGGCTTCTTCCAGGTCAGCGAGGGCTAAAAAAAAAACAGACCTATTTATACACATCACAGGGGACAGTCAGAAGATATCAGCTGATCGCCTGACACTGGTCACCTGACTCTCCTTCCCAAGATCTCCCATCCCCTTATACGTACCTACTGGGGCTGCCCCCCTCCCCCCTGCCTCGGGTTCGTGCCACACAGCATCTCCCATGGTCCCATTCAGGCTCTCATTCTTCATAGCTGAGTGATGTCACAGAAGGAGCACAGGAGCATGAAGGATTCCAGCTGCGCCGCGGCCCTGAGTCGCATTCAGAGCTACGCGCACCTTTCAGAGGCAGTAAGGGCACACGTGTGAGCCTGCTGAAGCAGCACGTTCACGGGACGGCTGCATGATCCGCTGGCTGCCAGAGGCACATGCTGTTTTGCTGAGGGCGGCGGTGGGTGGATTCCGTGGGGTTTGGCCGGGGCACGGTCTCCAGCAGTGGGCGCACTGGATGGGGGGAGAAGGCGGAGCCATCTGTGCTGTAACTTCCAGAGTCTTCCAGGAGCCCGGGGAGCTGGCCATAGGGTCAAACTGACTTTGCCCTTGTATCGCTCTCTCTCTCTACTTTTGTTCTTCTCTACCTCTCTCTCTGCCCCCCTTTCTGCCCTTCCGTCTCTTTCTTTCTCTTTATCTCACGCTAAAGCACGAGCACGCATGCACAGACGAGCACGCGTGTGCCGAAACTGACGCGCGCGCGGGGAAACTTAAACACACGCGCAAAAACACATAAACGCACCCGATGCCTCGGTAAATAATCCCTGCTCAGTTTCCCTCCTGCGGTGCCACGGGAGGCATCAATTCCACCACAACAGCTGAAGAAAAAAATGAGTTATAAAAAGCAACTTTACAGAGCGTACGATAAATCTGCCGGCGGAATTCCCATATTGGTATAAATAGGAGAATGGAGGTCCTTGTAGGTATCGTACAGTGACGGAACAGCCAAGGGTGTAATTGAAAATGAAATCCCGGTAAACATAAATATGTGTCTGCTCCCCCCCCCCCCACGCCACTCGAAAAAATTGAATCATGAAGTAAAACCCTGGATAATTGAATTTACCCTGCACCACAGAGGTCAGGCGAAGAAAACCCCTTCTTGAGATGTACTTTTTCAATCGCCGTTCTTTCTTAATTGGCTCTCCTTTTCCGTAACACAGGTCTGACCTCACGTAAGGCTAATCGACCAGTCAGTTTCTCTAATGGGGAACGCCGTGGTCCTTCAGGTGCCGCGTGCAAGCCGACAGAAAAGAGTCCAGCAAAAATCCTCACGCCTTCACATCCAATCGGAAGATGCGGAGGAGGACCAGCCAGTCGGAAGATGCGGAGACGGGCCGGCCAATCAGAAGAAGCGGAGGAGGGCCGGCCAATCAGAAGAAGCGGAGGCGGGCCGAGGGAGCTTGGACTGAAGGTGCCAAGCTGCTGGGTCAGCAAAAATAGCAACGCTGGACAACGGAAATAGAAACATGAGCCGGAAGCAGGGGCGCTACAAACAGAGACCACAGGCTTTCGTGGTTAGCGGGCCCCCTCGGCTTACCACACCCACGCAGGGGCCCAGACAACTGCACACATGCTGAGAGGCAGCCTGCAAAGGGGGCCCCTTCTGCTTTGCTGGCTAACCCCAAATTCCTCACTCCCAGCAGGTGCGACAAGCTTCAGACATGCGGCGGATCAAGGAAAGGGGGAAACTCACCCTATCTCAGTCTGCGCTGCTGATTCTCATTGGTTCAGGCCTCCCTGGACTGCCTGACATTTTTTGCACGGTGTGTCAAGGAGAGTGAGATTGGAGGAACATCTCCCACGGTTCAGGAATCCAGACAATAAGTCTCCAGATCATAAGTCTCTACTGCTGAGCCACGCACAGGTTAACTGTTTATGTTCCTTAAGCATCTATTTGCATCTAATACATAAATATGTCTCTGTGCCTCAAATTTGCATACAGATGGGGTTTCTGTCAGGGAATCCCCTCTCCACCTCTGTACGGAGGTGCGTGGAGTGGAGGTCTTTCACAAGGTGAGACAGAGGATACAGGAGAGCGTAGTTCAAACATGCAAATTGCTTCATTATTCAAGGGTTTGAAGTCGGAAGTGCTGGTTTCCGTGAGACTCTGCCATAAAGCCAGAGGCTATTATTATGGGAAACGGGGCTCAATGTTTGTCCGCTTCGCAGTCATACAAATACGGCGCCAGAGACCGATCCAGATTAATGCAGCAGAGCTCAGCAACATAATGTTGGTAAAAGCCAGGTTGGGAACTCATGAAGAGGAAATCTGTATTTCCTGATTACCATTCATTAGTCATAAAAGGGTGTTCGACTGTTCGACGTTCATTCATTCATGAACACACCCACCCAACAAGCCAGTAAACATAATCCAGAAACTACTTACTAAGCGACAGATCATTAACAAAATGTAGCAATTTAGAACATTGGTAGTTTATCCATTCAGAAATATGTTCTTCATTAGGACAACCTTTATGTAACTTTATGTAAATCTATCAATATCGGTCAGCTACTAAGAGGACGGCACAAACAATTAAGAAGAGCTTTAAAATGCAGGATTCCCAGCTAAACGGGTCTGGGTCACGCATTACTGTGCCTTGCTGGCCCTCGGACAGTAAATCACTCGATTAATGGTGACTTTGACGACTGTTCCTCTCTCCCCAAGGCTCTGTTTTGGCAGACGCCGATGTTTGGCCGGTCCGTCATTAGACGGAGGCAGGGTCCTTGTCGTAAGAAGCCTCGGCCTCTCAGGAACGTCGACGCCGCGGCGCTAATGAGTTTGCTAGCGTCCCTGTCTGCCCCCTGCACCCAACGGAAGCGGAGGAAGGACATCAGATCTGGAGAGCCGCTGCTGCCCATGCCCTGTCTTTTTCATCACAGATAAGCTTTTCCGCCTCCATCTGACCGTTAATAATGCCATCAGCCGGCCCTGGGAGGCAGCAGGCTGTGTCCTACAGGAGTCCGCGTGGACGTAATTAGCCCCTGCATGCGACACGGGGCCTCGGTCCGCACACTGAGCCGCCACCACGTAGCTCGCTAGCTCTGCGATCAGTCGCGGCCCCCCTTCCTCCCAAAATGCCATGCCGGCTAATTGGGGGAATTCCCAGTTGTGGGTCGGGAAATAATCGGGTACTGAACGGACATCAGCAACTCTCCCACCCCACCTACCCAACCTGGCAAATGTTATCATCGAGACCCCACCCCCACCAAGGCCAGGGGGATAAAATTCCTGGGCTGGAATTCAGTCCCACTGCGATCCTGCATGGTGAGCCTGGAGATTTTTTCTTGATGGAAGGGGGATTATCCTCTGCTTCTGTAATGAAAAAGACTGCTAAACTCCATCACTTAAACTTGTGTCCTACAAGTACGTGCTCGGGCCAGTTGTGCAGTAACCCGCTTTGCCAGTGAAAACGGTTTATAAACGCTGATCCAGATGTTCACTGCGTGACTACTGCAGCTGGGCCGCTGAGCGGTTTGCTCACCACTGTCCCTTCAGCCACATCCAGCCATCTCGTCGGGTATCTGAAAGTTACAGATGAGCCCACTGATGGAATTAAACTCGATGATCGCTGTGCTGTGCCTGTTTCAAACACCCCCCTCCCCAATCAGAACTGAAAGCCCCGTATTTGAAGTGCAGATCTTTAGATTCTTGGAACCTTAATAACTATCAATTTTGGCCTCTAATTAGTTCGATTTTACTATGTAATGTGAAAACTGGCACAATTAGGAAAAGGCTCTGTCCCCCTTGAGTCATGTAACGATATATTCATTTAGGCGAGATGTCATATGCAAGCCCATTAGACTAACAGAGCATCTGTAATTGAGGGTTACAAAGATAAGAATTTTACTGTTTCGGAGTTCAATCTATTATCTGGCTCACTGGGCAGAACTTATGTCTGTCTGATGGCACGATCATAAACATATACTATTCAGCGGAGAGCTGTGCCGGGTGCTCTTCTGTTATAGTGCTCCATTTGGGTGTCTCTCAAAGTATTTTTGATGACTTACGGCATCCATTTTCACGCAGTCGGTGCTGCCACCGCCTGCCACAATTCCGTACGAGCGGAAGCTGAGCTATCGCTGTTTATATTGACCATTTGCAGGAATGAATTCCCGTTTGAAAAAGTACTCACCTGGGAAGTGAAGACAGATTTTAATGTCTGTTCACTGAAATTAGGTTAATATAGTGGCTGCAGTAACATATCATTGTATCAATATCAATCCCTTGTACTAGTGTTTCCGAATCCGGTCCTCGGGGACCCACAGTCGGCCCATGTTTTTGCTAATTCCGAGCTCCCTGACAGTCCACTTTTTTTTCTGTGAGGGAGCAAAAATGTGGACTGTCTGTGGACCGAGGACCGGACTAGGAAGCACTGCCTAATACAGCTAAAAATTCTTCACAGTGGGAGGGGCATTGTAGGCCCCACCCACCTTTCTGTAGAATCACCCTAGCAACAGAATTCTGTTTCTCCCTTGTATTTACATTTGGAGGCCATGTGGTTTGCAAGGGATTATGGGTACATACACATGGGAAACTCTCCTGAGGTGATGGTGTTTATTTATTCATGTTTGAAGAGTTTAAATGATTGATGAATCATGTTCCTCAGTATTACTCCTTTATGTTGGTGGTGATTTTTATTTAAATTTACTCCTCAATATAGCCCTCCACAGACATCACATTTATATTTATGATATCATATATATTTCAAACGATGAAAACACAGCCTGTTATATTTCATAAATTAAAATGAAACACATTCCTCCACTGTATCGATTTCCTGCTTGCCATTTTTAGACAGACTGCATCGTGAAATGTGCTGTGAAATTGATTGCGCGAGATTATTCAGATAGAATCTGTTTGACATGAAACATCGCCGCGCGCAGCCCGCCGGAGACTCGAGAGCCCAAAATTATAGGTTTTGCAGACGCTGGGCGTCGCAGCAAAAGTTGCGTCCCCATCAAATGTTACACGGCATGGGTATGATCCATGGGTCTGATTCATCCTGCGTCACACCGCTGCAGTGTAAAATTAAATTGCTCAGATCACCCCGGAAGTATCCAAAGATGTCAGGATGCTGCATGAGATACAAGAGACAATTAAACAGCACAAGGAAAAGTACAGACAGAGAACAAATACTCCGAAACCATCGCAAATTTTTCAAATGACCGGCAGAAGTCGCACAGAAATCAAGCACTGTCACAAAAAAGCCCCCAGCATATTATATCAGCGCCCATTGTGTCACGTGGAAAAGGCCTGTCCACACTGCAGCACCCCCTGCGTCACGTCGATAAGGCCTGTCTGCACTGCAGCGCCCCCTGCGTCATGTCAAAAAGGCCTGTCCGCACTGCAGCGCCCCCTGTGTCATGTCGAAAAGGCCTGTCCGCACTGCAGTACCCCCTGCGTCACGTCGAAAAGGCCTGTCCGCACTGCAGCGCCCCCCTGCGTCACGTCGAAAAGGCCTGTCTGCACTGCAGCGCCCCCTGCGTCACGCCGAAAAGGCCTGTCTGCACTGCAGCGCCCCCTGCATCCCGTCGAAAAGGCCTGTCCACACTGCAACGCCCCCTGTATCACGTCGATAAGGCCTGTCCGCACTGCAATCACCCTCTGCCCACTTTGTATTTTACACGACAGTCACTTTCAGGCACGTTTGTTTTCCGGGTCAGCAAATCGACATCTGCAGACAGACATGTCCCTAATCTCTCTCTGCCGTTCTCCGTCTTCGTGACAGGTGTAGTTCCTGCTTTGCTTTAAGATTCTTTTTTTTTCCCACACGGAATACTAGGTTACTGCACCTTCATAAGGCATTCATTATGCATTAATAGAATATTCAGTGCACTGTCATAATACATTCATAATGCATTCATAGAACACTCATAGTCTCATTTATCTATACCTTAACAGCTTTAATATACATCAATAACAAACATTATCAGATTAAATGATTAAAATGTTTGTTATTATCATATAGTGTTTGTTTTTACTGTATATTAAGGCTGTTAAGGTATGTTAGGACAGTATTTCCAAACCCTGTCCTCGGGGAACCCCCGGACAGTCCACGTTTTTGCTCCCTCCCATTATGTAGGGGCATTGAATGTTCTATGAATGCATTATAAAGGCATCATGAAGGTGCAGTTAATGTAAAGCGTTACCGAATATTACTTCAACAGTGCAATAACAGATGTGAAGGGACAACACAGATCCCCTTTAGAAACCAGTATGCTAAGCTTAAACTCTGACAAGTCCCATCTGGCACGGGAAGCGGCTGTTTCAGCCAGTCTGCCCCAACGTCCAACCACCATTTCTCAGGCTGCTTTTCAAATGAGACATTAATCAAAGCGGTTTCTCTTGTTGGCATTATAGCTGACCGTCCAGCACAGCAGTGGGGTGTTTGGCGTGTCATGCAGTCGGAGGAACTGGGTGGTAGGCGGCTGAAACGTAACAAATTATCTGGCACAAAAAAAAAACATTATTTTATTATAATGATGATGTTTTTTTTGCCATTTGCACAAGTACAGGTGGACTGGAAGGCTTGTTTTCATATATTCTATTTGGTTTCCGCTGAGACATACTCGTACATATACAGAGGTGAGGGCACAGGCCACTTATGTGGTGACCTAGGAAAATTGGAGTGGGGGCGGGTTAAGGGCCTTGATCAAGGACCCAATGGAGATGTGACTATTCTGGTGAGCCTCTAACCGACAACTTGGCACACATCACAAGCTCAGACGCTTAACCCAATGAGCCTCACACCACCATGCACCATGGGTGCTCCTCTGAAAACCCTGAGGAGAAACACTAACGCTCACTGTACCATCCAAGCCAGGATAAATGCTTCTGAACATCTTGATTGAACATCCTGAAGCTAGAAAAGAGCAAGAATGGAGTGGAGCCCATGGAGTGTGACCATCTAATCCATGTCAGCAGGGACACGACAGTCTGTAAACTACCATTTCAACCATTCCAATTAAAACATAAGCACCGAGTTCTTGCTGTGTGCTGATTGGTCAGTCTCCAATAATCATGCACGTGTCACTAATGTCAATGAGAGACAGCTGGGTGAGTCTTTCAATCAAGGAAACAAACCAGTCAAAGCGCAAGAACTGAACTATTAATCCCAGCACAGAAACCATTCAATTTTAAAACAGTTTGCAAAACCTGAAGTAGCTCATAGTGTCCCTCCTGACGTGGTTAGGTGGTCACCCTAAGTCTGTGTGCAACAGCAAGCAGACATTAATCAGCAAGACTGACCTTTCAAACCTCTCATACGTATCGTGGTCCATCTTATTATGTTACGGATAGCTACTTTCCCAGCATAAACACTTTCACTGCCTAGCCTAACAATATTTATTGCTAGAGGGAGAGAAATTTGTCCACGTAAAAAGCACTTAGCAGTCAGTTTTAAGTGCAATGTAGTCCAACGGTATCCAGAAGGTAACTGATGCAGCACAAAAAAAATCCATGTAACTGGGCTTAATTATTTCAATTATTTCTCTTGCAACTAATTCGTGTCTTTGCAACTTGGGCTGGTTTGGTTCCCTAGTGATTTTCCATCACACACGGACCGGTATTCAAACACGTGTCTTTTAATTACACATTGAAGCTCCAGAAGCGGATCCAGGGACTGGGGATGGATTGCGGCAAGAAATGCGACAGATGTCCAGCGTCTCGGTGACAAGGGTGGAATATCAAAGGTTTGTGGAGGGGGGAAGGACCCTGTTTCACCTTGGAGAAAAATGACGACACGGTGAGAAAAACAAGACACCAGCCGGCTATTCCCTCCAGACCCTCAGGAGCAACACGTCCGGGGCACCAGCGAAGCCAACATCAAGAAAAGACAAGGGGGTATAATTCTATCAACACATTACGATCCTGTTGATGAGCCTTCTGAGAACCTATATGCTAATGGCTTTGGTGGATCTATGACAGCACCGCAAACCGGGGCTTCGACACGCATACCTGCTGCCATCACAGCCGTGGCGTTTACTCAGCATAGCAGATGCTTATAACTTATTATGTTCTTTACACAAGTTGCAGGTACATTTCAGAAGGGTATAGTGCCATTTCCTCTCTCCTGGGATCTAGCCCAGATGAAAATTTGCAAATTATGCCTCTGAGCTCGGAAAGAACAAGTTGGGAATGTGTCCAAGTGCCCGTTCAAGAAATAATAACTAGACGAGTTGTTCGGAAGCCACAAATACATGGCGGTCGCTCACAACAGCTTGCAGAGCTCCTCTCTCTACTGTAACAGAAATTTCCGGCAAAGATCAAATGCAGCAGAGGTGAAAGGGGAGTTATTAAGGTTATTAAATGGTTTTATGAAGCAGATGTGCATGGATAAGTTTCTCGGCACTCTTTAGTCACTCACCATGTGATTTTTAATGGTTACAAGAACACCTGGAGCTGTGTGGATGCAGAGAGGCGGCATGCATTGTTGCAGCAAGCGCAGATAAGCAGCCGCAGTCAGGAGGATGCTGATTGGCCATTGGCATTATTATCTGGAGGTATGGATGAATGCTTATGAAGGACTCTAAGCAGGATCGGGAGGGAAGCGAGCAGCAAACCATGGTGAATCTCTGCCAAGCCACAGCCATCAGCTGGGACTCAACAAGGTGTCTCAACCAAATGAGCTGGGAAGCTGGCAGTGGAGAGGAACACAGATGCCCTCTATCAGGGCTGACAAGCAGCGCCTGCTGCTGGTCGTCCCGTCGCTTCCGGTACCGTCACCCTTATCAGGGCGCCCTCTGCTGACGGAAGGCCGTCGGCTTCCATTCGGACCATCAGCTGCGCTTGAATTTCCATCACTTCTACTCGCGGAGCTCAAGCTTTCAATCGGTGTCAGATTTGAAGCCCCGAACGTACAGGAAAGCATCTCTCCAACATCATCTTTTGGCAGTTTCATTTTTTTCCTCAAATGGCTAATGTAAAAATGTCTCCCAAACAGTCACGTTACATAGGAAAATATAAGAAAAGCATGCTGGGATATCCCATATATTATGGATGGGGGCTGTTATCTCCTTCTCTGCTATAGGCAGATACCCAGATTCCCAGTGCAATAATACTAGTAGGGTGAGTCACACCGTGATACACTGACGACAGTGTGCACATCAGCAGCTCCAGGAGTGCACACACGTGCAGAAAATTGCTTTCCCTTCCCAAGGAACAACGGATGTGGATTTAGGCGGCAGCTTTGCGCTCGACCTGAGTGGGTTTACCTTAGCCCCGGCGCACAGCGATTCCGGAAGCGGCTGGCTTGCACGCACCAGGTGACAAACTCGCTCGCTCGCCAGACCTTGCAAACCTGCCAGCGTGGCATCTGCAGAACTGGATACATCTTGGTTTACACAAAACAATAACTTGGAAGGTGCACAAATGGCAGAATGCATGTGCAAAAGTGGGAAAAAAATGTATTTTTTTCCAGTTCTCCTAAGAAGCATCTTGCTTATTTTTCTGATAAACAATATGGCAGAATTGAAATGGAATATTCAATTGGAATACAATACTGCTTTCGATATCCAGATATTAGTGATGAACTAGTCATTATTAATATTTAATGTATAGCCCTTAAAAAAGAAAGCTAATACTCAACTGATTAAACCATTTACTCAGTACTCAAAATTCTCTTCATCGATCCACCCTTCTTATCCCCATTTATTACGTGTGATTCTATTCACGCAACATTCTGTTCAGAGAGTTGGACTAACAGATGAATCTTGACAAGTATTCAATATTTTCATAACAAAGTCAGATGTTAGTAATTAGAAAGTGAAGAGTCTTTCTTGGGAAATTTAACCTGTGGAGTATGTGCTGAATTGTAGGTCTATTCAAACATGTCTTCATTATGTTATTATGCATGTTTCATAAATGAACAATGGCGAAGTGTGGCTGAATGAGCGGACAAATCATCTGACACTCAGCAATGACATCGTCCACTCGTTCCTGCAGCTTTTGTGACAGGGTGAGGGCGGTATCACGTTTCACCCACCGTTGTCTGAAAGGAAAAGACTAGCATCACAGGTTAAAAATAGGGAGGTGGGGGAGGCTGCGATATATCGAGTGTCCGCAAGAAGACGAGGAACGTCTGCTCGCCGTTAATCACCCCCCAAAAGGATCTTGGAAACAGCCCAGACTGAAAGCACTCCATTACAGATCAAATCAATTTTACCCTGTGATAAAAGAATACAACACAACAACGAATGCCAAGGATGTTTCCAGAAGAATTAAGTCTTTAGTCCAGCACCAGCACTATTCATCTGGACAAGGATGAAGCGCTGGAAAGTCTCAGGACAACTCTGAGCTACTTTTTGATTCAGAAAGTGAACACATGAAGATTCGGTCATTAACATTATGCTAAATATAAGTCATATTTGAATATGTGTTAAAATAAAATAAATAAATATACACATCAAAGCCACATGGACTGTAAAAACTCATTCAATTAGACATATACTGAGGCATGATAGTGACAAAATCCACATAATAAGCAGCAAAATATGTTTTGTGGACCCCAGTAGGGCATTAAGCCCATGCACAAGAAATAAGGATTTCACTGCATCACTTATCTCTGCAGTATTTCACATAAGAGAAGAAGCATGAGAAATTCATTTCATTTGCTGGTTCCCCCAAAACTTCAATGTGTGGAAGGCGAGTAACATCTGCTTTCAGCCGGCGGAAGCACATGCGTGTCTCACATTTGAATCAAGAGTATTATTTAGTGCCTGTTTACAGATACACAAATCGCAGTCTTGGTTTTCTTTCTTGGCATTCCTCCTCGAGTGTTGCATAGAGAATTGCTCTAAATAAAATAATCCTGGTTCACTGATGAGCTGAATAATGCCAAGCTCCGATGCCAATAGCAGTCCGAACGCAACACTGAATCTATTATTAAATGGAGAAAGACAGCCAAGACATTAAGTGAAATTAAATTTATAAGTAGGAATAATAAAAGATCGATCTGGTACCTTGGGTGTTTCATAATGTAATTTGTATTCCATAATGTATGGGCATCACATTCAGAAGGCACTATGAATCATACTGCCCAGGTTGAGAAAAATGACAGGATGCACATTGCTTAAAAAAAATGTGCTCCTGATATCATATCACTTTCCATAAAAGCCCAGGTGAGCCGCTGTCCTGTGTTGCTGATCTAGTACACTTTGGTGCTATGAAGAAACACAAGTAAAGAACTACATTTCGTATAATTGTCCTGTAAATGAACTGTCTCCTTAAGTCCAAATGGGATATCCTAGAAACTGCTGAATTAGCTTTAGTAAACAGTCTGAGTTAACACCATAAAATATTAACCCCTGTGGATAATGCTCAGTGAACTGTACAGACTTAAGTACTCACGGAAATGGACTCTCCGAGAAAATGCCGATGAGTTCATCCATTAAAGTCCGATCTGCGAGAGTGAAGTTACAAGCTTATGCCGATGTTAAATAACAAATTCTGTCACCCCTTTAGGCGGGCAATGGGTCTTCATTTATGTGTTTGGCTTAAATTCCACTCTCAGTCTGCCAAATGGCTTGACATGCAAATTATTTTCACGGGGCAATAGATATCACAATAAAGAAAGACATTTAAGCTTTAAAATGTGGCTAAGAAAGATATTTTGTTTGCCAGATCATTTGATGTGAACTTAATTAAGGGCATGTAGGCCTAAACCCTGCATAATCAAGATGTTTAATATTCTCCTTTAATGAACATACTATACATATCTATATCTCATACAAATGACTGCAATGCATATACCTATAGTTTGCATTCAACATCATCAATGTATGTAACATTTTCTTCTAATATTGCATCGAAACTGTATTTGGCTAGTAAACAGAATGGTGATTATCATGGCTTGTATTATGTTAACTTAATTGCAATGCAGTGACTGTCAGGACATCTAATAATCCAAATCCTCAGCAGCCCATAGGGTATGTGGAACGTTACAACACGCATATTGGTACTTTTGTTGCTCAACAACTGAAACTATCACGCTAAACCAAAGTTGAGTAACTTCGGACCCAAATGTTCCAAAAATAATGGAGAAGGGAAAATTGGCAAACACTTTTCGTATGAAAAGAATATAAGACACACAAAGAGTTCATAGATTATTATTATTATTATTATTATTATTATTATTATTATTACTGCTATTAGTAGTAGTGGACTAGTAGTATTAGTATTATTGTAGACTGAATGTTGTCCCGGTATATGTCTCCTGTATAACTAAAGATTACGACTGAAAACATGAATTGGGAATCGTGTGACTCGTAGGCAAAGGCGAACCTCAAGGTTAAAAAATGACCACACTACCTTCGTTTATGACGTTAGGTTCATAAAGTACGTCAAATGCCCTGACATGTCAGGAACTGCAAAATATGATGATCTGAGACGTTGGATTAACTACCCACTATTAAGAGTTATCTCTAGATTATCTTTTGGCTTTGTAAACATGCAATAAATACCAGCGGTCTTATGTATGAAGCCCTTTTTAAGTTGTTTTGGATCTTTTTTTTTTGGGGGGGGGGGGGGGGGGAGTTCAAAAAAACTGC
>JABJVO010000044.1:9176347-9254433 GCA_026770805.1 Boulengeromyrus knoepffleri
ATTTGACCTTCCTCCTTTTTTTTGGGGACCCACCAATGGGGATTTCCCGGGAAGGATGCCGCGGGCATGATTTTTTTTTGTGGGGGGAAATCCCCCCCCCCCCCCCCCCCGCCCCAGATGCAGAAAGGCAACAGTGTCGATGTTAATAGTGCCTTGCCATTCAATGTGTGTTTATGTACCAGAAAAGTGATAGTGATGAGTCTTGAAGGACACCAGCAATGATACTGGATAGTTGTTCGACTACTGGATCTCATTGATGTTCTGGAAGGGAGGCATCAAATCCATAACAATGTTCTAAAGCTTGAGTGGAAAAACGGGTTACCGTCATGAGAATGTGCGTCACAGTCGCCCAAAACTGTGACAACCCCTTTTATTGCTGTACTTGTCAATTCTGGTAATTTAGGGCATCAGTGGCGAATGAAATTAGTTCTCTGAGTCTGTTCTGGGAGGTGGACTGCGTTCATTCCAGTGACAGATAAGATTACTTGTCCTCATCTCTGCTCTCCTCTGCTACAGAAACTCTTGCAGGAAAATCAATTTTGTTTTTACTCATTGGGTGTGATCGCATGCTCCACGCTGTCTGAGAAGTTCTGACTATGGTTCAGATAAAACCCATTTCGATCCATCCATTGCTCTTCTGTACCCATTTGCCCTATGCGGGGTCAAAGGGGGTCTGGAGTCTATCCTGGAAGCTAAGGGCACGAGGCAGATTTTACCCCAGGATGGGGTGCCAGCCCATTTCAGGGCACACTCACAATTTGGCAACTCCAATTCACCTTAGCATTTTTTTGGACTTTGGGGGGAAACCAGAATGAAATTCCATGACAACACAGGGAGAAGATGCAAACTCCACACACATGGATCCACAACAGAGACTCAAACCCAGCTCCTAGAGGTGTAAGGTAACAGTGCTACTCACTGCAGCATCCTGCCACCCGTAAAGCTCATCTCCATATAGAAATGTGGAAGAAAATGCTGATTATGACAGCGATAAAATCCAACCTGCTACAATGTCTCTTCGGTCATTCAAACAGCTTTGACCCTCAAACTCACTTTTTGTTGATTTGATTGCATTGATGCTTCTTTCAATCCTTGAGTTAAGCGGACATAGGCACTTTCCAATCACTCATGACCCTCAAAGCAATGCTACTATCAAATATTATTTCAAGAGATGGATAGTTCAGGTCCAGAAAGTAAAAATCCAGACCAAGATTTTGTTTCAACCAACCAGTTATATTATATGATATGATATGATATTATAAGGAGTCACAGTTACACAGTCACTCAGCTGGTTGGCCGAAACAAAATCTTGGTCTGGATTTTTACGTTCTGGACCTGAACTATCCAGTATGGTTATATCAGAGTATTAATGCACATTTAAGCCTCAGCCATTCCTAAAGAATATGGTGCCTTTGGGGTCCCATGTGGGGTACCAGTGGAAATATAAGCACTGTAAATGTAATAAGTGAAGGCTTACAGTCATCGTGTCCCATGAGGCAGAACAAAGCCCCTCCCATACAGCTTGACAGGCGTCATAATTAAAGATGCGTCTTTAGAGCACAAGGAAGTGGGTCACACCACATTTGTTACTCCATTAAATACGCAAAATAAAGTTAACATCTGCCAAAAAATTTTTTTATTGCTATACTATGTAATAGCGCTCTGATAACACGTTTCAATATGGCAGTGTTTCTCAACATTAAGCAGGGGGTGGCAGCAAGTAGAGAATGCTACTTGATCTCTCCGTCACTCAGCCATTGTGCTGTTTTAATGGATATTGGTAGAACGCTCCGTCATGCTCTTTTTATAGAAATCCAATTTCCCAGCATTCATGTAGAAATGGATTGATTTCTGCATTGTTAATCCCCAGCACACTTGTCTGAGATATGGTAGTTCCACTTATTTTAATGATAGATTTAACAAATGTCCTACATTTTCTATTCTGATTCGTTCTTATTAATCTTTGAGCAAATTGAAAATATATTTAACTTACCTCATTTTTTATTCTTTGTCGACAAGACCACAATAAGAATGTATCAGAATGCACATTTGTTTCCAAAGAAAATATATTCATTATGAAAATATTACATTTTATTGGTGTTTGTTTTGATGCAATCTAGGAATAAAAGCAAACGTCGTAATTGACACATACACGCAACTTTTTGTTCCCTCTAATGGTAGAGATTTCCAGAATAAATGATCCTTGGATCACTGATTGATGGGATTAGGTCAGCCATTGTCGTCTTTTAAAGAGCTTTGAAAATGGGAATGTGATTGGAATGTGGAAACAGATATTCATTCCATCACAGATGATTAGCTCAGCGTGGATTTTACTTAAGAAAATCACTTTTTTACGCTGGGAAAACTGGAGATGTGTAAATCCCAGCCCTATCATTAACTATGAAAATGGATGGGTGTTAACTCACAGGTATAATGTTTTCTAAGATACAGATGTGTATCCTTACAAATATCCATCGTCTTTACAATCTGAGGACATAATTCTGTCCTTTTTTAAAATAATGAGCAGTATGCCTTATAAACATGCCAAGTTTTATGCATTTAATTACAATGCAGCACAAACATTTCAAAAACACCAGCACCACTGGTCACTCTATCTTTATTGTCAGATCTATAAATTAGCATGTTTCCATTCGGAGGTTTAAATGGGGGGGGCTTAAGTATTAATGCCATGCTGATTATTCGGTATTCAACAGCAGCCTGGTTCAGATGACCTTTCCTGGCCTTAAACCAGGATTGAATGGGAAGCAATCCTCATCTGATGATAGGCCGGGGGTTAGGGGTCACTGAGACTGCATTTTTAATATCTCGTTAACGTAGCACGAGGTGAGAGTGGGGTGAGGTAAAGATGCAGCCCCAGACTTGTCCGCATCCGCACTCACTGGCTCACTAGCGACCACAGTATACACCTTGCTTTAATTAAAACAGGCTCATTTTCTCTGTTCCCTATAAGGTTGGCTTGCCAGAGGGGTGGGCAGCCAGGTGACCTTTGACCCAGAGACGTATTTTCTCCTCCCTACTAGAGAGCTTTTCGTGTTCTCTCCTCCATTGTCTTCTGGTTTTCTTTCCTCCTCTCTTCCATCTTCCCTGTTTCGCATACCATTCTGTATTTTATATAAATGACGCAGTAATGTATTGCCACACACTCTTGTCAAGTGCGGGACGAGACTGTTATGAAAAGTGAATTGAATTGAATTGATGCTCCGCATTTCATCCACTTTAGCTTCTCCCTCTTGCACACGTGTGCACGTGCACCTACCAGCATGCCACACGTGTGACTCGTGTGGCACTGCATTAAATCCAGATGAATAAACAAGAACAAAAACAATCTGTTACATAAAGTTATCCATGCAAGACAGTTAATCTCACGTGGCCCAGACACCCGGCAATAACTGAGAACCGAACCATTTGAATTATAGGAAGAAAAGATTGTGGTGACTTTGAGGAATGGGCTCCTTCTGTTTTTTTTGCACTCGTGCTATCACCTTTCAGAAAACACACACTCCGGATGAGTGCATGGGATCTCTGGCCATTATTCTCGTTCCCATCCTGGTGAGTCGTTTATCACGTTCATTCGCCCGCTTGGTGTCATAAGGTGCCAACACATGGACTGAGCACTTAAAATGAACGCTCCTTTCATGAGCCTCTCTCTGCTTGGATGGTGGCAGCTATGTCGGGCATCTTTGGATGTGCCCTAATTTGGTGCCCTGCTTAATTTCTGTACCATGCAACTTTTCATGGGCTCCCAAGCTAAGAGACAGTAAGTAGCAGATGAATTACAGCCCAGTCCTTAAACACAGTACAGTCCCTAACTGAGTATCATTAATATAACTTGAAAAATTCAAGAACATAAGAATGTGCCGATAAAAGTAAAGCTGGATGCACACCAGTCCGACGACAAAAAAGTAGCTCTAACCATGGCCAAAGAATGATCAGCTCTTGTCATTTGTTCAAGTTTATGCTGGAACCCACTGGCATCGCTAGAGGTGACGGCTGACATACGGCCCAATCAGAGAGCTCAGTTTCACTGACTAGCATTGACGTTGATTCAACATGCTAAATCAGCCATGATTTAGCATGTCGACCGGTGCCACGCACACCGGGGCAACAACCAATCACCGACAGCTTGATGCCCCCCGACCGCCGAAAATCGGCTTGGTGTGTTCCAAGCTTAAGGATCCATTTTGACCACTCTTAGTATAACAAGAAGACACTGGAACATTCCAGAAAATACCATAGAAGGTCACTGATGTTATGGACTATGGACTCTGTATTTCCCCTTCTTTTAGTTCTGTATAAACACTTTGCTGAGGGTAGGTAGGTTCACTCAACGGCGGGCATTTAATTTCCTTCAAAACAGCCATGACATTTAAAAAGGCTTTGAACAAGTTGGGGGGATGGGGAGGGGGCAGAGGACCATTTGACCCACATCACAGAAACCGGGGATGTGATACCTTCCCCACCCATCCCCAAAGTCCCTCAGCATGTTAATGTCATTTGATGTGAAATGGTAGCTGTGTTTTGGTGGGTGACGCGGCTAATTGAAAACTTAGCTTGCTAATTAGCGGATTAGCGGAACCCTGTCCACCGCCGCCTTGCATTTTGTGGCTGTGAATATTGCTGCCTCCCATCGCCTGGGCTTTTCGGCACCATGAGGGATCCCCGCTCTTTGATGCAGACGTGAGAACAGAGAGTTAAAGCACACAGAAGAGTGCCTTTATAAGGGGGCCTGAACACAACAGCTATGGAGCACGCTGACCTCTATAAAACCTCTATATGATTTTCTAATCATCTACTTTGTTGTACTCTGCCAGCGAAGCCCGACTCTCATAATGTTCGTCAACCAACTGAACCCTTCAGGTGCAACCTGGCCATCCCTAAGGTTGGATCTCCGGAACAATTGCAAAAAGACTCGGTTTGATAAATGCAGATCAAAACAAGGATATTTTTTGCAGACTAAAACAGGCTAATGAATAATGCATCAGATCAATAAGTGATATGCACACAAATGCCATGCATCTCAAATCACTTGCATATTAAAGCATGCATGATTGTTGCAGAAGGCAGGGCCTATCGCAGTGTAGATTTGACAGGTGTATGAAGCAGTCATCGCAGTTATTCGGCTCCTACATTGGAAGTTTAAGAACCTCATTTCCATGTAAATGACTATTAAATGGGAAGCAGGACACCACTAGTGCATTCTGGGTCGGATATCCAGCCTGAAAGATTCACAAGTTCCACCGTCCACAACAAACCAACCATGAACTTCCATGCCCTTCCCCGTGACCTGGGCGCACCTGAAACGTTTCAAACCTTCAAAATACACTTTTCCCCTAAATCTCTATTTCTATTTTTGTCTTATGGAGATTTAAGCAGAACACCCCCCCCCACCACCACCACCTTTGATCTATTAATACCGGATATGGTGAGGTGTCCGCAGCATGTGCCATGATGAAAGCTGGATCAAAGGCCAGTTGTAGTTAATTGTGGGGATTCTAAAAGACAGGATGCCCATTGAAAATGATAGGGACCCTGTATTATGGTTTGTAGGCCTATTCCTCCATTTTGTAATGGTTCTAACTGAGCCTAGGCCATACATCTGCTCTTCTGCTAATGATCTACAGGAGAACCAGTGACACACAACTCACAGCTGGACAAATAACCATCATCATCATTATCAGTTTTTGCTCAGGGGGAGACTGCAGTTACATGATTAAAATATGCTGGTTATTAATATTTTAATTACCATCCAGTCTAGTGCCTAAAAATGGGGGCCTATTACTCTTTTCTTGTGAAAATGGCCACTAGCCGTCTGACCGTCATTTTACAGAAGAAAAATAAAACCTTAATGACCTCAGATTAGATCCTGCTTTTGTTGCCCAAGATGAGTTCTCTCACCAGAGGCTGACTTGTCCAGACCCTTCCCCGTAGGGCTGACTGAGGCCTTAGAAATATACCCTTGACCTGGACAGCTGAGAGTGATTAGTCTGTAGGAGGTCCTCACTTATCCAGCTCCAGGATCATCACTGGATGGGCCAGCTGCCATGAAGAATCAATGACTTCTATGGGAATGCGGTTGGAGTCAAAAAAAAATCTGACAGCAAGTTAGTTTGAGAATCACAGCAACCATTTTGAGTTATTCCTACTATTCTTCCTTCCGCTCAAAACTATTCCTGCTGTGATGACTGGATTTTTCTCATCCAAAATCGACCACCACCAAAACCACTACCACAATAACCATTCTCGACAATAAGAATAGACATTATGATACTCAAATTTCAAAATCTGGCTTTATAACTCATTGTTATACGATGTTGTGTTCTCTGTTGACACAAAGAGCCTTGAATTCAAATATCTGTCAGCAGAGGGAAAGATTAATCATTGAGTTAGCTGTCAAAGACCAACAGTCTGAACGCCGACCTTCTGCACCTTGCAGAAAATAACCATCTAGCTGAATCCAGGATGATAATGGATTATTGAACCCAAACAAAGCTGGCTCTCTGTTGTTTAGATTATATTTCTAATTTAGCTCTTCTCTTCACCTTTACATTAATTCATTGTCATATATAGTTTCTAAACTAAATAATAATCTTTGTTATTATGTTAACATGTGGGGATATTTGCATATAATTTCTGTTTACTGGGGGGCAGAACTGTGGAATTTGACATGGGGCACGTTCCTTAAAACCTGCTGTTTGTGGCACAAAAAAATAACATCTTGCCTTATCTCATCTTCTGACTGCCTTTCCTGGTGAGGGTCGTAGTGGCAGCATGCTGAGTAGGTAAGACCGGACCTATTTTTCCAAGTGAGTCATCCAGGTGGCATCCTCATAATGTCCAAACCACCTTAGCTGATTCCTCTCTATCTGCAGGAGCAGCGGTTCTTTTCTGACATTTCTCTGGACCTCCAAACTCCTCACTCCATCACAGAGAGCGAGTCTAGCAGCCCTGTGAAGAAATGTCATGACCTTGTTCTTACAGCTGAAGACCATAGGTGAGGAGGGGGAAGTGGACTGACTGATCACCATGGACCTCCATAGTCCTGGAAAAATGCAGTCACAGCACTGCGTGCCCCTGACCTCAGCACATGGGCAAAGTTTTTTCTGGACGTGCAAGTTGAATTTATCTCGCACAGAAGCTTCAGCCAGATGTTTCCAGCAAACCTTGACTGCCCGTCTTAGTCATCTTGGCCCATCTCACCATCTTCATATACACCAAATCCAACTCACTACCCAATGGTGTTCAGTTAATGGTTCTACCCTTCTCTTAACCCTTGTCCAAAACAGACTACATCGAGTCACATGACACGACCACAAAGACGATGATTAGCCTCCTTGGGTGCTCTGACATCACAAACACTTACTGTAAGAACATCCAAGGGTTGCACAGAAGTCCACCCATTTTTTCCATTTTTACCCACCTGCCAGTAGAAGCACAGAGTACATGAGTAGCACCATTTAGTGTGGTGGTTCTCAACCTTTTTTACACTACGACCTAATTTTTTGCCATGCCAATTCAGTCGCGACCCTATGTCAAGTATAGGTTTAAATTAATGCTATGAACAACTCTGCAATTTATGCCAATCAATACCTATCGCACAAATCTGATTGGATGTGCCAGTGAATTTTAATTAGGTACCTGTGGTTTGGCTTCCTGGATTGGTTGAGTGTTCACTAGTTTTGCACTAAGCAGTTGCAGACCCAAGACCCGTTTATAGGCCTAAAGGTTAATTCTAGGATTGGGGCTGGGAAATCTGATCGTGGATCAGCATAGGAGCTTACTGGTTTTAAAATGCTTACATTTCCAGCTCTGCCTCATGACCCTTTCAGACCTTGCTGCGACCCAAAGTTGGGTCATGACCCATGTGTTGAGAATTGCTGATTTAGTCCACCTCACCCACTCTCTCTAAGAAGGCCAAGGACTCCAGAATACATGCTTACATACAAATAGTCAATCAAGCTTAGGCTCAAGTTCTGTGAATCATTAAGACACACAAACCCCTCCAACCAGTCATGGTTCTTGAAAGAGTAAAAGTAACATGTTAGACTGATTATAATCAGAATCTGATCACACTCACCTTCAACCGAGCTCTGCTTTCATACATAAGCAGTCAATTCTTCAAACTGACTGTTGTGTCCCTGGGGGTAAAACACTGATTAAATAAAAGAACAAGTTTACACCGGTGTACACTGGTATATGAAGCGATTACATATAGATTTCCTAAATCTCATAAGCCTCCCAAATCACCAGAAGGCAAAGTATTATGGACATGATCGCTGTCCAGCAATACCAGTTTCTAATAGGTACTACTAACTGTTAATCTCACTATGGGGGACTGGAGGCTGCAATAGTCTGCAGTGCAAATGTGGCTAATAATATATGGCAGATGTAACCCATTAGAAGGAAATGCTCATGTAGCCCAAATTTTGGACTTAGGGTCAGGTTAAGTGTTGTTCTCATAATGTTCTGGTCCATTGATACATTAATAAATAAATAACACACCCAGAGTGACATTAAGAAACATCACATGCATAATTGCGTGATATGTCTCCAAGCTTATGTTGTTCTTGCTCATTTGACCTGCAATTTAAAGAAGGGAACTGCAGGCCTGTCATCACAGTGCTACAGAACTTGCTCTCACATTTATCATCCAATCAGCAAGCAGACTCCGAGAAAGACAATGCAAAGGACTTATTGAAAAATAATTTACAATGTTTCTGCTGCATATATTTCATGCAGATGTGAGATCTATTTATATGCACATAAAAACAGTGTCTTTTTTTGGAAAGTAAAAGGTGCTGTGTACTAATAATTTAGTTTGTGTTTCTGGTCAGGTCTTTTAACGAGGAGTAACAGACTACCCGATTTGTGATAATATCAGCATAATTTTCCTAATAAGTAAAAACACTTAGCATACAAAAAATGTATTCTGTTATTTCCTAAATTACTAATTTATTTTAAGGTTTTCGAAGGGATAAATATTAAAAGTAATTCCTAAAAAGGATTCAGTAGAAACCATCACCAAAAAAACATTGCGTAAAACTTTAGTAGATTCATTTGTGGATTTTGATTTAGTTTATTTTTGTCTGCGTTTGAAAAGCTAATGTGAAGTCTTTTTACGCCAGAGTTTAATGTCTTTGTTGAATCAAACCAAGGTACATTAATTCATTATTCATACAGGGTTCATACAGAACTCAAACTGCGTCTAAGAAGTAAATATTTTACATGTTTCAGTGTTTTATTGTTACACGATAACATCCACGCTTATTGCCTTCTAGTGATCTTTGTCAAGGCAGTAAAAAGGCACCTGAAAATTATTCCAAATTTTCCTAATTTCACTGTGCCACCGATCTCCTACAATGCTCATATTAGAAATGGTTTACTTGGTCTTTAAGCCTGTTTCGTTTAGTTCATGCCGCGATACTTTGTTTTTATTTACTTGTTTTTCGGTGATAGCATCCTGACAATATTGTGACCAGACATGGTCATTTGATGAATTAATCTTAAATGTTTGTAAGCAAGTACAAATTGCTGGACTATGAGTATTGTTTATACTAAACATCACAATAGCCTGCTCTTGCATAACACTCATACCTTATGCAGGACTCATGCAGGATTATTTGATCACCTAAAGCATCTGTAATCATCACAAAATAATGTCGGGTTCATGAAAAGTTGTCTTGGGGCTACTTTTTGAAAATACTTTTCTATGAATTAATGTTTCACTACAACTTTAAGAAACATTGAGTTTCTGATTTCTCTTTTACTGGCCAGATGGTTTATTTTCAACATGGAGCCAGCAGATTGAGGTTTTGCTCAGCAAGGCCATTTTCACGCTCTGAAACGTAAAGCCCTTGAAATTCATTCAAGTTTTGGGGACAAACGATGCATTTTTCCCCTTGTCTAGGCCCAGCAGACGTAGAGCTGCTGAAGCAGCTTCGGTGGTTTTTGTCAGCCGGTAGGGAGACACAGAGAAGCAGGTCATGGCTACCCTAAAAGAGTACTGGGCAGCTAGAGGGCATTTATTGAGGGATTGCTTGGACAGTAGGAGGCTGCAAGGGTGGAAAAAAAAAACATCCTGCAGCCAGGTTCTCATTTTTTTGATCTTGTCCCCCTATGACACGATTCCTCATGGACCATGAACAAAAAGGCCCCCACCTAAATAGGCATTTGGCAGCCTTGATGCCCCGTGTGATTGGACAGTCATGATTTATCTGCAGCCCAAAGTATTTATCATGAAGGTACGTGGGGGTGAGGAGGCAGTACGGGGGAGGTTTCCACTTGTCTTCTTTCACACGTCCCTGGGATTCGGTCGCAACCTTGTGACTCCAGATCCTGGCTGGGGCTTCTACACGATGGCAGGGGGGGTCGCTGGTGGAGATGAAACCGAACCCTAACCCTAATCCCAACCCCTAACCCTAACCCCAATCATAAACCTAACCCCTAACCCTAAACCCAGTCATAAACCTAACCCCTAACCCTAAAACATCCTGACTTCACACCAGTGCACATCAGTGATAAAAAAAATTATTATTTTCAACTGACATACTCAACTGATGGCTCGAAGTTATTAGGTAATACAATATTTGGTATTTGCGCAAAATTCACCTAGTTGAATAAACTGACAATATGTGGGGAACCAAGAATGTGTGGGAAGAACTAATGAATTTTTACAGAACCTACTGAAAAAGACTTTCACAAATGACTCAACCCCCCATACTATGCTATGCCCCCCAGGTCTTCCAAACATCAGTGACGTCAAACTCAAAATACTTTTCTGAAAGGCTTCGATTCATTTCAGGCAGAAGTTTTGAAGCATTATTCTGAAGTCTGTGTCAAAAATGGAGATGTAACATAGCTTTGCTGATGCAGGTTTCACTACATTGTAATGTTTTTGAGTCTTTCAAATTGCTTCACTTCTGTATAAGACCAGAACATCTATCCACACATCCATCTCCTAACCACTTATCCTGCTTAGGGACACAGGGGGCTTCGGAACATGTTGACCCAAAAAGACCTCTAAATAAAAGGTACAAAATTATAACCCACATCCCCTGTGTGTGATTGGCTGATACCGGGCTTTGAAAACTGTTTTCAAAGTTCTAAAAAGCCTGTCTAAACCTCAGTTCTTTGAGAGGTCATGCCTCACTCTTCCAAGGGTCTCGCACCAAGGCGTGTTATTACTGTAATCTGTCTCAGTGTATTCAACTACTGAGCAATTAGATAACAGACACCAAATGCGACAGCATCAAATCAACGTTTACTGAATATATCTTTAAATCCGCCACAGGAATTTTTGTTTTGTTGAACACCATTTGGCCACCAGGTGTCACTGTGATGCAATGTGCAGAACGTGTTGAAAGATCTTTTCCATTGTTCAATTGTTTTAATTGTTTAATTGTTTTAATCTCTCACAAGCCTCATTTCTGTCAACACTAACAAATATACAAGCATTTTAACGAAAACCAACCAATAGCACTAAAATTCATCCCCATTCCTACACAGCTGAAATGATCAATTGCATTCAAATACATTTCCAATCCCGCACACCTGACTGAATACTAGCACTGTATTATCTGACTAGTCACATGGCATGTATGCCATCTTGATTGAAAACATTGAATTGCCACTTCCTGGTTGTGTATGAACTGTGCACAAATTATACCCATAGATATTACATTGTCTTCCGATACCAACAATGAACATTACACACATACAAAACAGCTTTGCAGGACGTAACCTTACAGTCACTGTGCAAGGGGATGTCTCCCATTACAATTAAGAAAAATCCTTTTATCTCCCAGATAGCTTGGGAATATCTATGGATCGCCCAGAATGAAGGACAAAATGTACCAAAACTTACAATATTGATTTTGAAGAACTACATAAAGACAATAGATATGAACATGTCATATAGCTTTTCTATTGAGTTTGTTGGCATATAACAACAATTGCATCTAACTTGCAATTTATTCAAACTAGATTAAAAAAAATTTAAATATGAATGTATAGAATGTGTATGCATATGAATATTAGAATGTATTTTTATAATGGTGGTTTTAGTGAGTAGGGTGGCATGGTGGTGCAGTGGGTACCACTGTCACCTCACACCTCTGGGATCTGGGTTCGAGTCCCTGCCAGGATTCTGTGCGTGTGGAGTTTGCATGTTCTCCTGGTGCCATTGTGGGGTTTCATCTAGGTACTCTGGTTACCCCCCCCCAAAAAAAAAAACATACGCTGAGGCTAATTAGAGTTACCAGACTGCCTGTAGGTGTGCATGTGTGAGTGTGCCCTCTGATGGGTTGCCACCCCCCCTCCTCCTGGGTTGTTCCTTTCCTTCTGCCATTAGGCTCTGGACCCCCCGCAACCCTGAACAGCATAAGTGGTTTCAGAAAATGGATGGATGGATGGATTAGGAGAATGCACTTTTGTAAACTAACAGAGAATAAAACCACAACTAATATTTTTACTGAGATTATCTTATTCTGTCAGGCAGTTGTTCTAACAGAGTTCAGAGTTCTGACATAGACATTCAGCTCACGAAGACTCGGAGATTATTTGTGGTGAGTTCACACAATCCATTCACTCAGACTCCTATTCAGATTCTCAAGATCAGTTTGTCATTAAAGGAAACTGACTTTCTGACTCATTCTCTGAAGATCTGATCTTCACTTGGAGCTGTTGCTCATTCAGTTTCTGAAGTTACACTTGAATGTGGCACAGAATGAGATACAATCAGTATCAGACTCTGATACACTGCAAATCCCCAGGAAGCAGTTGTGAAGTCATTACGCTCCCATAATACTCAGATAAAATGTAATTAGATGCTCCAAACTTTTGAGCTGAGCTGCCATTGCCTGTAGCAAGTGCACTTTGTCTTGCACGGGATGTTTGGCTGAGTTACTGTCTCGAGAGACGATCCCTGGGTGATTGAACAACTCCTCCACTAGTATCATGCAGTGTGTGATTAGGGTCAATCCCGTCCACAGGGGTCTATTTTCAGCACTGCAACAACCTTGTAGGTTCTCATAGTCCAGCTTAGCCATGGATCTTCAGTATCTCTGAGCCCATTTAGCAAGGATTTTAGAAAAGGACTCCATTGATTTTTGAAAATGGACTTTGAGCACAGGATCAGAACATCCACCTCACATGAATATAAATATGCAGCTTCCACAGTCCTGTGCTGGCTTAGAGGATAAAAGACAGATGCGTGGATAAATGTGTAACGACATGTTCAGCTGTTATGCAATCTTGCCATTAAATGCCGCTTTCGGGTCACAGAGCATCAAGGAGACCTTTAGCGGCCTCTTTGCATTCATAGTGCTCTTGAACATCTTTCATTTCATCCTCGGTAAGATCTCTCCATTATAAAGATTGTGCCGTGCGTCTCCATTCCCAGAGAAATCTTTACAAAAGAGAGAAATACTGCTGGATGAGGAACAGGTGGGAAAATAACAAGGGTGGTCAAATCTGGTCCCGTAGAGGCATCTAGTAACCACCTGGGTCCTAATTATCCAGGCAGATGAACTTGTATCCCAAAGGACAGGAGGTCTCTTTGCATCTAAACACCACACTAAACAAAGTGCATCTCAAAGAGAAGCTGAGCCTCAATGATTTAGGTATTTACTGTAGGTTGTTACTGCTTTTTGAAACAAAGATCAAGATCATTTAGACTCAAACCCATAACAATTATTTATTCAATCTACTGCTCTATAACAGATTTCCTCTGTGTGTGTTTGGGTGTTAACACATGCATGTTCATGTCTGTGTGTTTGTCCATCCTTTAGCTTGTGTGTGCTAGTCTGTATCCCTCAAGAGAATATTGCAACACAAGAGTCCCTGCACTGCTGGGGAATTTACACAGTCAACCCAGCCGCAGTGATTCTGTTATCTGCAGCCCAGTTGCCCCTGAGTGAATCAAGGGCTTGAAAATTAAGGAGTCACCTCCATGTCAAACCTCAGTGGTCTTATGCAACCATAATTTATGTACACGATATAAAACTAGATGGCCATTCATCTCAACAGCTCGTGCGTGCTTTTCCAGGATAATTACTATCACGGAGGATCTCAAATGGTACAGAGGTTCACAGCAACTCCTGTTTTAAATACCCAATTTGCCTTTCCTTCCAGCTGATAGTCTGACATCGTAAATCCAAATGATGGCTGGACAATATTTAAATTTCACAGGAGTTCTTCCGTAATAAAAACGTCAATGTGTTTCAAGGTGTTTGTAGCTCATTTGGGCAAGTTACATGTGGCATATCCTACATTTTATTGGAGTGGGTCCAACGTCTCCCAGGCTACATTAATAAATCTTTATTGAAAGTCTTCAAACGGACATAGTGATGTCGTTAGTTCAGACAGACATGCAAAACATATTTCTATGCAGAAGCGTACTTTTAGCAGCTTATAAAGGGTCGTTAAAATCCTTCATGTAAATTAGCATAGATAAGCATGCCAACCCAACCCTGCTTAGAGGACATATCTAATATTCCTGGGACAAAGCATCATATCGGCGCCTCTATCGGCATCCTGTCGTGTGACTAACCCTCAGCCTCCCATCCCTACAGCCGACATACTACTTGCCAACACCCTTAGCTACTTTCTTGGATGGCTGCACGTAAAATATAAAAAAATAACAATATAAAATTAAAAATATATGAAATATGTTCAGACGTACATAATCTATACATAAGTGATAAGATAAGAGTGATTGTGCTGTGTAATATAAGCGCAATGTGCGAGAGACCTGAGGAATGTACCGACAATTTTGACAGTATGACCTGAATGTAAACAGAACTCATAGAATTACGGGTATTCGTACACAGTATATCAAGAATCCAAGTATTTCTTTTTAATTTTTACTATAAAATTATATAAAAAAAAAAAAACATTTATTATAAGGCCTTTCTGGATAACTAACTAACAGGAAGTTGAGCCTTTGTCTCCGAAGTTACATTTACATGTACTGTACAGTTACATTCAATGTCAACAAGAATCAATCAGCTGTTTTTATCAGTCTGGTCTTGCTTTGGTGATAACAGCTGAAACAAAACGGAGAAGGAACCTGTGGCTTTTTAAGCTCTTAGCCTGAACTGACTGGTTGTATGGAGATGTGCAGACCTCACCTGGAGATGTGCAGACCTCGCCTGGAGATGTGCAGACCTCTCCTGATCTTACTAGGAAGCTTCAATTCTGTTGCCGTTTATTTGAGCATATACACACGTTTACATGATAATTTAAACATCATACATTATAACATTATATACATTAACTGCTATTTAATATGTATACATTAATGAACCGATTATCACAACATGTTGAGATCATTGTATACCATCTCTTATGTGAATATAGTATAAACTGATGCTCCTTGGGTTACGATGGTCCATGTTGTGATATTTCAATTTTATGATGGGTATGATTATTCAATAAATGACATGAGATATTCAGCACTTCCCAACTGTAGGCTAATGTAAGTGTTCTAAGCATGTTTTAAGGTCGGCTAGGCTAGGTTATGAGATTTGTTAGGTTAGGGGAACTGTATTAAAATCCATTTTCGCCTTACGATATTTTACCTAACCATAGGTTTACAAGAACGCAACCCTATCATAACCTGGGAACATCTGTAGTAATCACTATATATGTGACATATTCATTAATATCCATTATTTACATCCATTATCATATATATCATGGCTTTATTTGTTTAGAGATGTTAAAAATCATAGCATGCTGTCTCAACAGCTGCGACAGAAAACCTATTTTTGGTGGAGAAAGGAAGCAAAAATCATATTAGTAACCCCTTTGAAGGGGTTCTCTTTTATTTGTCAACAGTCTGCTGAATGGTCCTGGCACTGTTTCGCTTGCTTCACTTGCTGATGAACTGGGACTGGGATGAACTGACCAGATCCACGGCTCATGGTTTTATGGATAGCGACGCAAAAGTAAACAAATGGAACAAAACAGAATGTAAACAAACGGAACAGAGCTACAAAATGCAATGGCCAAAGAAACAATATATTGTTATAGGGATTTTTCAGATACACGTTATTGATCCCAGAGGGAGGTTCCTATGGAGATCAAAGACGAGGAAACTGTCACAGCCTGAAGCAGTGAGACAGGAGATATGAGGCTTCAAAATTCACATTTTCACATTCTGGTTCCTGCTTTTTGCACTGGGTTATAATATCAGGTCATCTTTCCCATCACTGTCAGCCTCTGCCATCATTTGAAACTGTTGACTCTTCCATCTTTCCTCAAAGAAAATCCAGTCTTCCTTGAATCTTTTGCCGATTGTTGTCAACCAAAAACAGCAAACAGCATTTTTTCCCCCTCATGCTACCCTGTTAATGCATGTACACCTCTGAATTTAGATGGTATGTTAAGACTGCAGTCCTCTAACTCATACCCATTAGCAGCTGTGCTTCTAATTTAAATGGGATCATAACTGTGGCCACGTCCCTTTGAAAAAGTAGGGAAAATATCATTTGAAAAAGTGACAGTTTATTTCCAGTTGTTTTATTAGAATGAATATGCAGATGTTACAATATGCCCACAGTGAAATGTAATTCTGGGACAGATGTTTCTGCATCAAATTGCTGCTCCAATTGGTTTGTTTTCCCCAGTGTTCGCTAATGTTTTTTTAAAAGCCTGCCTGAAAAGAGCCCACACATGAAGATGTGAGGAGAACATGTCACTTGGTATCTTCCCTGCGGTGCCACGAACTCAACAGCGATGGGCTGAAGTCATCAGTTTGTGACACATTAGCAAAAGCACGGGTGGGCCCTCCAAACTCGACAAAAAGCATCGCAAAGTGCCTGCAACAGAGGGGTAACCCGGCAACTGCTTCAGCTTGATCTGTCTCTGTGTTCCATTTTGTGATGTCAGCGCTTGACAGCGGCAGATGGCTGCCTCCTCGCTGACACGGCCTGTCAGAACCATCCCCTGAGAGCATGAGCGCCATCTGGCTGTGGGAGCGGCTCGTGACAGCTCGGCTGTTATGGCTTGTAAAGCAGACACATTGATTGGGACGAACTTGTACAACAGGCAGTGGCCTGCAGGAAGGCTCACACAGGTGGGGCTCACACAGAAGGAAGGGGATATGCATAATGTTAATTGATTAAACTTACTAGAGCTCTTAATGTCTTGATTTCCTGTGCAGTCTTACTCTGATTCTGTACCTGTATTCTCCTCACCTGTATGTGTAGCTCGTAAATTTGATAGATAGATAGATAGATAGATAGATAGATAGATAGATAGATAGATGGGTAGGTGGGTGGGTCGGTGGATGGATTGATTGATTGATTGATTGATTGATACTTAGTAAAGGAGTTTAAGTACCTCAAGATGGGTTTTACTGAGGCAATCTGTGCTGCTGAAGTAGGAGGTAAGTCTTAATCCAAAGTTCATGGCTTACTAGTTAGTCTACATCCCTACTCTCACTATGGTATTCCATGGTCTCCTGTGCTTCTATGATCATGAGAAGTGGATAATGACCAAAGGAACAAGGCCTCAAGTACAAGTGACCAAAATGAGGTTTCTCAGCAGGATTACCAAACTTCATGAGGAGTTTGGAGATCCAGATGGACCTCAGGTAGAAGGAGTCAGCTGTGGTATTTTGGAAATCATATAAGAATGCCAACTGGAGGGCTCCCAAGGATGGTGTTCTGGGAATGTCCTACTGGGGGAAGCCCCAGGGGGGTCCAAGGCATGCTTGGGGATTATCTCCTAGATGGCTTTGGAATACCTAGCGATCACCCAGAATGAAGTGAAGCCTCTGCCAATAGCAAAAGAGCTCTGACCTGCTTGGTATCCTGCCACCACACCACCCAGCATGGTAGGAAGATGATGATAATGAAGATGATGATGATGGTGAATGATAGTAACTGAGTGTCATATAATCTTTATTTAAAATACAGCTTTAAATAAATAAGCAACAGTGCTGAAAATTGCAATCAGATTAATGAGTTTAGAGTTTCTTTTGTCTCAGTTTGCAGGAGTGGAATGTCAATTCTGGCCCTCTGGTACAATCAATGACGTCTGATAGATCGCGTTTTGCAGTCATCTGCCAATCACTAATCGGCTCTTCAGAAGAACTACTTTTGATACCAATTCTGCGAATAACGCTGTGTAACTCCCGTGAACCGTTTTCAGTAGCTGCATTCTTGTTTTGTATCATCTGAGTATGAAACATAGGCTCCAACTGGATGGATGGATGGATGGATGAGCATGGAATACCTGTATACATTATGACATGGCTATCAGAGAAGTACTTCACCCCAGAGTACCTTGCTAAGGCTTAGCAGTACAATTTTAAGCAGTGCATTTTATTGGAGTTATATAACACCGGTTGTTTAGATGTTCAGCTCTTCCATACTGTCATGGTTACAGCTGCATTTGGGAGAGCAGATCTCACAAGGCTTTCTTGTGGATGCTCACAGTTCAGGAGTCACTCTGATCAAACAAAGACAAGGGATGGAGTCAGAGGAGAGGACACATGAGAGAGGGTAAGCCGGCCCTGTGTCTATCCCACCCCATCAGGGCGCGTTTCCCGAGTCTGAATTCAAACCATGGACCTAGGAATGTAAAAATGCTAAAATTATACAGAGATAAAATGCCCCTCTCATGTATGACTATCGATAACTTTAAAAGAATGTCGGTTTTTCAAAGACTTAAAGTTTTGGGCTGTGAATTGTCAGACGATTCTCTGTGTTGCCTTCATCTACTGTAGCATGAAATACTGCTTGACTCTATGTCTCTGTCTAGCATTTCACCATATCTTGCAGCCCTAAAAGATGTGTTTGTTCGTTTCACCTTTTCAGTATTGTGTGATGTGTTACTGAAGTGTCAGTGCTCACCGGCTCAGATTTCTTCCCACAAACAAAATGTAAAAAGTTGTGCTCGGAACTACCAAGAGTTCAGCTTTCATTTTCATCTTTTTTTCTTAAAAAAAAAGGAGATGAGAAGTGGTGAGACTGTTCACTACCCATGAAAGCTTCGTGGAAGTCACTGCCAAACTATAAGTCCCAGGATTCACAGTCTGGCCGCTAGAATTTAGATTTAGGACAAGCCTTTTTGGGCTATGAAGTTTACTATTTTCTCTGCCTCTTGACTGCAAGGAGGAAAGGCTTTCATCTGAAACCATCAGGGCAGTGACAGTGAGAGTGCCCTATTAATAATCATAAACTATGCTTCCATCCATCCATCCAACTGTTTATACTGGTCAGGGTCAAGGAGGGGCCTGCTGACTCTCCCAGACTGCACAGGGCACAAAGCTTGGGTACATCCTGGATTGTAAGCCAGCCCATCAAAGTAATGATAAAATAGCACAGCATACAGTTTTTATATTGAGGTATAACTGGCTTCTTCTATATGTATAAAAGTCAACTTGATTCAACATCTATGTCTGATATTTGACCTTTTGTCCTTTATGATATCATGTGATTTATTAATTCAGTGTACTTTGAACTATGAACAACACCAGACAGAATCCACAATGCTACTAATACTGTAGCTACTTTATATTGATAATCTGAGTTGCAGGGGAATTTGGTGTTAATGTAGTAATGTAAGGCTAATGAGACACATTTCATTCCCAGATTGGGTACGGATAACAGGATGCTGCGTGGTTAATAGTGAAATAGTTTCGGTATTGTAGTCATCCATCTGAAGGACACTGTGTAATGTGGGTCGTTCCCACTATGACATTGCTCAAGTTTTTTAGTGTACTGTCTGTGCAAACGATAACCATTTTGTCTGATTAAAATTTTTTTGACAGGCTTCTGTGAAACTAGGAAATATGTACGTCAATATATACCCTGTCTCAATGTTCAATTATTATGAAGACATACGTGAAACCCAAGTAATTTAAGAAAAGCTGTATCTGCTGGTCACACTGCCTTACACGAACTATTTCAAAAAGAAAATAAATCATTTCTCTGGCATTTATGGGATTCAGTAGCAATAAAGAACGACAGTGTCATGACGGCGGTCATGTCTAAGGGATGTCAGCAAATATCAAACAGTTTTGGACCTGGAAGAATATGACGCTATAGAAACTTTTTTTTCACAAATGTGTACAATATGACATACGGTTGTTCGTAATCATTTTCACCTCTGTATTACGTACGTTTTCTATTGAACACTTGCACACAATTACCGGTTCCGTAAATGTCTCTTCATGGGTGTAAATATTAAAACAATGACTTAGAAATTAAAATAAATACATAACACTCATTACATTTTAATACGTCAAACACCACTCCTGCACACCATCATTAGCAATATCAAGCCTTGGGCTGTGGAAGATAATTATAGAGGGATTGATGCAATCAGAAGTCTTTGCACTCTAAAGACAGCAGATGGAAACGTGTAGAGCACAAACATCAGCTTTGTCCTCTCTGTCAAATCACGTCTTGGAAACTTGAAGAGATTTTAAGGATTAAACATTAATGCAGCCCGGGAATTCTAGTCTCTATGAAAACCATGTGAGAAACAACGTGCTTCAATATTTGACGATACTGATAATTATTTAAAAGTGCAGACTTTAATAATTACGACAAAGGGAAATCAATACTTTAAATTTAAAACAAGCTTTGATGGATTTGTATCTTTTTCCTTGTGTGACCCAAAATGTATTTTTAAGGAGAAAAAGCCGCTACCCGCTCTTACACTGCCATCTTCTGTTGAAACAGCGTAATTACACCTTACACCTTGACTGAAAATTCTTATGTTAAACGCATTTCGGTGTATTCATTTTATGCAAATAACTAACGAATATTTTAATGTAAAACAAAAGTAAATGGAAAAATATCAAAATGAGAGACAACTTGAAGTGTGCGATAACAGTGCCACCCACTGAGCCACGGTGCCACTAATGTTTCAATGCATTGGTATACTGGGTCAACTTATACACTGAGTACCGTAGCAAAAATTGTCCCAGGCAGTGTCATGATTTGTTCAAGCCTTCGTGAGTGTGGAATTGGGATGACATCCGGCAAACTTTATCTGTGCTGACAGGGTCGGGCAAGTCCTTTCGCTTTTATGTACAGCTCTTTCCAGATATGACACTAGGTATAACATTCCTATTCGTTCCTCGACTCCATCCAGCCAGTGGCGTCGCACAAATAACGCGTGCGCACAAATAATGCGTTCGCGCAAATTTTGGGGATGTCATGCTTCAGAATATGCCGGAACACTTCAATGGCAGTGAAGGCAAGACTATGACTTCTAAAATAATGAATCTCTTCGAATTTTACTAATTCACAATTTCATAAATTGTGCGCTTTAGATTAGCCAATGGGTTACAAAAATTAAGGGGAAAAAAACAAATTCACCAGACTTTTTGTCAATATCACTCGTCTGTAAAGAAGCTTTGTCGCACTTCATAATGAAGAATGACATCACCTGTCATGCTCATATGACATTAAATTCAAATTTAGTCCATTTTATTAGCCTTTTAAAAGACTTCCAGTGCTTTAATGTCTGGTATTCAATGGGCGACATGTGCAGCAAACGCACAAAGCTTGTGCATTTGGTGTCGAAGATGGCGAAAAAAAAGTTACATATAGTTAATGCTGGCGAAAAAAATGTGTGTTGCCATGCTCTTAATGTGCTGTAAAATATTTTTTTTTCGGGAGGCGATAGGTGCATGTAGACATTCTTATATATGGTGCGAAGTAGTCGAATTATCACAGTTCACAAAACAGTGTAGGTACTGGAATAAAATACGGTACTTCATGTGCAGATGCATAATTATGTAACACTATATTATTCTAGCTCTGTACTATATGTTACTAGAATTGCTGTTTGTAGGAATCATGCATATGTTCTCCCCTCAATGTTTTGCACTGTATTATTTACAGGAGACGACAATACAAACTGGACAATGAAGCGACGTTGAGCACCAAAATGCGGTTGCCACTGGTGATGCGTCTCTCCCAGACAAGCCCCTCCCACCGCAGGCGCCTCTGAATTCTGATTGGTTAGTTCCGCCTTTTTTTGATTCGGCCGCAGGCGAACTGATCGATCGGATTAGCGGCGCGAGGGCGGCGCGCGGCCTTAGGTGCTCTGCGGTCTGTCGCTGCTTCTTCGGTTTTTAAGATTTCAGTATAATTTTATAACTGCTGCGTCTTCCTGTGTATCGAGTTCAAGCGACCCGCTTGTTTTTCTGCTTTTTTCCTTTCGTTCAGGGAAGCAGAAGATCCCCTTAACGATGTCTTCTGATGAGAGCAGAGCCGTGGGGATCCTCAGGGGGTTCAAACTGTATCCTTTGCGGGCGTCCCGGGTGTGAACAGACCGCGTCCGCCGGGCAGCCAGGCAGCCCTGCGGGGTGTTACGCCTGCTAGGCCGGGCGAGGGTTCCCTGGCGAGACGTTGTTCCTCGGACAGCTTTATGATCGGCGTTCATAAAGCTGCATGTCGCTGGGTGAGGGTTAGAGATGTTAATTTAATACCTGCGAGTTTTATATGTGTAGTGGTGGGGACGGGGCGGCTCATTCTGACAGCATGCATTACCCGTATCAACGCGGTCGTTAGTACTTTGGAAGGATCCATGTTAGCAGCTTGGCTAATTAGCCTGGCCAAGCGGCTATCAAGAAGTGCAAATGTGGTCTTTTATTTCTAGATCCCTCGTCTAACCAACCTCAGTGTATGCGAGATTATAAACGGGTTACAAGCATTTTTTTTAGTATTGTTAGTTAAATCGATTTGCGATTTACGGATATTAGCATCCACAGTACAGTACTCGACTCTGCATGTGACTCCGAGTTTATTTGGGGCCTGTACGCCTCCTGCATCAGTGCTCTGTTACCGCGGGCCCCCCTCCTGGGATTTGGACTGGCAGTCCTCAGAATACGCGTGCATCGTCAATTGTTATTTGCTAATGCACAAGTTGTATTATTTGAATATTAGTCTTATGTCTTTAGGTAGTAGATCCCGTGGTGAGCAGGTGCGTTCTCCCCATTCTGAACCTGCATAGACACCAGAGCTCTCTTTGGGTCTAAAGCCAGACTGCCCCCTAAAATCGTACTTTGATCACCCACCTCTTGCTGAGCCACTGTGCCAGAAAGATAAATTATTCAATTACTATTAGAGTTCCTCAGGATATGACAGATTAGCTCTGTGCCTGCTGGTGCTCTCTTCTTTCCTGGGACATGCAAGGTCATTGTCTAGGCTACTTATAAATGGCCAGCTATCTTGCTTGCTTCTTATCACTTATGTTCCAATATAAATACAGTGAGTCTTATTTTGTCCACTTGTCATGGTTTTGTGTTTGGTTGTGTGGTGACTGTAGATACCACTGAAGTCTCACCAACAGTATTGCAGGCTGAAGTCCTGTTAAATCTCTGAGTGTAACGTTTGCACAGTTGTTCTGTGTTACTTCAGATATTATTCAATAGTTTAAAGATTTTCTTTAATATTAACTGATGACACTGAAATTGCCTTTAGTGTTGCTGTGGTGGTGTCCTGGCATCCCGTCTAGGGTCTGTCGTGCAATTTTGTTTGGAGAGAGGGCTAACAAAAAACAGATGGATGTGTCAGTCTTGTACATTAAAGACTTAATTGTGAGTTAGACCAACCAAAAAGGAAAAAAAACCCCATACGTCAGGATGTTAGTGGGACCATTAGCATTTCCTTACAGCAGAACCTTTAAATAATCATAATGGTCTGTTACCGCATTGCAGCTCCTTATATTATATATTGTATGTAGATGTTAAGACTTTTGTGCATTGGCTGTTTGGTGTGTTAAGTCTTGGGTCAAAGGGCTCCATCCCACCCCCCCCCACAGCTAATCCTCCTTATCCCGGCGTGCTTAGCAGGTGTCTTCCTGCAGACATCTGGCACGGTTATACTGAGATGTTGTAGAAGAGCAGAGGGGGAATAGACATCTAGTGATCTTAATGTTGCAGCTTGAAGGACTTGGTTACTTATCAGGCGATGTTGCCGCTCTGTGGACAGTTGAGTGGTGTTTTTAATTGATTCATTTACTTCGTTTTGCAGGCGCTTTTGTACAAAGCGATGCGCGAATGAGCTACGTTAGACATATGACTGCCAAGGGATCGACTAGGCATAAGTACAGCTGAACTTGTGATGAATACACAGGAACAAATGTAAGCGGCATAGGAGAAGGAACTACAGGAGCATCTTCCCGCAAAGAAACTAGTCCGATAGTCACATGACAAGAAGTGCAGTAAAAACATTCAGAGAACACAGAGAGAAGTATTTGTCTAGCATGATTCCTGACCATATTCAAACCATTTCTTAAATAATTGCAAAAGTAATATCACCTTGTTTAAAAAAAAAAAAAAAAAAAAAAAAAAAAAAAAGTTGCTCCAACAAATGATTAATCTGTTGTTTAGGGGTGACTTTAACATTGACCTTAAATAAATAGATTATGGAATCACATTGTATTGTATGCATTTTTATTTATTCTGAAAACTGTGACTCGTACTGCAGGGTATCTCCAATAACATTCAGTTTTTAACAATAAATATTGATATCTGAGTTTCAAGTGTTACAGTTTCTTCACATTGGTTTATCAGTCTCAATTTATCGCGATGTGCCTGGAGCATAAGCTGAATTCAAGCGAAGACTATGTTAATTTCGAACAAAAGTTGAATGAAATATTATTTAAATAAATGTAGTTCATATAATTTCATTGGTTCTCACTTTCAATGAACAAGAAATATGACACCATTCTACAACATCTCAGTATTCGCCTTGATTATTAACATGACCGATTACCAGAAATGTATAGTATTGCCCTTGAAATATGACACCATTCTACAACATCTCAGTATTCGCCTTGATTATTAACATGACCGATTACCAGAAATGTATAGTATTGCCCCTGAAGGTGGAACAATGCAAGCTTAATTTGCATGATTTTATTACAGATAAAGACGTTAGTTTTCTCCTTGAATGATTGTCTCTAGACACATTAGCCCCAGTGGCTAATCTGTGGACTTATAGAGGATGTTAGATTTGCTAAACGTGTATGTAATTTAGCCTAAGCTTGTCCTATTCCTGGAAACCAACGGACCTTAGCATTAGCCAGTGGAGTCTGGCACAATGTATGATTATTGTCCAAAACATGACCCATATATAGCCCATGCTCGTTCTTCTAGGAGGAGACTTCTCTCTGAGCTGGACTGGTCTTTTTTGTGGTCTCCACCCCAAGTAGGGAGACCACAGATGGCCCCAGGACACGGCTGGGGGCTCAGGTGCCGGTGACACAGTAGTCTTTCAGGCATTGACAGGGGCTTTTGTTTCACAAGCAGATACTGCCGACCTTTAGAAAATATAGCAGACAAATCCTCAAGTGTTCCAACTGATGCAATCACCCTGCTCACCAGCTGGTTCAGTAGAATGAGGTCATTTGTGCAGTGGATTACAGCTGTTGGGTACGCCATACCATCTGAATCACCATATGGACTTCATGGAACACCTCGTGGACCTGGCTGCTGGAAGACTTGATCCCTTAGAACTATCTGGCTCAATGTATTGCCTTATTTGTTATCTTGACTAAAATGGGCTCTGTGCCTTTGTATTCGTGGTGAAGCATTCATTCATTTTAGTTTAGGGCATTTAACCTGAAGGTTGGTCCCTGTGTATGTTAGCTTTCCTTCCTTGACAGAAGCCTCCAGAAATTGGATGAACCTCCGTGATGCAGACAGCGGGAAGGTTCTGTGGCAGGGAACAGAAGATCTGTCCCTTCCTGGAGTAGAACATGAAGGTAACAGGTTATTTCCTGATTCAGTAGTCATTAGTTAACCTTAACCTGACATGAATAGCCATGGTCCGTTATCCGAAGCTACGGACAGCGTCCATCTCATGATCATTGAGCTTCTACAAGCTTCTGTGAGACTCTTCCTCTTTGTGTCTGTATAAGTGATTGCATTAGTTTATCATTTAACAGCAATTAATTTTGCCATTGATCCCAGTGTTTGACCTTGGTTCTTGCCAAAATTGGCATTGATTTTATGATTTAGTCCTGAGAGATAAGGCAGTCGATACTTTTTGGAGTTTCAAAATGCAGTCCACATGTTCCATGTCATTTATCATATATCATATCATATATACTTATTACATGTCGGCAAAATTATATTTCCTATCAATATATCCACCCTCTGTAAAATTAGTATCTAAAATCAAATATGATATTGTTAATTTGCTGCTTTAATAAGTATGTAGTGAACAGTAATTCTAAATATCATCTATGTTTATGTTCTTTTGACTTGTTTTCTACACCTTGAGTGGTTTTTATCTGAGCCTCATTAAAGGGAGTCATCACAAATGGCCTCATTAACCAGTTAGATAGTCTGCCATAAAATCGACCTCCCTGTCATCACAAATGGCCTCATTAACCAGTTAGTCTGCCATAAAATCGATCTCCCTGTCTCCCCCTCCTAAGCCCACCTCGAGCAGTTTGGAAAGAGCACGTTAGTGTATTCATTAAATTTTCATGTTTCCTGCTTCCCGTCATTTTGGGGCGTGTGGCTCGGTGCCCTTTTCTCTGAACACAGATCATGCGTCTTTGGCCATCGCCCCCCCCCCCCCCGTCCTCCACGGCTCCCACTCCCAGCTGCATATATATGTTTAGTTTGTTTTTTCTGTGTTTTATTTGTTGTATATTTGTTCAGAGGACACCCATGATGTTTATCTCTGTGTGTCGCCATCACAGCAATGGAAAATAAAATCATATTTAAATCATCCATCCGTCCATCCGTCCATCCATCCATCCATCCATTTGTTATCCAGTCCATGTTTGCTTATAGCTTGGAGGCTACTCAGGCTGCATAGGGAACAAGGCAGAAGAACGTCCCCAGATGTCACAGGGCACATACACATTATAGATCATTTCCCATAAACACATGTATATACATCGCAGGAGCGAACTGAAGTGCCCACGGGAAACTTGAGCAGGCCGTTTACACCTTCTAGGTATTTACATTCCTTTAAGTCCAGGTTGAATTTCCTTCACTAAGGCTAATTGAGAAGCTTTGTATTTACTACTAAGATATTTACTGTTACTGGGAGTTGTTTTATGTCTCCTTTTTCCTGCAGCTCGAGTTCCCAAGAAGATCTTAAAATGCAAAGCCGTGTCAAGGGAGCTGAATTTCTCTTCGTTGGAGCAGATGGAAAAGTTTCGGCTGGAGCAAAAGGTTTATTTTAAGGGCCAGTGCATAGAAGGTGCGTGCATGTGTGCGTGCATGTGTGGCTCCTTGGATGTTAGTGTCTCAGACAGAAGATAACAGGGTTACTTTAAAAAAAAAATAATAATTTTTTACTTGCCTTATGTAGAAATGTGTTGCTTTAATGCTATAGTTTGGTTGTTAGAGTATAAAGGCTCTGGTATATATTGCCTTTGTAGATTCTGTTGCAGGTGTTAATCCAGACCCAGCCAATAACGAATAATTTGAAGTACAAAAATACAACGTAGAACCACCAAATTTACATACACATAACTACTCACTGTAATCACCCCACACCAGAGTCAAAACTAACAGCAAATGTTAAACCAGTTTTTACATTAAGTTCCCACTGTTGTTTATATTGATGTCTATTTCGAAAGTTATTGTTAATTCATTAAAGTTCATGAAATGCTATTTTATTACATTAACAGTTGTTAATAATAATTGTTACGGACCTGTAACTTTGAACAAACATCTGATGTGGACATTTGATCAAAAAGGTTGAGAAACCCTGTTCTATATTATGCCTAAATAACCAAGAAACAGATGCATTCCTTACTGTAAAACTTTATTGCGTGTAGATGGTATCGAACGTGAACAGTAAAATGCATGTACATATATTTCTGCTGTATATGTATCTGTTTATATCTGCATATCATACTAATACTTATTTATCATGGCGTTGCTGTTGTGTTTTTCTGTTCAGAGTGGCTCTTTGAGTTTGGCTTTGTGATCCCGAATTCCACAAACACGTGGCAGTCCTTGATAGAGGCAGCACCAGAGTCACAGATGATGCCAGCAAACGTTTTGACGTAAGGATCCCTCCTCTCATGCATTAATAAGACGTACATTTGATCATGCAGAGACATTACTGCATTGATTCGTTTTCAGCCTCTGCTTATCCAGTTACGGTCACAGTGAACCAGAGCCTGTTCCAAGGCATGAGGTGTGCGACATTGTATATTGGTTGTGGCATTCACACGCTAAGATGACTACAGCTCTGGAGATGTGGTGTAATCTACTATCCTCAAAGCCACCCAGACAAGCATAAACACATTAATCTATTACTGCAGCTTACACAACCCATGTCACAGTTCTTGCTTAACCAGGAACACGCATACGAAAACGTTGGCCAACAGGCAGATACTGAATTTAACATGACAGGAATGAAGCGTAACATTTACTGGGGATGCAGAGGTACAATTGCGCCCCCTACTGGTCAGGTGAAAATGCTATTTGAACATAAGTTCAATAAAATCACTTTGTGAAGTTATATTTCAAAATGTGACTTGTGTTAGTCATATCAATGTGTATAAATAGTTTGTTGTAAATGTAGTTACTTTTTTTTTTTTTGCAAACTCATCTGCGTGAATGACTGGTTGGACTCACTCACATTGCACCCCCTAGGAGAAAATTCTAGAGTCACCTTCGGAATACATTGTCAGTGTCTTCTAGTATAGTTAGTGATCTACCCCTTTATTTTCCAGAGGTAACATTGTGATAGAGACCAAGTTCTACGATAATGATCTTCTCGTCAGCACTTCCAAAGTACGACTCTTCTACGTCTGAAAGTGGAAACTTTTTAAAATTTTTGTATTTTTTTTTTTTTTTATGAGAAGTATGTTTGGTGGACCTGTATTCTGCAAAACATCCTGAAATGGACTTAATCTCCCATGGATATATAATTCTGAACAAGATGAACAAGAAAAAAGTAACAAAATTATCAAAATTTTGTTAACAGGTGTATTATTTTTCATTGTGCATTTTTTCTCAACTGTTATATTTGCAAGGAAAGCTGCTTCATCACCACATTCCTTCTGTTTTTGTGTGCTTTTTTATTTGGCAATAAAAACTCTAAAATGGACTGTGATTTAGTTATGGGAATTTCATTCATATTCATTCTGTAGCGGGTTCAGAAAGCAATATTCGTATGACTATTTTTCTAGGTTTTATACTATATGTAGTATTGTTAATTATTTTAATATTTATGTATCTGTCTGAGAAACAAACATATTTTTCTTATTTTGTCACCTTTGTCATGTTTAATTGCTTAAGAGATAATGAATGTTTACGTGTACCATGTACCTTCTGTAATTATGTGCTGAAATATTTGAGCTGATATTGAACTGTTATGCGTTAGAAAAATATGGTTCCACACCAGTTATCCTGATTACATGTTGCTGTTTACAGTTTATTATATGGTAAATTAGTTTTTACATGGAGGCCAATTATAAGCTTTCATGATTATTCAGTGTGGATTGCAATGTTAACACAGTTAATGTGTGAAGAACTCGCGAGCCATTGTGGGGGTGCCCTGCCTTAATCATTGTTACTTCCCAGGTTTGGCTCTGGATGGTGGCTCAATTTGCATATAGTTAGTGGTAGTGATGTGGAGGGTTACAATTTCGGTGGAGCACAAGTAACTTATGGCAGTGTTTCCTAACGCAGTCCTCGGGGAACCCCGGACAGTCCACATTTTTGCTTCCTCTCAGCTCCCAGCGCACCTGTGCCAGGTATTCAGTGCTCCTGATTGGCTGGGAGCTGGGAGGGAGAACGTGGACACTCCGGGGTTCCCTGAGGACTGGTTTGGGAAACACTGACTTATGGTGATGTCTGTCACATCTGATGTGCTTTTGTTATAAATACCAAGAGAGAAGAGTTTCTGTCCAAGTAACTCACACTTGATTTCATCTCCTTCAAGCAAAAGTAATCATCACACATCTTTAGTGTGAATTTGACACTGAAGGCTATATTTATAGATTCTCTCGCAAAGGTTTATCTAATAAATAGTTAAAATATGATTTTTAGATTTTCAAATAAAATTCTAAGTATATATGTTGTCCTCGTTTGTTGACATCCATCAATCGGTCAACCACAGAGCAACACGGCTCTCCTGCTGCGATAGCAGCCCATCCTGAGGCTCACACACTATGTCAGCCCATGTAACTGCATGTTTTTGGGTGGAAACCTGCCGATTATGCAGAGGTCATCTTCATGAAGTACAAATCCAGAACAAGATTTTGTTTCAACCAACCACTTAAGTTCAACTTGTTGGTTGAAACAAAATCTTGTTCTGGATTTGTACTTTATGAAACTGAACTTTCCACCTCTGCTAACATGATGAGAAAGTACAAGCTTCATATACACATAGAGGCAGGATCCGAACCCACAATCCTAGCGTTGTACTGAACCACGTTGGATATTTTAATATTTTACATTTATTTTTACTATTTTAATAGAGAAATTAAAATAAAATGTAAATAAATGTAGTTTAACTATTCAGCTACATATGAGTGAGGTTTGAAATTTTCTATTCATAATTGAAGCAAAAAAGCAAAGACCATCTTGTGAAAGGGCCATACCTGTAACAGACTACAAAATACACACGTGCGTTTTTGGACTACAAAGCCCAAAGGGCGTCTGAACAGGAAGTTTTGTCAATTGACCTTGGTTCCACACGACGTAGGTGATCGCAAGAGGAGACAGCATGGCGAATAAAGAACCAAGTGTGAGTGTTGCATTTATTATTTAAACTATAATGGTAGTGCATGCGTCTGCTAGTAATAATGAAGCTTTGTAATTTACTGATTATATGTAGATTTCTGTCTTGGTAGTAGGTTTCTAAGTATAGCTTTCCGAGTATAGCTATCTTCCAAGCATGACATTTCCCCCAAATCCTGTTAGCTAGCAGATTAGACTGCTACGACTATACTTTTTTTGCGATTTTATCTGTTTTTATTAAACCGATAATTAAAACAGATTGCTGTGCATTGCGGGGTTTTATCCAGTTAATGACATGTGTTGCACAGACATTTGGCCTCTCGGGTATTTGATTTTTGCCCAAGATATTTGGGTACAGGTAAATTATAAATATTTGCACGCTTCAAGTTTGTCGGTTCCTGTTGAAAAACATTGTGAACATGTAATTTTTCGCTAATGGGAAAAAGATCTAGTAAGCTTTCATTAACAATTTGTACAATATTCATGATATTTTCAGAACTTTTATGATAGAAATTTCCAGACACCCACGTTATGCCGTAATGTCATGCCGTAACGTACGGCACTTTTCTTGATCGTTTGCCTGCGAAATTTCTGGGACCCGCGGGTGTTAGATTATACTTCCGAACCTACGGTATTTCTTTACAATCACAGGGATTTCGCGAAGGCCTTTTATTATAAGACATTTGAAGTTCACTCTCCCGCTCTCTCCTAACAGCGGTTCCTGCAGCAGCTGAGGGACTTGGCCGGCAGGATGTCCACCGGCTCCCGGGGACCTGGCATTGGGCTCAAGCTGCTTATCGGAGCTGGCGCACTTGCCTATGGGGTCAAAGAGGCCATGTATACAGGTATCCTTCTATTTCCTCAGCACGCCTTTTTTGTGGCTGGAAAATAGGCAGGTTACCTTGGTCTCCAGTAGCGCTGTCTCCCATGGTAAGCCCTGCGCTGTGGCTAATAGCCATTAACTGTAGTGCTAACGGGTCACCTTCCGTTCCCAGTTGAAGGAGGGCAGCGAGCGATCATCTTCAACAGGATCGGCGGGATGCAGATGGACACCGTGCTTAGTGAAGGACTTCATTTTAGGTACCTGGCTCTGTGATTGTCATCTGTCTTTTCCCAAATACTGTTTGAAGAACATGCAGTGACGTCTTGAAATGTTATGGGAGCAACTAGGATGTTCAAATACTCCTGAGCTTTTTATTAATCTTGGTGTGATTATGCATTGCTGGCTGCCTCTGGCCTTTTGCCTATAGCCTAGGCAAACGTAACAGATGATTAAGGTTATTCAGGGATTTTGTCTGAGCTGCAGCTTGAAGAAACTTCAGATCTACTGTAGACGTCAAAGCAACTCCAAGCAGGCCAAATGCAAGGGTGTAGATTTGGGTATGGAAGGCAGAGCCATATCCCTACTAATATTGTATGAGTAGCGTGTGTGTTTAGTAGGGGAGGGGCCTTCGGGGCTGATTTGGTCCCTACTGATGCTATAACCAAACCTGTGTTCTTGGTCAAATGCCATGTTCACAAAAGGAAAGGAATGTTAGTGAATTTCTGTTGCCAATGAAATACAGAAGCCTGTATTTTCTAAATATTATCAATTTGAACATCACATTTTGTTAAAGATGCTTATGCCTGAATCACTATCGCATGAATATAGCCTTTATCCATCTGCATGTGTCCTGCACAAAAATATCCTTATGACACTAACTTGTGCTAATGAGTGTTTATTTGGCATTGCAGGATGCCATGGTTCCAGTACCCTATTATTTACGACATTAGGGCAAGACCTAGGAAGATTTCCTCACTGACCGGAAGTAAAGGTGATTGCTGGGATTTATCATTTTGGACTGAATGTTTGCTAATGAGCATTTTAGCTGGATTTCAATAGTCTTAAGTAGAGATGGGGGGGGGGAAATCGATTCAGTTATGTATCGCGATTCTTTTGTTGGGCGATTCATGTATCGAAATCAATTTTTCATAAATGTATAATTTATATATGTTTGGATTCAAGGTGGAGAAACATTGCAGTTCCACTTTAATCCTGCAGGTGGCGTGCTCTAAACTATTCCCACATTGACAGGAAGCAGAGGTCCCCATGTAGTAGCAGCCAATTATTTTCTAACTTTTTTTAGCAGTAACAGTAATGGCGGATGATGGCAGAGATTCGTGCTGCTCCTCCACAGTTTAAATCCAATGTATGGAGGAACTTTGGCTCTCAAAATGTATACGGTAAAGAGGAGTTGGACATGAGCTATTCTGTATGCAAACTTTGTCCTGCGAAAGTTAAGCATTGTGGTAATATGAGGAACATATGGGCACACACTGCTAGACATCATCCTGAGACAGACCAGGCAGCGGACAAGCATAAAAGCTCAGTGCCTTTTATGCCACGACAACAGCAAATGTAGCTTTTTCTTAACTTCTCTAAAAATTTATACTGTTGAAATTGAAGTTATTTTGCATTGTTCAAACACTGAGGAGGAAAATTGTTTGACGTATGCTACATTTACTCATGTTCACTTCAGCTGTGCAGCTATTGAATAAAACTTTAGCGGTATGACAACTTGGTCACTGGTGATTCCTATCCTTAGTAGCATACAGTCGTACTCTTGATTGGCTGATATATGCCAGCATCACTTAATCACCCTGTTTACAATCCTCATATCATGTCTTCCTTAACTCAGTTGCCCCAGACTCGTGTTCAGTGTTGAGCTGGTTTGCTTGTATAGTGAAGCATCTATCAATCAACTTTTTGGTCAATGTATGATAGTCTTTTATATTTTTTTCAAACAATATGTATGGTACCAGTCAAAAGTCTGAACACACCTACTGAAAATCACTTGTTATTCAGCAAGCTGATGACCCTAAGCTCACCTTAAGGTGATGTAGTAAGTATCATCTTGTGAACAAGGACAGAGATGGAGTGCTGTGAGAGATACCCTGGCCGGTACTGTGTTTTCTTCATGTTTAGGCATCTGTTTAAGCACATTTAAGCATCTAACTGATTGAAAACATTTTCTGCTTTTAATGGCTCTTCTGTACTATCAGGCGTTTTCCCGCATGGATTTGTTAATGGCTGTTGTGGCCCCGCATTGCAGATCTGCAGATGGTGAACATCGCCCTGCGTGTGCTGTCGCGGCCCGTAGCCTCCAACCTGCCGGTGATGTACCAGCAGCTGGGCATCGACTACGACGAGCGCGTGCTGCCCTCCATCGTCAACGAGGTGCTGAAGAGCGTGGTGGCCAAGTTCAACGCCTCGCAGCTCATAACGCAGCGGGCCCAGGTAGGCGGTCCTCGCTTACTGGATTTACCATGAAGTGGATAGTTTATCCGATCGAGTTAATTATCGGCCTTTTCCTGCTCTAAGGCCATCAGTAGGTCGGAGAGCAGGAGAACTCGCTTAATGCTGCTCCAGACGAGGTTGAGAGACCTCAAGTTTAAAAAGCCTAAATTTCGAGGGATGAGGTGGTCTTGTGACTCAGGTAGTCGTCCAGGCGGCTTGGCAAAGAATGACCTTAAGTTGACTCTGATGTCATCCGGCAGCACAGAAACTGAGCCAATCGGCTTAATGTCACTGCTCAGACAGTCAGACTTCGTAAATGTGGGACACAACGTCATGTGACCGAAGGCTAATTTTATGTTCCTGAAACACTCTTCTTTTGGCAGCAAGGAGGGACTTCTGTATGAAGGTTCCCTTACAGGTTAACCATTGGCCCTGGTTAACCTGTTACCCAAAGCGTCATGTGGGGAACTTTAATCATTGCAATTCAGCTGCCCTCCTATGGGGCTATTATTGTAGCAAAATCATTTGAAGATGCGTACAGAAAGTTGTGTGACTGTATCTCAATCCATGTGTGCGTAATCAGATTTGTAAATGTGCAGTTTTCTATAAAATTACGTGTGAAGTTTAACCTATGAGTTTTTTTTATCAGTTTTTATCTGTTATCGTTCGGCTAGCAGACTGCTAGGGGTCGAGGTTGGGGGGGGGGGCACGTATTATTTGTCAATTTTCACATTTGCGGGATCTTCCAGTCCTAACCCTCAAAAGTGTGAAGGTGTTACCCCCATTTCACCGGGTACTTAAAGAAGCGGAATGCCAGGTCAATGGATGTTAAATCTGGCCATTTTTTTAATTTGTGTTTCTGTGTTGAACTGACCGCATTAACAACAGCAGTCACATGCAGCCTGTTTTTGTCACACTGGCAAAATCGTTCACCATTCCTCTACTTAGGACATTGATAAAGTCCGCATTTCACATTCTTCGTTCCTTTTTTTTCGCTCGTTTGTGGTTCCACTGTCTCTGAAATAGAGTCGCGAGCGTAGAATATGCACGTTTATATACATGCAGCTAGCATTGCAAATGTAGGGTGATTAGTGGGTGGGAATAGGACGGTCTCTTAAGCACGCTCTTGTGCGAATGTTTCTACGATACATGGGATTTATAACCTGTACGATGTGTATTGCGGTTTACACAAGGTTTTATAAATCTGACTTTTCCTACGAACGTCCAGTTTGACAGAAGAAATTCCTGTTGGTTTTTATGGTTTTGCTATTAATTTGTAGATGTTCAGATGTTGAATTTGTTTTATTTTTTGAGAAATGATACACTTAGTACCCAGATAAACGGCTGTAAGCATTTTCTGTGACTGCCTAAGACTTTTGCACAGTACTGTATATCTGTACATTCCATGCATTAATCCCCATACTGTCAAAACCAGAATTCAGTGCTATCATCCTGTGCCTGCATATGTTCTGCTTTGGATTCCCGAGATTGTCTCCCCTGCTGTAGGTGTCCCTGCTGATTCGCCGGGAGCTGTTCGAGAGGGCCAAGGACTTCAACATCATCCTGGACGACGTGGCCATCACGGAGCTGAGCTTCAGCCGGGAGTACACAGCCGCTGTGGAGGCCAAGCAAGTCGGTGGGTAGCCGTCCTGCCCGACGCGCGAGTCGCATGGCCGTCGAGGTGAAATGTCTGCTTGGTGCAGTACAGGCAGTCCCCGAGTTAAAAACGTCTGACTTCCGGACAACTCATACTTACGAACGGGCTGCCACAAAGCATATTATACCAAATATATAATATAATTGGGGCCAGCTGTGTGCCTGTAATCTGATGGTCGCTGGTTGAAACCCAGCCTCAGCACGTCTTTGGGTCCTTGAGCCAGGCCCTTAACCCCCAGCTCCCTGGGCACCTCAACGGGTGGCTGCCCTTCGCGGACAGCTTCCCCCACAAAGAGCAAGTTGAGGGAGGCGTAAAAAGACAATAAATAAAAAGCATCAAAAATTTGGGTTAAATGCAATGGTTCGTGAAAACGAACGCACACACTATGGTGTGACACTTGTGAAAATAGTGCACGGCTTCAGTGGTTTGTCTTGAGAAACTGCACAGTACCAGGTTTAGCTACTTTTATTATAACTGGGTAACTTTTATTATGTACTGTTTCGTTATTTTTCCGACTTGACTACAAATTCGACTTTCGACTGACATTGGGAACAGATCTCATTCGTAACCTGAGGACTGCCTGTATATGCAAAACAGTCAACCTGTACTGGAGCATTGGCAGAAGGTGAAACGATGAATCTGAGGGCGCACATGCAGTCAGGTGATGGGTAATCGCTGTAATTAATGAAAGGTACCAACAAAATGATTTTTTTCTTAAGACACAGGCAATGTTATCGCTCATAAATTGAGTAAACAAAACTTGAGGTGTAGTTTTCATCTCCAGTGGCAAAATTTGACCCTGGCAGGATGTAAAAATGTCATTCATGGGATCAGCTGCATAGATTTTCAGTATATTAGTCCTGCCGCCTTGATGGTGCAATATCTGGGCGGACGCAGGACTCCATACGTACCGCTGTGGTTTGATTGTTAACCAGCAGAGTGCGCTGTTGAGTTTCAGGCATTTCAGTGGGTCCCCGGCAACATACATGAGCAGATGCTCCAGGATTTCAGTGCGTGTCTGTAAACCGCCCCCTTTTCTGTCCTCAGCCCAGCAAGAGGCGCAGAGGGCCCAGTTCTATGTGGAGAAGGCCAAGCAGGACCAGAGGCAGAAGATCATCCAGGCCGAAGGGGAGGCTCAGGCTGCCAAAATGGTGACATTTTCCGGAAACTCTTTCCTGAATTTTCCATATTTATCGTATGAGTATTTTGTGGTGTTTGCTGTACTTGTTGAGTACTTGGATGTGCTGCCAAAACATATTTTCCCCCTAGGGACCACTAAAGTACACAGACTTACCGTGGGCAGGAATAGATGTTTCTCTTGGTAGGGGGGCAAAAATAAAAAAACAAACTGCTTACCTTATGCGTTAATGCACGTGTCTGACGAACACTTAGCCTGTTATTTTCTCTACCTGTAGGGGAGCCACCAGCTGCTTAAACAAAGGCAACGTCCCAGCATAGGATACACTGCAATAATTACTTAACTGCAATTTCAGCTCAGGCAACTGGAGGGGCACTGCCCTGTGCTGCCCCCCCCCCCAAAAAAAAATAAAAAATCCACCCATGACACTAGCTGTCTATCTCGGAAGGATCTTTCTCGCTACCTTGATAAATCGCTTTCTGTGGCAGGTCTCACACTCAATCTGGCCATATGTGCTTGTTTTTGTAGCAACTGCTGTTTTTTTTTTTAATTGTTACTCATCTCTGGAAGCTTTTTCTCTGGAAGTTTCCCTGCCCCCACCCCAATAATGAATAAAAAATGCAGAAGTGTGAGCTTCTCTGAACAGATGGTGGAAACTGAGGCAGTACTAATCTTTAAAAAAAAGATGGTAAAATAGTGGGGCTGATTACATAAAGTGTGTAGCCCAATCGGAATCTCCGTTTAAATACCTGTCCAGGTGCTGAGTTTGACAGTAGCCCAGGGCCCTGAGTTATTAAAACAGCATTTTTGCTGTAGGTTGGGTCCCAGCTTAACTGGCCCAACATTGCAGTAGACTGGAGTTCCATCATGTAGACTCTGCATTTTGGGTTCTTATCACTGAGGTCTCTTACTGTGTCGGCAGTCGGACGGTTCCAAACGCAAGCCATGACGGAACGTTGTCTTTCTCTGGGACAGTTGGGCGAAGCGGTGTCGAAGAATCCCGGGTACCTGAAGCTGCGAAGAATCCGCGCGGCCCAGAACATCGCCAAGACGGTCCGTGGTCCCGACCCGCCGGCAGATGCCTTTCCCCCCCCGGATTAGGGAGGGGGCAGATTTCTGAGGATGCACTTACTGCTGTGCTTATGACCAGTTTGCCACAGAGGGAGCCAGACTCTTACTCATCCCGTTGAAATGAATCATACTTCATTCTTGGCTGTCATAGGCTTATCCTTCTTTCAAAGGGGACTTTCTGGGATGTATGTTCTCCATCTGACCACAACTCCTTATTTTAGCCTGATTTCTTTACATCCCTTATAGAACTTCATACAATGGAAACTGAGTTATGCCTGTGTATGATATATATAAAATAGGGTGTGTGCATATATATGCTTTACATATACTTTAGTCATATATATTTATTAGTGAGAGACAAAGATAGTCATTGCTTTATGTAATTTGTCATAGGCTGATAGGCATATTGTGGTTCTTTTTTTCCCCCGATGATTATTACTTTTATTGTTCATCGTGAATTTCGTCCGTCTTGCAGGTGGCCGCGTCGCAGAACAGAGTATACCTGAGCGCAGACAACCTGGTCCTAAATCTCCAGGATGACTCCTTTAACAAGTACGTTCCCGGTCACCTAAGTGCGCCAGCTGTGATCTCTGGTAGATGGTTTAAGGTTTCCTGGGTAGGGGAGGGAGCGTAATGAAACACCCTGAAATCCTGAAGGCTTTTTCTGCAAATAAACTGCTTAAAGCAGCGGAATAATTGGTTTGTTGCTATTTTTGGCTGCAGGCGAGCGCTGTTGCAGGAAAGTCTGTTTTTTTTCTTTCTGTCTTGCGGCTAATGCCTGGCACTCTTAAGTCCGGCCCAGATTTAGTAGCAGTCTGTCTACAGCAGTGGTCTACACACCCTTTGGACTGCTGGTGGACGTCTGGACGCCCCCCCCCTTTGTGCCGCGCTGCTCTCATTTGGTGCTGCTTTTGACCTCATTTATGAGGATTAATTACTTACCACCAAAAGCTGTCTGAACTGTATCGAAGCAAAATGACTTTAAGCATTTGTTTATTAATATTTTTTTTAAAAAAGTTAAGTACCACAAAATTCAGTGTTGAGGGACTAAAATGATTATAAATGGCCTTATTAGAATGAAGGTGACCCCCACCCCAGCGTTTCTGCATAATCTGTTTTGCAAATGAGCTGTATTCTTGTGTTCTCTTTGTTGTTCTTCCAGTTTATCACTGGGGAGTGTGAAGAAGTAACCTGCTCTGAAAGGGATCGCATTCCACACAACCCAGCAGAACGCACCGACCACCCCTTTGTTTTGTATTGGCATCTGTTCCAGTTTGGAAGCTGGCTTTGCGAAAGTTCTTGGAATACTGGAGCCCGAAGTCTCAAACACACTTTGATGGCTCTGATAAATGACTTCTGTACTTGTTCTTGGTGTGACATTCAGAGAGCAGCTCAATCTTAGAAACTGGCAACTGTTTAGGCTTTAGATTGACATGTCTGGGCTGTAGTGTGTTCATCACCACTATCATCATCCTATCCTGACACTAAAACCTTATAAATTCTGACTTTCTGAGCTCTGGAATGTGTGCAAAGTTTTTCTTCTTCATGCCAGTGGATAACCATGCAGTTTGGTAGACTTTAAATGTGCTGTACTTAATTTAAAATACATACAAATTTTTAATTGGTTTTTGAAGGGAAAAAAAAGAATAAAACATCGGGTGGTTTGTTTTGGGTGGAGCCATCCTGTGATTGTCAGGATAGACGTAATCAAAACACGTGACTTTTCAGCAGATCAGCAATGCATGACACACTCTGGAAGCTGCTGTGGGTGACGTAGGGCCGAAGGGCTGATGACTTCTTGGTCGTTTTCTCCACAGCAGGTGCTGTTTTGATCAAACTTACTGAAGTAAAAACGCCCAAACTGCCCCACTTGCTTGCAGGAAGGTAAATAACCAGACAGATGAATACTTTACCAGCTTTAAGTCAAAATGGTGCAATGGCGTCAAATGCGAGTGAAAAATAAATGTATTGAATTTCAAGATTCTCTGAGGTTTTTAGCGGCTTTATTTGTGTTAAAATGTTAAAACAATACTTCCCTGAACACCTATAGCAATGGATTTTACGCCTTGTCCTGGGAGTAACCGCTATTTATGTTGCATAAATAAGAAACCATCGGGTTCAGACGGTGGTCTCAAAAATGTCTATAAATTCATAGTTTTGGAAACGTAAAAATGAAAGATAAAAGAAAATTTGCCTGATAATCCGGTTATAGACCCTCAACAATGATGACGCTATTTCATTAATTATTTTTAAATAAAATATGCATTTAATATCGTGTAGGGGCAGATGACCAAAAAAATGCAAAGGATTCTTTACACTCCAATCTACCGTTTTTCCATTTTTCCTAGAATCTGTATTTTGTTCTTTTCAGTGCTCGCCGAATTATATCCCTGCTTTATAATGAGGCAGTCAGACCTCGCGAATCAAGTGGTTTGTTGGAGCAAAACGAAGCTCCCAGCTGTCCGTCGCTAAATACCGCGGGTACATGGTGAAATAGCACATTTACCGGAGTGGCGGATGTGAACGCGGTGGGGGCCGCTTCACGCGCTTTATACCGGCCGCTGCAGCCCGAGACTTTCCCTGCGTCTCGATGCCATATAACGTGACAAAACATCACTCAATAGCGGACCTGCAGTTTTTACTCGTTTATAATCGGATAACTTCCTGGGAAAATTCGGGTTAAGTACCTTGCTCAGTGGGCAGTCTTCAATTTCCGAGTCCTTTACAAGCCAATACGAGAAACCGTAGAATAAAGGGACAGAAGGTATTTCAGTGAGGCCATTTATTTTAATGGGTGGTAATCACGTTATTCAGGATTTAGGCTGTAGGACCAATGGCCTTAGTATGGAATTGGACAGCTGTGTTATAATAATGGATTTTTCATTACCACAAATAAGTGATGTAAAGAAATTTAGGGAAGTGATACCGACATCGTCTTTCAAAAGTGTTCTGAAAACCGTTTCTGTTCTTTTTTATTTAAGTGGTTTTTTTTTCGTGCTTAATTTAATTAAATAGTTCTTCCAAATTGTTATGTATTTTAAGTTTGAGTGCGGACATTTATAAGTGCTTGAAACATGTTGTCACAGTAGAAAGGAGAGTCGCGCTTCAGAGAGACTGAACTATCCCCAGTTACAGCGGGTGCGATCGGACACATATTTAAACGAGTTGTTATGTAGATAAATGCTTTTGACGGGCGGGATCCTCGTCCATCGGGCTTAACTGAAACAATATAACTAAGATGCGAGGGGGTTAGTGGCAGTCAGCACTTGAAAGACCATTTCCCCCCATCATTTACCTCCTTAAATGGTGAAAGCTCAGATTTAAAATAAAAAAGTTCTCGCACCACACATTTAAAAGGGTCCAACAGATGCTTGACTGTGATCCCTTCACTGCAGTTCAAAAGCGGGCAGAACAGGGATTCCGCATTTTCTGGACAAATGCCCAGGCCTAGTGTGACTGGGAGCTGTGGAGTGCGGTGATACCTGGGGAAATGGCCTTCGCTATGCTGACCAGATGGCGATAGCGGTGCCTTAAAGAGATGGACGTGGGCGAGGTACTGGAGTCTCTTTCCGCCACTTTCAACAGTGGCAAGTCCTGTAATTGTAAATTATGAAAAGTTAATCTCCATAAGAAGAAATCGGACATGTGGTATTGAGCAGGGCAGACTCAATTAATTAATTATTTGAGCGAATAATCACATTTTCTTCATGATGTGTTTTTCGTGGTATTGATAAACATTATTGTGAATAGGCCTTAATCTGATGGGGCGTTTGATCGCTTCCCCACTAGATGGCACCAAAAGCTTGATTATTAGCGTCCTTGGGCAGCACTCAGTGTCCGGGCCCTCAGGCGTATGGATGCGTACAAAGGCTCACGCGGTGCGTGCGTGCGTGCGTGCAGCTAGGCATGGAGGCGACAGGGTGCGCCGCAGAGCGGACAATGTGAAAGACACAGGGTCTTGGGGATTTAAAAAAAAAAAAGGTCGTGCCAGGGTCGCTGCATGCATCAAGCACCCAAAAGCCATCCTGCTTAGTGGGTGGAGTCAAGAGCAGAATGGATATTCATGAAGACCAGCGAAGGGAGGGTGGGGGAGTTGTCTGTAGCTGGTCCCAGTGAAAGCAGCTTACAACCCCCCCCACACGCTTACTGCATTGCAGCTCTATAGAGAGATCATTGTGCCTTAGCCATTGCCCTACTTTCAAGCTGGTGCACAGAATGTGACTAAAGGTCAGTTCACCTTGCCTTTAATTTGATGACGATCGGTCCTGTTTGTAGTCCAAGGTGATACTGAAGAGCAGCGTTCACAGCTGGGGCATCTATAGAAACAGGCTGTCCATAATGTGGCATCAAAACATTCACTATTTGGCGAAGTTTTGTTTCCATATTCTATTATACTGGTGAAAAAATGGGATTTAGTTTTGTTGGTGTCCATGTGCAGCTCCTGCAATCGACTGCAGCTCCTTCAAAGCTACGAGGAACATGCCAGCCTGCGTGCTGTTACCTAAGCTCGGACTAAGGGGGGATCTCAGACAACATTGAGGTCTTGTGATTTTGCCCCTTTCCGCGTTGCATAAACAAGCCTAGGTTATTACTCAGCGGGTCCATCTCCATGGAAACACTGACCTCATGCCGTGACGGGCAATCTGGGGCGGTTGTCATGGTGACCAGCCGTGACATCAAACCTGAGCTCCAGGTTGCTATGGCAGCATTCGTACTGCTTCAGCAGCTATTTCTGTGCCATGTTAAGGGCGAGTTCTTGTTTTTCCTGCTCGAGGTCACGAATGCCTTTTCTTGCGGCCCCTTCCCGACTGAGAGGTATCCACACTTGTTTGTCATTTCTCCCCCCCTCCACCTCCCCAATCCCATGTTGATGCTGGATGCTTTTCTCCCACTTTGCTTTTGTCCACGTAAGCCCGGAGCTCGCTGTGTCTGGAGATTATCCTCATTACCATGGTGCCTGTCGCCTAGCTGCAGACCGGAGGCAGGAATGTGACACGCGCGGCAGTTGAAAGTCATCGCTTGTATCCGCAGCTTGACGAAAAGGATCTGCAGAGGGCTGTAAGAGTGTGTGGGTGTGTAGGAGGATGAAGGCGAGGAAACTGGAAAGCCAGGCCTATTCCATCATGTCAGCGTTTTACACAATCCCCTTAAATCACTCTCACAATTAGAATTCCCCTTTCCTGTCCTGTTCAGAGACCAGGGAGATACGTTCATCCATATACACACACGCACTTGAGCAGTCAAAGGCAGGACGCTGCTGACTGCTCTGTACTGCCAAGGGCAATGGGGTAATTACACGCTGTGAGTCTGGTCTAGAGATGCTGCACTGCATTCACCTCTCCACCCCGCATCTATCACCCTGGAAACGCCAGTGAGCATTCTCCGCCTCCCCCAATGCCTTTATTGCTCCACACACACTCTAATGCTGACGGCCGCTATTTGTGTTTCAGGTAACGCGGAGCCAGCCGAACATCTGGTTTTATTGTTCGGGGCTCAACTGGATGCATGGTCAGCTGAGTGTACGTGTGCAGGCAAAGATAGTCCAAGGTGAGGCCAGCGGGCTTTCAGGATGAGAGGAGCGTCACACGCCAGGAGGGGATAGCAACCAGCTGCAATTGACATCTTGCAAGCCGTTGTCCCTCTCTGATGCTGTGACTCCTCTCTCTCCTGCCCGAGTCCAAGGCCCTGACAGGGTACCAGTGCACTATAGTGCCCCACAGTGGAGGTGGATTAAACGTGTGTCCTTTTTTAACAGGAGTAATTACTGGAGGACCAATCAGATTATTGCTGGTTTTGCAGCGATCTTTTTTTTTTTTTTTTTCTGGCGGGGGGGCATTGGTTTACAGTGGTGGAAGGTAAATTAGTTTTGCTATTATATTGGCTGATGGTGAAACTGTGTCAGCAGGCAGAAAGGACCGTGCAGTTTGCTAGGTTGATTAATTAACTTGCTTTTTTGGTAGAGTCATTAAAATGTTAAATGGGATTCGGAAATTGTGCCCCAGTTTAGCCTGTGTGAGTTTCAGCCCCCTCCAATCACGTGGCAGCTCCTCTGTTTTACCTTGGATGTTGTGCTAGCCTTTGATAACTCAGCCACTTGTTTTTTGGTGTGATTTAAAAGAAAATATTTGACCAAAAACAATTGCTCATGCCTAAAAATCGCCGCCAGGACCCAGAAGTCTTTGGGAAGCCTGTGTTGATAGCCTGGTTTGCGAATCGTTACCGGTCCAGCTTGTTTGTTTTGTTTTCAAAACTATTTTACTCTGGTTTTACTCCAGAAGTCTCATTAATGTCTTCCTGTCATACAGGCACACTGTAACCCTGTGTTCCTAAGGTGATTAAACAAAAGTAAAAGGCTCTTAGTCCACTTTACACAAAACTGTTTTTATGGCTGCTTAGAACTCATTTGGGGAAAGGTATAGACAAATGAAATGTAACTACGCTTTCATGGTAAAGAAACGAGTTTTAATAGCACGTAAATTTCGGCAAATGTTGGAAATTTACCATGTGAATTTATTGTTTGGATATGCTTCGTTTTAATGTATGTTAAACATTTTTTAAAAGTTTGTGTAGTATAGACAAAATAAATAATTGGTTGTCCTATAAATTAGGGGTTCCCAGCCTCTATGCCAGGGTTCCCACCCATTACAGGATTGCCCAGTATTGAAAAATTAATTCCCGTGTCCAGTATTGATCCATGAAAACTAGCAATCTAACCGGTCCGTGACGTTTTTGCACCATATAATCATCAACCCCCTACTATAAATAATAGGATGAGCTGGTGAAAGGCCACTTCAGACCGTTCATACTGTAGTAAGGAAGTGCCATGGACTGACTAGCCTTGCATACAAAAAATAGCCTCTACAAAAGCAGTCGCAGAATGTGTGTTGTTACACACAGGCGCCCCCTAGAGGTGAGGAGGTGGTGTGGCTGATCACAGCCTGATTGGCCATTGCTGGGTTTCCCCCCCATACACACACACAGCCCCTCTGTGGGGAACGACCTGGCCACTCTGGGCCCTGTAAAGCTTGTCGTCAAACGAGCGCCTCAATGTGGCAGCGGGGGGGCGACTGCTCGTGGCAGCGATTCAGGGCCGTGGCATTGATTAGTAACACATCTGCCCTCTTGTGCACTGCTGCACTACTCAAAGGGGGGGCTTCTGTTACTCTAATCGGAACCCTTTACTGCTTTTGGAATGCATCTAACAAACTCTACGGGGGGGGGGGGTGCAGGGGGAGGGCGGCCGATCCTACAGGATGCTTTTGTGGGAACTTCTTAAAAAAAAGGCCTTTTTTGTGCTTAGTTCAAGCAAGATGCCCATGATTTGGGTGCATGAGCTCACAGGGACTGACGTAGACTGCATGAAGGGTGACATTTAATAGCTGCTCTCAGTGGACGGTTTACGTTTCTGTATGGTTTGGGACAATGCCTTTAGCCTTTACACTTCTTTAATTGTCCCTACACCAGACAGTCCTGTCTCCATGTAATAAGGGGGATGGCCTGAAGAGGGCACTGGTGAGCGTGTACTAAGTTTGCAGTCGACGATGCGATTTTGGCGATAACTCGATCTGGCCCAGATGGCGAGTGTCGGGTCTTTTTCACGCAGGCAGAACGTAGAAGAGGAGTCATGGCTGATTAGAGCAGCCCCTCCTCCCCCCGGGGAAATCAGGGCCGGCCTCTCCCCTCCAACACAACGGGAGCCACAGAGGTGCGGCTTGGCCCATTTGTCACCTGGCCAGTGGGGCAGAAGGGCATCATGGCTGACCGGTACGCATTCCCAGTGCTGCCATTGCAGTTAGCATGTGGCTATTGCTACTGTGCATTCCATTCAAGTTTAGCTGCAGTTGACATTGTTAAGGCTTTGTATAACTGAACTGAAGCAACTAAACAGGGAAAAGACAGGGACTTAAAACTGGCTTAAAGATAGCAAAACCCTGCCTTATGGTCGTGTTTGACTTAGGGTTAAAAACCCATTCACCCAATTTAATGTTCAAAACACTGTGGGTTTTCAGTGCTGAACTAGATGTTCCTCGTCTGGTTCTGGTCCATCAGGGAAGATAAACAACAGTGCTGTCATGGTTTCGGTTGCCTACCTACATATCACACGGGAGTTTAGCTAGCTGTCCAAATGAACATTTTTCATTTTTCTAAGAGATAATTGGCTCGTGCGGGCTTCACATCTCCCTGGTAATTGGAATAATAATCCTGCAATTATGCCGTTTAGAAGCGATTTAATGTGATCCCCAATAAAGACCTTTATGTGTCATAGAAGGCATATGCATGACATGCAGTGCTGCTTCTAAAATATCCAGCACTTAAAGGAATTTTGGTTTTATTTTTAATCAATCCTGTTAACTGGCAGCGTCACAACAGTGATAAAATTTGGTTGCATTTCTTCAATGGTCTTTTATGCCACATTGCACAAGCTGTAGACTGTCCCACAGAGCATTATTCTAAAGACAGACCGTATTTGTATTATGTATTATGTTATTGCGGACACTATGGCCCTGTCGTTAGCATGCTGATACACACAGAGCTCCCTCACATGCTCATTCGCGGGCAGTGAAAACAACGTAACACAGGATAATGATGCGTTTTGTGTTCGGTCCTCGTGCCCGGGCACCGAGCCCACACCCTGGCACACAGAGTGTCGCTCACATCCCATAATATCGGAGCCTTGTTCACCGAGGCCTCGCTAAGCTGCTGTATCAGTGCCATGCGTGGGCCGGCCCCTGTTTACAGACGCATTTTGTCGTGGGGAATTTTCGGTATCGTAAGTGATCTTTTTTTTCTTTTCCCAGAGACAGGCTGAGTACCTTGATTGAGAAATAAATCGACATGCCAGGGTGGCCAGAAGGAGACTCTTGTGTGCAGCAGAAATTCCTCCCAAAAATGCATTTTTTGCATCCTGGGAATCCTGAAGAAGCCCCTTGTGGTTCAACTGCAGGATGGCGCAACAAAGCAAACTGGGAGCTACACTCGGACCGCATGCTCCCGTTTGTGAAAGGCGGGGCGCAGAGGTGCAATGAGAGCGTTTATCTCTGCCTCGCCTGGAGGGGCCCGACGCAGGAGCTCGTGAATCCGTTCTGGCAAATGGCCGCAGACACATATGAAGGTTTTGAGCTGAGCTCACGAGCGGGGAACCACTGCTGAGGCTGAATTGCTAGTGGATCACCTGAATAATTGATTTTCTAGATACATCCATATGATATACATCTATGTAAATGTGTCAGTGTGCTGGTCCCTTTGTATAACAAGAGAGTACATGATATGAGAGCATGATAATAGTTACAATAATTACCAATGAAGTAATGAAACGAGAGTAACAATAATTTATAATAACAGTCAATTGAGTATAATATGTCTTGCTGAATTCATTATAAAAAGGTTTTAGATGACTCCTGACCTTCGCTGCAGATCCCCCCCCCCCACCCCATTGTTTGAAAAACACTCCCAAAACTCCACTTATTGCGAAATATGATGGTTTGCCGACAGTGTGTTTTGTCTGGTTCAAATTTGCCGTGTTGCATCTCTTCAGGTTAACAGAGATTTGCCTTTACTGAAGGCTACTTGCCCAGATAGTTGTGATCTGCATATGAAATGATCGTCAGCTATGAAAAACGATTAAGCAAAAATCCACCGAGATTGTTCCTAGCCGGATAGAACGTCTTAGCACCACTAGTGCTAATGTTTATCCTAGACGGTTAACGTAATTATTAGGTTTATCAGGTTTTCCCCAAAGATAAGTGTTGGCCTGTCACCCTTGCTTTCAGTTATTTACATCTACCACCAGGGGTCAGTGAAAGTACCAAATGCAGCACAGCCAAATGACTCAGAAGCTATCAGACAAAACATATTCCACCCAGGTCTGGAAGTCAGATGTCTCTGGGTATCATAAGACCAACTTAAGTCTGAGTTGCACCCTCTTTGTACTGTGACTGGTCTGGAAGCCATGGATATAAGTCTAAATTGTTGCACATATCAAAGAGCCGTCTGACACTCTGCAAACCAGCCCATTTATGTTCCCATTAAAGAGTTTGCGAGTTCATTTGGAATCACTGAAGACAAAATACAGACAAAAATCTGTCTACACTTGCCCTCACTCTCTTCACCTGCATATGACAAGATCCATTCCGAATTTTCCTAGCTCAAGGCCCTGCCTTGAGCTTTTACCTGGTCTTTTACGATGCTTTTCAGAGATTCCACACGTCTGCATGCTTCTATTAGACCGGTTATGAATGGACTGAAGGTTACTGGCCTTGTGAACATGGAACCAGAGCTATTGTGGAATGGGAATTACGTATTCTGTTTTAGAATAGACGGCCAATGTTTTTAAAGGAAATGTTACCAAGAAAGAGGGAGGCCTTTGCCAGCCATTGTTTAATTGTATGCATGATGGAACCTCCTTAATCACAGTACCGCAGAAAAAAAAATGTTTGACCTGGAATGGTCTTATGCATAATTATTTTCCCTGCAAGGTAAATTTAATACTGGTCATAGTATTATTGCAAGAAGAATTATTATTGACTACGTCTCATAAGACAGTTCTTCATATATTTGAAAGTCATTCTTTTGACTATGTTTACATTCCAGCCCATGGAATCTAATGTTCCGAAGGAATTCCGCAGGAAGACTCTGTGGTCCTGTAGCACACTGTGGTTGCCAGTGCAGAGTCCTGTTGGGAAAGTGTCCCCTTTATTCACAGAGACTAACATCCATGGGCACTATAAAGGCGCCGCTTGTGGGGGGAGTGCCTGATTTTAGCAGTGTCAGTGAGCAGTGTGAGACATGCCAGGTAATCCCGACAGGATTTTTTGCAGAGAGAGCAATTCTGACAGCAGATAAATAATAAACTCCATGTCCAGTTATTGAGCGATTTACACACACAATTGTCTAAATTATGGCAGGGAGCACAAAATAAGGGCCAAATCTGAACTTCCGTAATAGTGTACCCAATCCCCAAAACTCTGTCTGCACCATGCAAAGGGGAAGTTTCACATCATGGAAAATAACGACTCATTGCCAGCTTTTTCTTAAATATTTGCCACAGTCCAGCTTTCTCAGGAAATTTTTACAGGTAACCGATAAATGTTATATAGTATTTGTCTCACTTGTACATCACTTTGGACAAGTGCAAAGACTAAAAAATAAATGCAATTCTACAAATTGTATTGAACAGATTCCAATATGATTTCATGTGTTTGGGAGGTTTCCTAAACAAGCTACCTTACTAGATTACAGGCCTAACAATTACCTAAAAGCATACAGTAGCATTCAAATTTAAATACAATGATTTATATACAAGCTACCAATAACTGGATTGTTATCTAAGAGCTTTTGTGTATTGGAACAACTCCCCCTTTCTGATTAATGATTGGTTGTGAGAAATGCTTCCTGAGTAGCATACATTTGCTCTCTGCTTTACTCTAGCAAATTATCTTGGCCAGTCGGACCTCAACCATCAGGGCCACGCCCACCAATTACCTCTCAGCAGACGCACCTGTGGACTTGTTAACCCAGCTATAGTCAGGTGTGAGCAACTAGCAATTTACCTTAAAGTCCCAATGTGACGAAAGGCAGAGAGAAGAGCTCTTGATTCGGGTAGTGATGTAAGGCTGTTTCTCTTCACAATTTTCTGGTTCTTTAAGAGTTAGTAGAAAACCTTAACATGAAATAGCACTTGTGTTAATTGAGACGTATACCATTTTCAATGAATATTCCCTTTAATGGATTGCAAGTGAACTACACCACATTTTTGTTGACATTACAGTGCAATTCCCTATATTGGTATATAAGAAGGGCAAACTGGCATTGTGAGTAATTGGACCCTCGTATGGGACTCACAGAGATGGTCTCCATGGGAAGTGGAGAGGGGAGATAATGTGTTGAGGAGCGCTCCAGTTCTGCCGCACGTGAATATTTAACGAGTGGGACTGCATTTTGGAGGGGGCGGGGAACCGTAAAATGACACCTGTGGTCTCCCTGGAAGCCAGTGCAGCAGGCCATCATACTTTTTACATTTACATTTTACTTTTATTTAGCAGATGCTTTTGTTGAGTGTGACGTAGAAGTGAGGCAAACGGCCCATTGCAAACATACGTGCTGTCAAGGAGTCAACTAGGCGTAAATGCAGCTAGACTCCGCTTCTAATGAGCGCCCAGGTACAAGTGTAAGCAGTATGGGAGCAGGAGATACACAAGAACTTCTAACAAAGCAGGAACCAATTAATACGATTCAAGGATCAAGGTAGGAGATTTGGCTCAACTTAACATTTGATGATTCGAAAAAGGATCATACTCAATCAGACCATCAAATCTAACAGACCCGCAAATTACAAAATAAAGGAAAATAATAAATTATATATTATATAAAGGCCACTAGCTACGTAATCTATCTCTTTGATATTTTTTCACTAATATATCAAACCGCAGCCCTCCATTTAACGTTCATCCTTTAATTAGAGTAACCAGGATATCCATAGCCTAGAAATGGCCAAATGAAGCTGCACGAACCATTTGCTGTATTTTTTGACCCCACTAGAGGGTGCTCCTGGTTTGTTTTGAGGCATGCTTTGAGCCCTTTTTTTAAACAGCACCATCTAGTGGGGTCAGAAAATACAGCAAGTGGTTCATGCGGCTTCATTTTGCCATCACTAGCATAGCCTGTTAACCAAGACAACCTTGACTTATGGATGCTAGTCAGCAGCCACAACCTGGCAACTGAATGGAATCAAACTATTCTGTTCCTCCAGCCCCAAGCCCTTAAGCAGTTTAAGCAAAGCAGCTGCATGAAAGGCACAGGCCCAACCTGTGCTATATTTTTTGTATTGCATTAGCATTTGCACTGAGGGAGCTTGATGGCCTCAAACAAACTCATTGATCAAACTCCACGTCTGAGTCCAGACACGTCTCCTCATGATTCCCTTCAGTCCAAAGTGTCCTGTGCCTGAAGCAGTCCTGCGTTAGACCACAGCTGCACATTAGACTTGTGTTTCCCAATCTGGTCCTTGGGGACCCACAACCTCTCCATGTTTTTGCACCCTCCGAATTCCCTACCGGACAGTCCACATTTTTGCTCCCTCCCAGATCCTGGTAGCAAAAACGTGAACTGTCTGTGGGACCTCCAGGACCGGATTGGGAAACACTGCGCTAGACATTTGAGAGCTCTTTCTGAGAAGGGTCAGTCACTTTAGTCAATGTTTTTAATATAGCACAGAGTAACCTGTGTTCACAGCGCGGATTGTAGTTGCATCTCAGTCACAGTTCATCTCACCGAGTACCCCATACAAACACACAACACAGGAAATCACATTTCTCCTGGCATTCCTGTCCCATTCATCATGCATATGCAGCTGTGACTTTTTCCAAGGAGATAAATATCTAAAAAGTGAGAATAAATCCCTTATCCTGTGAGGGTACTGCGGGTATAAAATGCATATATTTAAATTTTTGTTCCAAAGTGCAAAGGTTTATTACATATTTAAATCATTCACAGCCTGGTGCAATCCCTAACATCCTTCTTGTAACATTAATAGGTAATTATTTTTGTTTCTTTTCTGTCCAGTGTATAAATGTTTGACACCTCAATCACTGCTCTCTACAATGCAGTATATTATACCTGTTCAGTTTCACAAGGTAATACTTCTCATGCTATTTATCTGAGCAGTAATGTGCTTAAATGTCGCTCCCCTACATGTTAAAGATACTCCCTGATTGTCTCGCATAAGCCTTTGAATCACAAAGACATGATAACATTACAGTGGAGGATCTCTGCCGCTGGAAAGGGATGTGTCTGGAAATTCCTGTGATTTATCCCAGATATGGTCAGAGAATAGTGCCCGATTGCAGCTTAGGAATTTCCTCAGATTAAACCTTTCCCTCCCTCACCCTAACTGCCAAGAAATGTGTGCATTATTCCTCCCGTATAACATCTCCAGTTACATGAAACCAGATGCTCCTTCTATAGGTTTCACACATACTTTCAGAACTGTGAGAATTGTCTTGGTTCTCAATGAGCTACCACACAGAGAATAAAAAAACGGGGTGTATGTTTGCTGGTGTAGATGTAAGGGAGGGGCCTTTAAATGACAGCCACGACCTCATCGTGCGCCACAAATGAGCCTTTCCATAATGCATCCATCATACGCAAACCATGGATCCACACTGTAGATATTGAAATTGACAGATGTTGCTGGTTTTTTTTACATAGATCTGAATCATCTAAACAACCTCACATCTACCACCACAAGTACCAGCTGCTCTTCTGATTAAATGTTAAATGGGAATTGCTTTATTCAATATATAGGGTATGGATGAAAAAAATGATGTCATTTTCCTGGAGGAATAGCAGTTCTGTGATGTGGGAGACCTACTATGTTCCCGTTCCATTATATACTTTACACAGACACATTCACTCACTGGTCTATGCTGTTCCAAGACAATTATCCACAGATAATTATAACCTCTTTTCAGTGCATTGTCAAACAACCTCTTTTAAGACAAAGTTTTCACAAAGGACATTTGTTGTGCTTTGAAACCTGAAAAGCCACAATCAGATCTTGCTTGATATTGGAAAAAGGGGGCAGTAGCTTTAGAATCTTAATGCTATTCACTCTGAAGTCGGTGAACTGCCTGTAAAAGGCAACTGAGATCACTAAATATACACAGCGGTTATGAATTTTAAATGGGAGTACAAGGAGACTTTAAATAATTGAAGACACGCAAAACGATCAATAACAACTTCCCATTTATTATTGATTCACCATAACACAAATATCCCTGCACTTTTGGAGAGATGCAGAATCTGGATGAGCGTGCAAGACATTGCACTGCCGATTCAGTAAGTTTTGGTTCACATGAGCAGTTTCATCCAATGCAATTTAATAGAGAAGCATAATTACATATATTGAGTGACAAAAGAAAAAATTCAAAGACGCAAAGGCAAGTGAATATTACATTTGTAGGATGTTGTTGCAACTTATAATTATACAAATTGCTTGTTAATAAAAAATTGACAGGCACTACATTGACATAGTTCATCTGGTTGCTAGGTGATCGGTTACACCTGTGTGAATTTGTGAATTTATCTCACTGAACACGAATCACACTATAATCTACAATAACTCGGGCTCCCAAACTGTTGGGAGTTTATATAGTGGTACAGTCTTTTATAAAAGAGTTGGTAGCAAGATAATGCAAGGAAGTCGCACCCAGTTTTAAGGAAAACCTATTTAAATGGAATACCTTTTTGTGAAAACTTTTTAATCAGATTGTAATATACAAAGAAACACTATGAATAAAAACTTACATATTACATATTTTGCTTGAAACAAAGACTCACTATCACTTCAAAGACACAGTTGTTACACCATAAAACTGTTACACTATATAACAATTACACTATAATTTATACATGTTCTGTAAAGCTCAGATCAATGGTCCCTTGCCTGATCTTTTTTATTGAGCTGCGTTTAAGAAATCACATCTCATTCTTGTGTTTTGTTCAATCAAGCAGTTTCTACAGAGACCTTTGGGGGGGGGGGGGTCGGAGAGAATTAAAAACAGTTCCTTTTATGGTGTAGCCAAAGAAAAAGTTGCACTTCCTGACTGTTGGCTCAAGATATGCGCTGTGGTGTTTTTCCACTCTGGTTCACTCTTTTGTTATCTTCCCGCTCCCTTAGGTGTTTGGTGTTTTTTTTTCCTACAGTAAAGGAACCAGAAGGACCTGCCCATACTGAGAGTGACATGGGGGGGGGCTTGTCCCATCAAGCCAAGGTTTCATCTTTCCCTCTCACTCCTACTCTAACAGGAAATGAGCCAGGATTGTAGCGAATGGCCATCCGCCGTGGAGTCATGTGCCAAATGAGTATCCTTTGAGAATTTTGTTTGTTTCTGCCTGCAACTGTTCATTAAAAATCTGTGCAAAGGCCAGCATTTCCCATAACCTGGAGCAAAATCAGTGGGAAAACCTTTTTTCAGCCCAACAGTAAAGAATTCTATTGTGTGCAAGCAGAATATGTTACTGCTTCATGCTCTAATATAATATAAAATACTCCTCTCTTTATCCTTTTTTGGAGAAAAAGCACATTAGGAGGAACTTACATTTCCTAAGGATCTCCTAATGTCAGTCGTAAATCAGCAGAGGAACGCTTTCACTGCCTAGAAGCGTTTCTACCTGTCGTAACATATTGAAAAAATGTGCATGAAACATCAGTCATGGTGTAACGTTATGCATAATTCAAAGACCTTATCTCTGAGGAAGATAGGTCTGGCAAATTCATAAGTGTCCGTACGACTGCCTCTGTGCTGTAAGTGAGATTTAGCTCCTGTAATAATATAATTCAAATCTTTGCAGAACAATGTCTACCCATTAAAATGGCCAACAGAAGCTCTCCACTAACTATACCAGCCCCTCTCCTCGTTGTCAGCCTTCCAGAGATCTCTGGGAAATGTCAGCGAGCTACTAATTGGGTCCCTGTAAAGAACACAGCCACAGAATGTTCTAGCATGTATCCAGTGCAGAGTTCCTCACACTAATGTGATCTCTCCAAGCATGCAGTGTACATTCTCCAGTGTTCTGAGACACTGTACATGAACCTGAAAAACAAAGTTTCACTTTGTCTTGAGAAGTCCAAGTTGTATCTGTGTACTTGTCTACCCTCAGCACTTCAAAAAAAAAAAACAGGAAATGTTAAACAAAGAACTGGTATCCAAAAGCCCAGCCAAAAAAAACCATGGTACTATCAGCTTGTGGTGGTACCATCAGCCTATCCCATGAGGAATTGCCAATGCAGCACGATACCTACTCCGCCTCGCCACTTTCTCTGCAGAGTTGGAAAAAGAAAAGCACCCTCCGATGTAACGTTTTCATTTGGAGGTTTCTGGTGGTTAATTTCTTGCTTAGCGCTTGCAGATCATTATCTCAATTAAGCCAGAGTTACATAAATGAATAAGCTAACCAATGCAGTAGTTCATTATTCAGTGAATATATTACAAAGACCCATGGTGATCTAATTAAACTATTCGTAGAATAAGGGTGTCTTTGAATGTGATAATTGTACAAAAAAATGACTGACGCAGGAACAGGACGTGTATGGGCATGAGACTGCATCTTAAATTCCTCCCACAAACATCTGCGAATATGAGACTTCGTTTTTTTTAAAATTTTTTACAAGTAGTGTACGTGGTCTCTCCTCTAGAATCTCGTCATTACTGTCCTTAATGATTTTTCTCCCTTTGTTTTACTATGACAAGGAATTGTATACTTTTGTCTGTAATTCATTTTACGTTGCTACTTTTTATAAGTTTTAGAATAGAACTGACATATGCCTAACTTTTATTTTATGTTTTTCCAGTGTAGTGTATAATGAGGTTTCAAAAAAAGAATTAAAGTATCTTTCTTTTAACTGATTTTTCTTTCAAACCTTTGCATTACATAAGAAAAAATGGACTCAAAAGAAAACTATTCGGGAACTGCCTGATATAACGGCCGAAACATCAGTATAGGAGGCTGAATCCCGATCCTGGCCCCATCCCGCGTCCGTATCTTATCTGCAGCTTGGAGCCCGGTAGTCGGATTTCAGCCTCGCTGTCTCCTCCTTGGTCCGCCATTTCGCAAAGCCGGCAGAACGCCATTCGCGGGTCCTGTCATGGAGGAACAACAAATGGTCTTTGTTACAGTGTTAACGTGCAGACATAAATGGCGTAAGTCTGCCTGTGCTGTTTTCAGACGGTGGCGCCATTAGCGATTATGACAACGAATGAAACTCCATTTTGTATATGAAGGTTAAATTCTGTCGCATGAAAAGCAGAATGTTTTACAATCTTCTACGATTATTCAAATTGCATTATAAATTTAATATAACAAAATCTAATTCTGATTATATATTTTATATGTAAAGGTTAAATCAACATTTCCTGGTAGGCTATTTTGATGGACAAGCGCAGTTATTTACAAGTTTTTAAAACGGTTTCAATTTTATTTTCATTTTTCCTCCCAGTACATTTAATTTACCCCAGTGTATATTTTAAATACAACATGCCTGCCAGGAAGAAATTAAACATTTGTTACCAAACTGAAAGGGATACTTTATGCAAAGATACATTTATGTTTAAGATGTTTGATCGTTTTCACTACACAATTGCATGGTATGAAAGAATAAAGCTTTTTGTTCTATCAGTTAAGCTACTTGTCATTTTAAGGAAGTGTAATCTGAAAGTGCCTAATTTAAAAGCAGTTAACGAGCAGAGTAAAGTCGCGGAGTGTTAAAATGACATCTCCAAAATGTACTTATATTATTTTCAAACTAAAGCGGTAGAGATGAATCCCGGGCTTTCCAGCCGTAGCGGAACAAGTCTGATGAGATACGGTCGATGATAAAACACTGTTTAAGCTCAAAAGCATACCCCTGCACCTCGGAAAAGTAGGATACGCTGCACGTCTTTCGCCCAAATCCTGCAAACATATACGATCTGTCTATAGTCTATTACATACGTACAAGCAACATTAGGCTATATCTTAATTCTCACTTTACCGTAAATCATTAATCAATACTGTGTTAACCTGAAATTGCGTATGCTCATAATAAACGTAACTGGAGTCTTCGTGTTCTACATTGTAACGCTTAGAAGGCAATTTGTTTGCGCTGTTATGTTAAAACGTATCAAAGTTGAACGAATGTAGCAAGTTATATCACCACCATATACCGAGAAAAAAGCAAAACTTGCAGTCGGAGTGGGGGAATTTTATGTTGTTTTTTTTTTTTTTTTGCTGCGTAAGCATGCGTCAATAGCGGGGAAGATTGTTTATTTGCTTAGCTAACAGGAGTGGATTAACAATATATGTGACTTTGAAAAGCACAAGACTGTGGTTGCATCTGCAAATATGTATTTTTTTATTTTTTTAAAAGCAGATGGTAGTAGCGGAAAAAAATGCAGAATATTGTGCATTGGGGTCAGGAGGCAGCGCTTCGGAAACGCCTCCTATTGGTGGGAAAAGACGGCCACTTGTCACGCGCCAACCAGGTAAATTATACGTGCTGCTGATCCCCGAGGACTGACTTTTTCTAAATAGGCTACCTAAAAACACTATTTAGAATTTGGCAAAATGCTTCTTTCCCTTTTATACGCTATTTTCCCGAAAGAACAACAATCCATATATCGACAGTACAGTTTTATTACATCATAACGTGTTTGAAACCCGTATAAATGCGATTTTCTTAATTAGGTTGAAACTGGGGAAAAAATCGCGGTCGATGTTTATTCGTTAATTTGACAGTAATTAATCGAGCTCGGCGTTGCACAAACATTGAGATCCCTCGTCATGTTCTCTAAGCTATAACGAAATGTCGGGTAAAAAATCCTAACTTTCGTTGCTAAAAACGATAATATTGCTCCTATAATTGTCTTAGATATTTCATTCTACTGCAGATGCACCTTACGTGACATTTACTTGCGAAATGTTAAAACGAATGTGTCTTTGTAGCAAGGGCGTACAAGCCAACTTTATGTCGCTAGATATTCGGTTGTATTTCCCTTCTTTAACAGTAGGTGGATTCATGAGTTGCTCAACAATGAACTGATAAGGCTTCAGTGGACTTTAGTCAAATATTTTGCTTATCATGTACTTCTTATAGACTTTTAATCTGAATTTCTAATTTGAATATGAGGTTTGATTTAAGGTATCATCGAAAGTAAAGGCATGATCCAATAACTAAGGCCAGCCTGAGAATAGCTGTAATTGAATTCCCCTTGTGTATGGTCTCGGGACTTGAATTGAAGCAACACCACTCAGGGCTCGATCTGCCTTTTCAGCGGGGCGTATTGTTATTTCAACATGACGCACGCCTGATCTTATATTGAGATAAATTGCCCAAGAAATGAAGCAGCAGCACTATATGGCAGCAAAGGAAGTTAGGCAGCTATAGAAGACACCTGGTGTTATAAACACACTAGTTCTAAAAACATTATATAAAAAGTCTAAAAATAAATACGGATCTGTTTCAAACTTTGCAGTTTACATGTTGTATGAGTGACGAACTGGAAGTGATCATACATTCTGTCAGCCCCAAAACTGAAACAGTGCCACATAGTGATAGCAAAAAAAAGTGAAATTTATGACACTTGATCCCTTTATCACAACTCAAAAAGTATTTGACAGATCTTTTTCCACGTTCAAGCAAAGAGAGAGGTGACTAAGATGCTTGACCATGTGAACATAAAAAAATTAAATTGTTAATATTACTCTAGTTGATCTTTGATTGATCTTATTACTGCTTCAGAAAACCATTATATAAATGAAAATCTACTGTCAGGATCCATCCTTGCTCCCTGTTCCCCTAGTCCTGCGTGCTTCCCATGTAGCTGTGTGAGCTCAGAACCAGGCTCCCCGACCGTCATGAGTTCGTTAGATATTTTTGTTAGGTTATGATTTGTTATTTGTTAGGACTTCTTTGGTTCTAGATTACCTAGTTTACCCTGCCTGTGTCTAGTTTAGTTATTATGTTCTGCGCACCTATGTTACCAGTATCTCTTAACATTTGAATCTGAACTGATTCTGATTACTACTCTCACCTGTATCTTGTGTCTGTAGTTTTCAGTGATTGGTTAACTGGTTATGGCCCACACCTGCCCCAACCCCCCCCCCCACAGGCTGCACTTGAATCCCAAGCTTCACTCTCAGTTGTGTGTGTACATGTGTGTATGTCTCAAAAGGAGAACAATCAACCACATTTAACCATTAAGAATGTGCCATCAGGCAAGTCAGACACCTTGTTCCCCAATATTCCTTGTTGGTTTGTGGGCAAGGAATTGGCATCCACTAAGTGAAAGACCCAATGTGTGTTTATTTTATATTGTTATTTTAAAAAATTAATCTATAACATTTATTTCAGTATCACATTCAGCATTTTTTTACTTTTACTCTTCTTGTGACAGAATTAAGCTATTAGGTCATTTTCAGTTACATTTCCTCTTAACAATTTGGGAATCAACCTATTTAAAAATGAATGCCACACATTAAAAAAAAGTGAAATGTCTCAACATCCTCTAACCCAAGCCCAAATAAGCAGTTGGAAGATGGATGGATGGATGGATGGATGGTCCCAACATTTTCAGAATTTTCCAAGGAACTCTTTCCAGTTAAATGCAGTCATTCAAAAATATGTTATCATTGCAGTATCTGCAATATATTCCTTTGTACCTTAATTTGCCATGTAGCCTGGTCAGTAAGCCTGCTTACATTATCTCTGCTATGTCGATCAATAAACACTAGATGGCAGTAAGTCTCTTTAATAAATATTTTTGCACAATTTGTCCTTGTAGAAATGCCATTTTTTGCCTAGATGGAAAAACCACAATTTATAATCAGTGCATTCATAATTTTATTAACAATGGTGTAAAAACAAATCTTTATTAAAATATTCTAATAGGAATAACATGAAAATACTGAAAATGTTAATTTGGAAGTTTCTAAACAATACATTTGGCTTTAAAGAAACACCTTGGTTCTTGGCAGCATTTATATTTATTAATTCTTAATGGTTAGTCATTTTCAGTATGTATAATAATTATCATCAGAATGTATAATAATTATCATCAGAGGCTTATGAACATAATCAGGGCCCCCTACTCTTTTCCATGATATAGTAGTTGCCAGCGGTAAAGGCTGTCGACTGGGGAGGGGGGTTAACATTTTATTAAACATGGTTGGTTGAGGCCCCTTTTTAACAGAGGCCCCTGGGCTTCAGCGTGGGTAACCCCTATATTAACCTATATGAAGAACTGGTCACTGTGGCTGTACTTCTCAGCAGCAAGGAGTGAAAACACTAATCCAGACATGCTAACTGTATGATTAAGATATACTTAGAGTATTTAAAGTTTAACTGCACCGAGACCTGTGTAACTGCGCTGGTCCTGATGCATTCGGTCATAAAGAGGCGGTGTTTCTTTAACATATAAAAAATTCATGTCCGTTTTTTTTGAAGGCACTTTGTAGGACCTTCTGGTCAGTGGAATTAATGCAATGCATGGTGTAAGTTCTGCTTGTGGAAGCAGCCTGCCTGTGCATTCGCAGTCTAAATTTGGCTCGGATGCTAAAAGCAGCACGGTGACATCACTGCTTACTTTTTCCCCAAAAACGAAACACAATACAATAAAAATGTATTCTGTTGATTTCAGACCCTTGCACATTCCTGTTGCTTATAAGGTGAAATTCTCTGTTTTGTAGCTATTTTATTTATTGTTATGCACAATAGATAAATACAGAGAATGTAACAAAGTCTAATCACTAGTCAGAGCTTCACCAAGAAATTCTTCTCTCAACGAGCTGAGAAAGTGATCTGTAATGACACAGGAAATCCCCTCTGCAAGTAATTCTACATTTTTTCTTACTATCAGTACACAAGCTAAATCATAGTTCTGTTTAGCAGTAATGTGACACTATACTGACGTTGATCTAAAGTAATTACGCTTGGCCAAGCCTAAAGCCTAAAGCGATTAATTATGCTGTCACACACTTAATGAAACAGCAGAACAAAAGAAACTGTATATTTATTTGTCGAAGAGTTGTTCAATAAATGAGCGCATTAAACCTTATACTTTTGTTTGATTTTTTTTTTGGGTGTAACCGTTCAAGCCCAGCAGGAAGAACCTGTAACATATTTTAGAGTTTGTTCAGAAATCGTAACAGCATGTAACGCAGTGCGCGCAGTGATTGCAGTGATCGCCATGGGAGCGCCTTGCAAAACCAGTGCTGTTGATTGCAATGTTGTCGCGCATGTTCTCTCTGTCTGGCGCCTGTTAAAATGTTCCAACAATGTCTAAAGCCTTGTGGCCCCAATACACAGATGTATTTGGTACCAGCTGCAAGACTTTTCTATGCACATTTCTATGGGGCTTACCGAGGGAGGAGGATGGTTAAGGACTTGTAATAGAATGAAAGTTGCCGTTTCAGGTCATGGGTCCATGGGTGATTCGATGAGTAATGGCAAGCCAATCAGATTTTTACTCATGTTGCAGTGACCTTCTGTAGGTGATTGGAGAAATTAGGCTTCAGGATCCACTGGTGGGTGGGATTATCTTGTGCTGTCGCTCTCCAAGTTGTTTATCCTACTTCTCATTGGTTACTTTGGTTAAGCCAGTCTGTGATTAATAGAGCGTGATAATCTAACCCAACACAGGCTTACAACCCTCATCTCTCCCATCAGCACCTTCTGTAGTCTTGGCTGCACCCTGGAGCCATGCCATAGGACTGCATAACACAGCACACAGTTTGGGCAGCTTCTGTCAAGGTGTTTATAAGCCTGTAGGGCAAGAATAAGGAACATCGTAGCTTTTGAAGGATATGACCTCATATTAGTGTGACGACTGTGCTGCCTCGTTCTCGAGGCTGAGGGCTTAGCTTCATGATCTAAACCAACTGTGCTGCCTCTTTGTCCATTATTGTCCATTATTACAAAAGGCCCTATTGTGACTGTTCGCACAGATTGATCATTGTTGGACTGTGGGAGAACAATGTCCCATGGGTTTATTTTTATGGTTAAGGTGGCAGAGTTAAATGCTGATTACCAGCTACTTATTTCAAAACCTATCTTGTCACACAAGATGTCACTGTCACACACATTAATTGTGTTACCCCATGCCTTCCATGTTTGAAATGACTTTCTGTCCTTTTTTGTAATTGCTCGGGCATGACCAGTTTAGCAGTTAACGGTAAGAATGGTGGCATGTTTTACTTCATAACGAAATTAGGCCTCCAGATACCGTCATTTCACTCACAGAAAGCTGATGCTCAAGGCAGTAGCTGTGGCTGACTGGTTTCTTATAAATGATCCATTTAGGGCTTCAGCGATTCAGGGCCTTTCCTGGGAAGGACGAGATGTAAGGGGGACGCCGTCCTGCAGGGGGCACTGGTCTGTCACGACACACTCACATATTAGTGCTGTTTAATAGGGATATGAGCATGTTTGTCACAGTCTGGTGTTTCTTGGAGGAAATCAGCACAGGGAACATTCAGCTCCCACATTCTGAGAGCTGGGTCTGATTTGGACCAGCAACGCTGGAGTTTATCCACTAGGGCACTGTGCTGGCCTATATTTACTCAGCTATATATGAAAAGGGCTCTGTTAAGCATTTCTGGCTTTTACCTTTCCGTTAGTGTGTTATATAGTGTTACGTGCATGTAAACAGTCCAAACACACCAAAGCGAGTAACTATCACCACAGAAATCAGTCCTTATTGGCTGTCAGTCAAGGATCTGTCTGCGGTCTGCAAGACAGGGGCGGAACGTGTATGGCAAGCTGACCAATCGGGCAAGCTGACCAATCGGGCAAGCTGACCAATCAGAGCACATTAGGCTCATGGGGGGTGGGGCTTAAAGTTGCACAGAGTGAATAGAGATGTACAGTATGGGAAAAATAATGTGTTACATCATTAATGCATGTAAATCTATTCTAGTTGACCCCAAAAATAAAATTATGAGCTGTGAAAATGAGAATAATAGAACCTCTTTAAACCATAATTACCATGCATTGAATATACCTGATATACTGTATCATTTATGCTTATAAATATATTTCCATAGTATTTGTTGTGAGGCTTCCCCTCAAACTCATATGCAAAGACCCCCTAACAAATGGTGTTGTACCTGATAGAACCAGCTTTTCGCACAGGGTGGCCTGGAGATTGAATGGCGTGTTGCTGAACCGGCCACTAGAGGACGTTAGAGGGTTGAGAATAGCAGCCTTTGAAAAGTGGCACTTTCCCCGTGTGTGACTGTGTGACTGTGTGGGTGTGTGAACAAGAAAAGAGGAAAAAGCAACAGGTTTTAGCGACCGCAGGCCAAACTGTATGTAATGGAGATATGAGGAAGTTTACTGAACAGCTCACTGCGGCTCGTATAGCAGTGGAAAGGGAAGGGAGTATTGCTTCTCAGCTATGTCAAATTTTCATTTTATCTCTTTTATAATAGATTTTAATCTGTTATTGGCACCTTGCATCATTTTGGAGAGTTCCAGCTGTTTTCGTGTGACTCACTTTAACATTCATGTGTCTCAGTGAGCATCCTGAAGCCTCTTTCCTCGTGGCAGGTCACCTGAAGCCTCTTTCCTCCTGGCAGGTCACCCGAGTCCAACAGGAAGTGGGCAGGCCTCACACTTCCTGTCTGGGTTTATCTGAACAGTCACGGCGTAAACGAGGCTGTGGTGGAGCCGCTCCCTCGGGTCTGTCCAACCCTCTGACCTTTAAGTCTCCTGTGGCCTCAGTTCTGTCCATTCAGGATGTCAACACACAACCTTATTGAAAGATCAGCACGTGTCTGAGGGGCTTTGAGAAGAACTTTCCCCTTTGAAGGGTCTTCAGGGATGGTTCTTCCCTTGGTTCCCTGTGAATGACACTTGCACAAAGGGCTCAACAAAGTAAATTCATTGTCAGTCACACAGAAGTTATATTTCAGATGTTAAATCAAGGGGGATGATTCTCAATTAGAAACCTGGATTTGGTTTCACGGTTTTTGAACAAAATCTCTCCCCATTCTGCTTTGATCCATCCTTATGATCCATCTGAATGGATTACCATGTTACTCGATCATTAAATTACTCATGACCTACAACCTTTACTTCCCAAAAAGTTTTTGCGATGGTGACACAAAACTGCTCGTGGGAGTTTTACTTACACTAAAATGTTCTGAGGCCAAGACATCTGATTGGTCGGTCCTGCCTCCTCTAGTTACTTGGACCCACCTCCTCTATAATCTGATTGGTTATCTCTCTGAACCAATCATGTTTCGCGCTGCCCTCCGAACATTTTTGTGTAAGTATAACTCCCATGAGGCACAAAACTACATTGTTGATCTTACAATCCATCAAACTAGATGGGTGCGTAGCAGAGGCTTGCAGAGCTGTTATCTATCATGCAGCAGGAGAGTTAGTCTATAAACTATTAGTCTAAGGGTGAGGATTTATGAATTTCTCTAACTGTCAATCTGTCGGACCAGAAGTCCTGTTATGTCATACGGTTGTATTAACTTCCTTTATTGCATGCATGTATGTTCGGATGAGTATGGGAAATTGTAAGTTTCTAAAATTACCTTGGGTAAAAGCATCTGATGAGAAAATGATGTCATTACACTTAATATTTGTACCCTAGGGTGATAGAAAGTAGAATGTTTGCTTTCTAAAATCGAAAACAGATACACTGAGTTCTCCCTTTCACGAGCTGCTCGTGCTCACTCCTAAAAAAATGTGGGCAAGGTCTACAAGTGTGGACAAGCAGCTGAGACAACCTGAAAGGTCACCGTCAGACCTGCCGGTTCGCTTTGACAGCCAGCGACAGTATGGCCCTGCCCCGCCCGAAGCACTTTGAAACAGGCCAATCAAAAGCCCCCAGGAAGTTTTTCGACCCAGGCTGTCCACACTTCCTGTCTGATACAGTCCACTATACTTTATCTCACACGTGTTTCTTTCCAAGACTGATGCCTTTAATTTGGCCCTAAAGTATCAACATATTGAGAGAGAGTCAAAAAAACAAGTAACAGGATTGATTCAATAACATTAAATCAGCCGGCTAGTTTATTTGATTTAGAGCTGAGGAGGGGCTTCGTTTTATAAATATCTCGACTGAATAAAAGGCCGTGACAAATGGCATTTCTTTTATGGAGCCTTTCACTGGAACAAATGATAACCAGAGCTGCAATAAGAGGATACAGAATCTGTTCTTTTTTTAGTTCTGCGCCACTGTATATTATGAAAAACATCTGGATCTGAACATTTGTGGTCGCCCTGCCCCAAATGTTTATGGTAAACAGAACACAGCATCGTTTTCAAAGCATTGCCATAGTTTGCTACTCAGCTGATGATGATGATGTAGTGTTTTACCGCAGCTTCCACCTCCAACCCCATCATTAATGTCAAGAGCAGAAAACCTAAGACCAGATTTGTCAGTTACCTCGCAGGTATCTGGGTTGGGTGAACGCAGACGCAAAGCCAGTCTGTTAAGAGTTAACACAACCAGTTAATCAACACCAGGCCCCATTAGTAGGGCTGCGTGGGCTGTTCAAAGTGCATTTCAGATAAATCAGACTGGCACAAGTCAGTTTCCCTGTGTGGTGTTGCATGCAGGCTAAATAAGCACGTTTCTAAATGGAGGAACAAGGCCAGCATACAGGACCTTCCCTAGAAGAAAGCAAGAGCTTCTATGTTTAATCATTGATAGTGGGTCCTGGGAGCGAGACCTGCACAAGCTCTGAGAAGGCAGCTTGGGCACGTTGATCTCCACTTCTGAAAGATAGCAGCAAGAACAGCTTGGTTTCTCTGTCTGATTTCATGAAGGTTCTACTGGTGCGCTTGGACACTTTTAGCGAATGGTAAAGGTTTTGTTGCTATCGGCACAGCTTTCTGTAGGACACTGCATCCCAGCCGAGTCCCACAACTGTACCAAGTACCGTATCTGTCCCTCTCAGCCACTTACCACAGATTAATGGTACCATGTCAAAACATATCAGAACGTCACCTGGAAAAAGATGTATTGATATGGATAAGGTAGAAGTATTTTCCCTCTGTTCTAAGACTATAAACATCTTCCGAAGATGTATTTTCCTAGGAACGCATTACATTATTGATTCCGTTTTGCTGGTGGCATGTTTATTTCACCCCAGGTGGGCTCACCTCCCGCAAGGGGAATATCAGGGGTTCGGTGCTTTGTGGATCGGGTGGCGGCCAAGGGAGGCCCTGGTGGTCCGATCCCCGGCTGACAAAACTGGCTTTCGGGACATGGAATGTCACCTCTCTGGTGGGGAAGGAGCCTGAGCTTCTGCGTGAGGTTGAGAGATATCGACTAGATATAGTCGGGCTCACCTCAACACATAGCATGGGTTCTGGAACCAATCTCCTGGGGAGGGGCTACTGGTGGCCCCACAACTCGGTGCATTAACAACGGAGTTTGCCCCGGTGAATGAGAGGGCTGTCTCCCTGCGCCTTCAGGTCGGGGAGAATGTCTCGCTGGAGGGATTATATCTCTCGGCTGGCCTGGGAGCGCCTCGGCGTCCTCCCCGAGGAGTTGGTAGAGGTGGCTGGGGAGAGGGAGATCTGGGTATCTCTCCTGAAGCTGCTACCCCCGCGACCCGAACCCCGGACCAGCGGCAGATAATGGATGGATGGATGGATGTTTATTTCAAGGTTGGGGTTATTGAGAATGTAAAATTCAGGGAGATGCTAAAAACGTATCATTATGCTACATGGCGATGATTATATGTTACTGTTAAAATAAGCTACCTGCGAATGAGTGTGTGTCCTGCGATGGATTGGCACCCTGTCCCTTTGGCCTGTACCTTCCAGGATAGGCTTTGCGACCCTGCATAGGACAAGTGGGTATAAAAGATGGATGGATGGATGGATGGATTGATATCACAAATCCATCCTGCAAGTAACTCAGTACCATACGTGAATATGTTGTTTTCATATTCATGCTCTATACTACTTATCCAGTAGAGGGTAGTAGTATTGATCATTCATGTTAGAAAACAGTGGTCCTGGTCTGAGTGTTTTCACAGATCGGTGTTTTCAAGACCCTGTTTTAAACATAATTTCGTAATGTTATGCCATTACTGAGCGGGTCACTTGATGGAAGTGCCCTATCAGAAATCACTCACACAGGAAACTTCTCAATACCAAGAAGGCAAAGAACGTACTTGCTAACTTGCCCCCCAGTAACAGACTTGGGACACGATCAATTATGGAACTGGTCTCATTGGCAAGGATGCAATCGATGTGTCCTTGATATTTGGGGTGGGGCAAGAATAACATCCTTTTTACTGTCCTCTGTACTTCTTTTCTTGAGTATCAGAACTGTACTTCCGCAGTGGGAGATGATGTCAGACGGATACACGAGAACACAAGAACGGTGAAGTAGCTCACTCTCACTATCCGCACCCTTCCTGCAAGGAAACTTTCTTCCTGTTGCAAGCTCCAACGTGTGGACAGTGTTCAACACCGGGCTCCAAATGCAGTGCAGTCTCCCCCGTAAAGCTGTTTGTTCAGCCATCGATGTCAAGATGGCACCTCAGGGAACATTCCCCAGCCATTGTACTTTACGAGAAGTTCCATTCTCCTTTTGTTCTTCAGCCTTGCCAAGCTTAACACAGATGACAGCAGTTGGGGGACATCCTGGAGTAATGTTTCAATACAGACATACAGGATGTTCCATAGGGTTCTTCTCTGCTTCCGCAGCAAGTATTCCTGTTGATTTATGAACGTTTGCAAAGGCTTCAACTTCTGTCATTCCCACTCTACATTTTCAGCCTGTGTTGTTTTATCATGTTGCAACAATTTAAGATTATATTAAGGACCTCTTGGCTCTGAGAATGCTATTATAACATAATCAGTCTTTGTTAGGAAATTTATGTCTAAATCGTATGCATTGAAATTGAATGACATCCCATCCAGGGTATGCCCAACATTCTACACTGGGCTTTCAAAATAGACGCCAAATTTGCTGTGACCCTGTGTCAGATCAGCAGTTATGGAACATGGGTGGACCTATTAACTGATTCCACTTTTTATTCTAGTTTTGTAACACACTGATGTGTTATTCAGTGGGTAGCACTATTCATATGGTCTCTCCATGGTTTCTTCCTCCAAATGCTCCATTTCCTCCCGCAGTCCAGTAGTGTCTCTAAATTGCCCGTAGTGTATAAATGTGGGCTTGAGTTACCCCCTCTTTTTTGCTTCTTTGCCTTGGGCCCTGAGATGCCTGAGACATGCTCCAGGCCACACCATGATCCTGACCTGGATAAGTGATTAGAAGAAAGATAGATGGATGGATTATGATTAAATTGAGGAGAGTTCCTAGGGAGTCACTGTTTCTTATTAGTATGAACGAGCATCTATCCTGCGCCTGTAAAGTCTTGCATTTCCTCTAGGCCTCAGTTCGACCATGCCTGCCTTTATGAAAAGCCGTTTTTCTCGGACAGAAAGACCTTGACAAAGGCCTCAGAGCCTCGGACATCCATGTCAAGTGGTTCACGGTGGAAAAATAACAAGTACAAGTGTGGGGATTTAGCCAGCACTGTGCTAATCCACTGGTGTGGGCTAAACTGATTAGTGGGTAGACCTCTGTTTACACAAGGTCACAATAATCAACACCAGTAATGCAAACGGTACTGGACTGTGTGAATCCCCAGTTTCTCTGTCTGGCCACTCACTGTCAGAGCCCGTCTGGTTGGCTTTTTTCAAGACAGCTGTAGAAAAATTAATCTTTAGACAACCACACCGGGAAATAAATGCAATTTTCAGTTGTCTCGGCCTGTTGGGCTGTCTTTGGCACATTCTGGCATGTGTGGCAGTATGGAGAGGGTAGGGGAAGTTAATTCACTACAAGATGAAAGCCCAGTTCCTGGGTCACACAGCTTCAAAATGTTCTTTGGCGTCTTTGTTGCACCTTCAACAGAATTCACTACAAACATACTATCAGTATAGGGCGAAATAACACTCGAGAAGTGGCTTTGAACTGGTCCACTGTAATCTTAGTTAATTTGCTTTCCATCTCATTGTCTTGACCGTGTTCCTAACTAACAGCGGCCCCTTCAAAAACTGTTTTGCATGGTCTGTCCACCATGTGACACCAGGGCGTCACCGTCACATCACATACCTTATTTAGACATGTTTCAGTTGAGCTGTAATGTGCTTGAAATCCTTCTTTTTTTTTTTGAAAACCAGCAGGGCTAAAAATCACGTCATTAACTGGGCCAAGTTTGTGTCTCAATTTCAGATTCCTGGCAAGTAGCTGTAAGAAACTGTGGTCGAGCTCGACTCTGTTTTCTTTCCCTCGGTACGTTGACAAAAGATTACAATAGGTTACTATAATCGGCTTGCGAGTGCCAATGGGCATAAGCTTTCTCCCAGTGGGAGAGGACGTGGTTTTCTCCTTGGCATGCTGGAATTAAGGGAAGTCGACAGACCGGATTAACTGGCTGGAGGAAGCTGTGTCTGCCTTGATTCTCAGTCACGAAAGTCACTGCCACTGTGCTTGCTGCTCAGTGGCGCCTGTGGTCCAGTCATCTACCCTCTGCTCTGTTCGTTCTGCACTGCCAAGCATATCGAATACAATGCAACATTAGGAACGATGGCGTTATAAAACATAACATTAGGAATTTTAAGAGTTACGTAATCTTCCCTTTTTTTTAGGAGCGTGGCCTGCATCCTGGCACCATAAGCCACATCACGTAAGATACCATCTCACCGATACCATCTCCCGGAATTGGCATCGCTACACTTTCCCTGGGTATGTGTCTCACTTTAACTGGTACAAGCTCCTCATCAGCATCCTCACCTCCCACCTTGTTCTGATCTCACCTCTTTGGGTGCTTTGCGTTAATAGAAAGACTACAATGCAAACACGTTGTAGCGGAATACGAGGGGAAAAAGTTAGCTAGGGATGCTGACTTTAGCTAGGGATGCTTTCGAGCCAAAGCTGGGTGTGTAGCATCTCATAACAAGGCCAGTTTAGCTTTCATCTAATATCGTTATTTGTGGGAATGTATTTTAAATAAGGCCTGATCTATAAACCAAAAAAAGCTTTGTGGGGTGATACTGAGCTGTTAACAATCAAGGCAAGGCAATACTCTCCTGGAATGGCAGTGACATCGAATGACCATGTACTGGGAGTGTAGGAGTGTCTAGAGGTTCAGCAAGGGACATATCAAGGGCTGTGCATGTCATGGTGAAAGGTTCTTATCAGTTTTCAGCACAGAGGAATCTGGCTGGGCCAGGAAAGTTAGACACTGGTCCTACCAAGCATTATGCTACCAAGACATCCCTATGGAGGCCCCTGGACTCGATCCAACTCCATCTTGATGATCTATGGCTACTGTTGGTGACTTGAGCGACAATGCACTACCTCCTCGTAGCATGGGAGCACCATGTGGCAGGCTGGAGAAGCCCATAGCTAATTCTCCTTTGCTCACTGTTCAGCCCAAAGCCCAAAGCACTCCAGAGTTGCCACAAATGTGAATGAGTGATAATGCGCTCCAGCGGGGTCAAATGCGCTCTGATTGGCTGGGAGCCACATCGCCCCCTCGCAGGTGGTGGCTCACCAAACAGGCGAAGCTCTGCTTCTATCATGTGTGTTTGTTAGGATATGGTGAGGGGGTAGGGGAGTGACATATGGTGAATGGATGGGGGAGGGGTTGCTTCACACATAAGGAGGTTGGGCAGGCAGTTGTGGGGGGGGGGGGGGTTGTGATTTTTAAAACCCCACTATTTTGACATAAAGTATTGTTAAGGGGGGAATTACAGTACAGTCGATCCACAGAACAATGAACCAACAGGTATACATATAGCGTAAGAAAATGCAAGATTGAGAACAATGTGAGGAGCTTCACAAGCAGGAAAAACCCAGATGGTAACATTGCAAAATGATCAAATGTGTTTCCGTTTCATCATTCAGGTTTATATGAAGATGGGGCAATGGGTATTAAGGTAAGTATTGCTTTACAACTGATAGGTTAGTGGTTCAATTCCCTTGGGAGGTCCTGCTGTGCATTCCATGTAGTTATTTGTGCAGAATGACATACATGTCATTCCATTTGGCCAGCAGAGGTCGCTGGCCATCTCGTAATCACCTCTTTGTTTCCAGCCTAATGTGCTAACCATCCACACCTGTCCTAAGTTTGGTCCTCATTACCTATGTATATATATGTCTGCCCTCACCTGATTCCCCAGCTTGGTGATTGTTGCTTGTCACAGAGTCAATATCTGCTCATGTATGTACCCTCCTTTGCAAACCTCATTTTGTGGAAATCCATGTCAATGTGTGGATTGTTGCTCCTTCCCTGTTTCCGACTTGACAGCCCTTAATTGATCTAAATAAAAAACCCAACAAAATTGTCAGGTTCTTTTTTTTTAATATAACGTCTAGAAAGGAAAGGAAATGTAATTGAATACATGTTAAATTTTCAACATAGGTAATAAGTAAATGTAGTGTGAATTGTATTTGATGCCTGAGGGCCAATTTGAAATTCATATGATTTTCCTAACAGGTAAAAATCATTCAGATATGATTTGGTCAGATTCATCTTGCTTCAGGTCAGAATATAGAGCTGCCATCCTTGCATTATTGATCACCTCTCTAAATTATACATGGTTTAATGTGAATCTTTTACATACGCATGGAAAAAGATTGTCTAGTTGGAAGGAAGAACATGCAAACTGGATTGATAGAACTGCAACGCAGCACAAAATCGGCAAACCAAGTTCCTGATCACAATCTTGCAAGGCATAAGCAAATCATTTGATAAAGTCTTGCATTGCTGCTGCTTTGAAAGATAACTTCCTGGACTTCCTGTAATGTTGTAATGTTGTATTTATAAATCTGTCGCGTACCTTTTGTGGTCCATAAGGAGGTGCTGTTTCACTGGCTCAGTCAGAATTTGAGCGATGCAGCAAGCCCGCCTCTGCTGCCACTCCCGAAATGGCATGTCACAAGTGCAGAGCTGGTCCTTCCCTACATTTATGCTCTTGCTGCCAGTATTCACAGTGCAGAAACTGCTGAACTGTCCAGTGGGGTCTATTTAGGGATTACAACTGTGTGGTAAAATTGTGCAGTTGACCTTTAAAATAATCTAGACTGGTCGAATTAGTAACAGATTCCCCTCTAAAGAAACCAATGAACCTGATGTTTGCATGATATTACTTTGGATCTGCTCAAACATGATTAGCCAATGAAACAACAAAACTCAACCTGCTAGAGGGAATTCTTTTAGAGTCCAGGAAATATGCGGCCAGACCTTTTTTCAAAGAGGATGGAATGCGGAGGCGTTAAGGTCAAAGGTCAAACTATGGTGAATGTTCCCCCATCAACTTTAGTTGTCTTTGCTTGAAATCAATGATCCAAGCAGAACAAGTAACACCAAGTGCTGTCTTCTGCGTGTTTTTCATGCATAGTGTGTTTCCTGGTGCCAAGGTTTTGTAGTTAAAACGAGGCTGTTGACTTTATTGCATTCTTTACAGCTAGATATCATTTTGCATAATCGGATTGGCTGGGACTAAGCAGACTTTGTGGAGTACAGTGTCGGGCGTCACTGTAATACGTGGATCGAGGCTGGATGCGCAGTCAGTACCGTGGGATAGGAACCACGTCACAGCAAATGTGAGATTAGAGAAAATCTGCAGGTTATTCTGTAATGTCATCATCCAAGTGAGGACGCGCTGCGTGTTTGCATGGTTTCCTAAAAGGCATTACAGTGTACAAATCAAGACTCAAAATAAATGCTATAGTAGCTGTAGAACTACAATTTACATAAAAGCATCTTTCCTGTTGTGTTTGGTGCTGCATACCCATAACATACAGTACAACTGACATAATTTTTATATATAGTACACAATATTGTGTTTGTGTGCATCAGAGAGAGAGAGAGACAATAGGGAGGAGAAGGAGTGAGGAAGATATAACAAGATGGATTTGGGTGGTTGGAATAAGACCCATAAAAATGGCTATAAATGAACAACAGATTTGTTGCAGTAAAGTGTGAGTGAGAGTACTAAAGATTCATGGTGCAATTAAGAATGTGTTTTATTATTGTATATCAGAGTCTGATAGTGGTGCTGATGTTGTAGACGATGTGGTGACTTGCAGCCCTGGGGAAGAAGCTGTTCGGGTGGCGGGTTGGTCTAGCTCTCGCACTTGGAGCCAGTGTCCTTCTCAGCAGGAAGGTCCACTATGCGCTGTAGTTTACAGGGGCCAGATACATAACCATGACCATAACCATAAGCCCAGCAGAAGCATCAGGATGCTCTCCATAGGGGGTCTCTAGATGTGAACCAGGGTGGTTCTGTTACCCATGAGTTTCCTCAGCTGCCTCAGGAAGTATAACCACTGCAAAGCTTCCTTAGGAAGAGCAGTGATATTCTTTCTCCATTTGAGGCAGCCAGTGATGTGTACTCCTAGCATCTTGCTCACAGTCACAGTTGTGTTCACTTGTCTTGGGGAGGTGGGGGTGAGTCACCCTTCTATCATTTTGACAATGTTAAGCTCTAAATGATTCTTTGAGCACCACGATATCAGGTGATTCATCACCCTTCTGTAGATGATCTCATCTCCATTTGTGCTGAATCCTGCTGGTGTGGAGTCATCTTCAAACTTGGGTCACTTTGTGGGGGGTTCAGCGGTGGTGCAGTCCTTTACGGACAAGGAGAACTGGGGAGGACACACAACCCTGAGGCACACTGGTGCTGATGGTGAATCACAGCTGCACATACTGGTTCCTGTTTGTTAGTAGGTCACTGGCTGTGACAATTTGACATTCAGGAGATCTGGCCTAATTATGTTGAAGGCGAAGCTAAAATTAACATATAGGATTCTTACACAAGTAGGTACCTGAGTTGTCCACAACATTATCCATCAAGCTGTTAAGAAGTTTGTCTGGGGCAGCTTTCAGGTTTTCATGACAACTGATGTCACGGCGATGAGTCCCTAGTCAATGAGGCTGGATATTTTGTCATTCATGGGAGTAGGAACAGTGATGGACGTCTTTAAGTGGGACAGGGACCTTGCTCTGACTGTGGGATAGGCTAAACATGTCAGTGAGCATAGGTGGTAGCAGGCCTGTATTGTGCTTCATTGTGGCAGGGAAGATCCCTTGAGGCAGTAGAGATCCTTTGAGGCAGTGGAGACCCCTTGAGGCAGTGGAGATCTCTTGAGGCAGGGGAGATTCCGTGAGGCAGGGGAGAGCCCTTGAGGCAGGACCAGCTGCTTTGCAGCAGTGCTGATTTTCAAACAGCCTGCAGACTGTTGCTTGGTGACAATGGGGTGGGATGCAGAGGGTAGAGGAGCAGGTTAGAAAATATGAGGTCCATGCAGATTTGGGGGATGCGGAGGGGACTGGCAGAGAGGATAAGCTATGGGCATTATGGGTAGAGTCAGGGCTGGTCAATCCTATAGGTGACATAGTCAGCCGCCTAGTGCGCCATCTACTGAGAGGTTGTTGACTTATCAAGTCACTGATGAAGTGAAATTGGATGGTGAGGCTTGCCTAAGGGCACCTACATTTAATCGTACTGCACATATAAGAAGACAGTTCCGTATTTCACCAGATATCTCAGTTTTTGTGCGTTTCATCCAGTTGTTCCTGGATACTCTCGTCAGGCCGAATTTCCGGCAAACACTCCGCCTCTGCCGTAAAACCAAAGAGATTCCAAAGGAAAAGGCAAAGGAGTCGGAATCTTCTTATACGTGCAGTGTGATCAAATGGAAATTGCTGCGTTGCATTACTAATAGCTCAGATTGAGGGTTTGTGGTGCATGAATGGTGGCAGGTATCTGGGGAAGTTGATAAAGTTCATAAGCTATATAATTGGTCTTAGAAATACATGGAGGCAACCTAGGGAAAGCAGAACTAATGGTGAGCAAATGGCAGTTTTTCATGTGCAGAAACCAAACATTATAGTTAGGGTCATAAGCTTAGGACCGGCGTCTTACTTGATCTTGAATATAGCATGTTTTCGAAACGTCATGAGTATATTTAAACGTACAAACCCAAGTATCAGATAAAGTCTCAAGATTTACGGTCAGATCTGAGCGTAGAAGAGAGACTGACTAAAAGATATACACCTTTAATTAAGGTTCAGCCGTGGAAGAATTATGAAGAGAAGTGTCTGTAAGGATTCCTAGCCATTGTAATGACATGCTTCTCAAAGCAGTGACTCCCACCTACAAGACTTGGAAAGCTCAGAAACAGAGGCCTGGCGGATGAAGGAATTCAGATGCATTACATGAAACAGATTCCAAGATCTAGAAGTATTTCCCTGTTTTGGTCTGTAGCTGCCACAGTTGATTTTACTGCTTTTGTTGGTAGCACAGAAGCTATTTTAGATTAGCGGTCGTTAGCGTTTGTGTGGATCAGCTAGGCAGTCTGGTAAATCGAAATCACCTTTCCTGTTCTGAAGGGCAACAGTGTTTGTAAACAGGGTTTAAGTTCCAAGTTGTTTGAGCAAGATCGTTTCTCAACCCGAAGTTTGGCCTTCTGCTGGTACCGGGAGCCGGAGGGTGATGAATCATCTGATAGACGACGGCTGTGTTTCTTTTTTCCTCCCCTCCATCGGGAGGCTGTTTTTCTCAGCTGTTCCGCCAAGAGAGCAGGCCCACTAGGTGAGCTGCAGCCAGCGGTGAACCATCTGCTTCGGGGAGTCCCAGCTCTGCTGACCACAAAGCAGGGCACCTGCGTTTTCATCTCCTGCGGCCTGCTCCACATCCGAAGACTGTATGTGGGCTTCAAAGACTTGTGTGTTCTTCTCTCAGGACCTGTGGACCATTTCAATCATTAAAAAACTGATGTTCCACAAATCACAGCAGGTATACTTTTAAAAAAATCCAGAGTGGACTGGTTTTGAGACATTCTTTTCTTGCATTATTTCTGAGAGGCTTGGACAGTATCAATACATCCAAGTGTGTTAGCAGTATAATCTATCCATCCATCCATGTTCTGTACCCACGGGCCGGGGGAGGAGCCTATCCCGGAAGCTACAGGCACGAGGCACAAACCCATCACAGGGCACACTCACACGCCATCCAATCACACATGCACACTTAGCGGTATAATAATATAATTATTTTAACGGATTTCGTCGTGCTGTGCTTTTAACGGAATCAGTAGAAACACATAATACATCAAAATCTCTTTAGGTAAGAGGAATGATAATTTACCTCCGTCGATTTACTGTATTTGTATTCAGCTCATAGCCATCTCTTCCTCCATTTGACGCATTGTTATTCAGCGGACTGAGTTTTTCTACGTTAGCTTGCCCATTAAATCACAGGCAGCTCCCATTATTCCGTAGTGGTGCTCGTCCCCACTTATGCGGCCGGTGCACGTTATACCTGCCGGAACCAACAGTAGTGCTGAAAACAAAAACGCACATGCGAGTGAGTCCGCTTGGCTGAGAGTGCGCCCTCCGGTGTCTGTCAGAGACACCTGCACTGCTGATCCCCTGCGTGAAACATGCGTCCAAATGTTCAGCAAATGAAGATGTTTTATTTTTGGTAACTTTTAATAATGCACTTTTTTTGTCAGGGTACTATAGGCATAATCAAGCATTGTCATAATCAAATAAGAAAGGAAATGTAATTCTTACAAATGCCATATGTGCCTTGAGGTTTTGTGTTTTCACGGAGAAAGAGTGTCTTTGCATCAAAGGTATTTTTCAGTTGCAGATTGGCATAAAAACCCAGAGGACTTACCTTGTTGCCATGTGTATCTGGGCTGGACCTTTTTCATTGGTGGAGAAATAAGTCCTCTGAGTCCATTCTGCTTCTCACTCCTTTGCCCTGTGTAGTCTGTATACCTGTGCAGTTGTGTGAGTGAGCCTGGATTCTGCGTGTGGCTCAGTTTTGTTCCACACTGCAGCACTGGTCTTATGGCAACCTCTGCACGTTGGCGCCATCTAGAGACCGGATCTGTGTCAGACAAAAGCAATGTCACGCTCACCCATTTATAGAGCTCTCTGTTTTATTACAGCAATTTCACATTAAGTATCTTATTCAAGTGGCCATGACTGTAGGTTCTGACTGTCCTTAGCCACAATGCCCCCTGCTGGCGTTCTTTAATTTGACGCTACAAAAAAAGTAGCAGCATTTAAAATTATTACGAGCTGTTTTAGCTTGTGAGCTCTTTTAGTTTTGAGGGAATGCCTTCAACAACAAGGAGTACTTAGTAATAGCCCACTTGCCTGTCTTTTTCCAGGGGGCACAATGATGAGGATGCAAAGGAGAATGTGCTGATGGCCCATTTTACATAACAACTGAAAAGCCCCTCAACAAAAAATGGTTCTGCCTGAGATGAGTGGCCCTGTTGTGGCACAATGGCTGCCTGTATGCCTTTGTGAGCCTGAGACATTCAGGGTAGAGGTCTGCTGTTATGCAGCCAAAAGTCTTGATTGCCCAAAAATGGCGGGCGGACACCGGGCCCAGCGGCTGCCACACAACGGCCAGGTCCTCGCGCTCATTTGCAATTTAATTGACGCGTTATGTTGCGCAATCCTTCAGCCCCCTTGAACCGGCACCGCTGGTCGCGGCACAATGGTGCCTCACGCTGGGGCAGTTAATTAAGGAAGAATCCTCAGACAGGAAGGAAGCGACTGTGCCAAGCGGCAGCCCCCGGGAGCTGAACCCCCCCTCATCAAAAGCGACAAAGTCAGGTCACCGACTCACGCCGAGCTGTGCTGAGTGTCGCACTGGCCGACGCGTGTGTGTGGTGTCGCTGTGAGGAGATCTGACTGCAAAAAGTCACCTTCACCGCCCCCCCCCAAAAAAAAAAAGTCGTTTCTGAAAACTGACACCAACTGCTTGCTAGCATCAATGCGAGATGTATGAAATTAGCCACTTAGCCGATGGTGTCGTCTGAATCAACTTGCGATTTATTTTTTTAATGCATCTGTACAGCTACATACTATAACATTTGCAGTTAAATGCCTCACTGCCCCCCTCCAGTGTAGTTAAACAGGTTAAGGAGCCTGTGCTGTATCCAGAACGATGTGGCCGGCAAAATGATCACACGAGTGTCTGGTCCTTCTTAACTGCTGCGCTGCATGCTGCCTGTTTAACAAGGACACAGGAAGCTCTTCTCTTATAACCTGTGAGTCCCCTGTCAGGTCCGGAAGGGTGATCCCGCCCACCCAGGTGTCACTGCTTGGCCCATATGCATCTGAGGGTACTTCATCTTCATGCTGTAATTCTGCAGCCAGGATTCCCCCCACGAGGCCTCTTGCTGGATCATCCCACTCCTCTCACCTCCAAGTTCTACAGGCAGTGCAGGCAACAGAGAAGCTAATAATACTTATTATAGGGTAATGCCCCTCCACACACATGTACGTCATTCTGCATTATTATTACAATGTAATTCCCCTCCCACATACACATCACTCTGTATCATTACTATAGTGTAATGTCCCCCACATACACATCACTCAGCATCATTACTATTATAGTGTAATGCCCTCCACGTGCACATCACTCTGCATTATCATTAGTGTTATAGTGTAATGTCCCCCACATACACATCACTCAGCATCATTACTATTATAGTGTAATGCCCTCCACATACACATCACTCTGCATTATCATTAGTGTTATAGTGTAATGTCCCCCACATACACATCACTCTGCATCATTATTATTATAGTGTAATGTCCCCCACATACACATCACTCTGCATCATTATTATTATAGTGTAATGTCCCCCACATACACATC
>JABJVO010000044.1:9254533-9274344 GCA_026770805.1 Boulengeromyrus knoepffleri
ACTCTGCATCATTATTATTATTGTGTAATGCCCTCCACATGCACATCACTCTGCATAATTATTATTATTCTAGTGAAATGCCCCCCACATACACATCACTCTGCACCATTATTATTAAAGTGTAATGTCCCCCACATACACATCACTCTGTATCATTATTATAATAGTGTAATGCCCCCCCCACACATACACATCACTCACTCTTGTCTACTGGGAAGGCAGCCCAATATGGAAGCCGCCTCCAAACAGCTCCCTGGGCTGTGGGAACAGTGTGCCAGCCGGGACATGAAGGAAGTAGGCAGCCAAGTTTTGGGGGGGGGGGCACACACTATATTTAAACAAGCCTGAAAAATGAGTGTGGGGCAAAAGGCGAAACAGACAGAATTTGGCAGGGTCTGCTGCCGCAGCACAGGCATGGGGGTCGGGGGAGTTATTTCAGTTCCAAACAATAACACGGCAAGCAGCTCCGGCACCACTACAGACCCACCCACATGCCGGGCGACGCGGGGGGGGACCCTTCACAATAAATTGATGCACTTAAGAAGCATAATGTCCTGATGTTCTGTCTGATCCTCTGCAGTTTCATAATACTCCATAATACTCCATAATACTCCCCTTTTTTTCACTGTAGGGAGATTGCCAACTGCCATGCTTCTATTTATAACAACGCCCCTCCTCCGCTGCCCTAAACCAAAACCATTCCTTGTATTTTACTGCGGGGGGGGGCGGGGGATTTCCTAGTCTGGTGCCTCGTTGTGTTTCTTGGTGCAATCCAGATGTTTCGGAAATGATCCTGATCGGTTGGGGTTGGATCTGCTGTCCGGCCGTTCCAAGTCACGCTGGGAAGCGGCTGGTCATGGGCGGGATACCTGCATGTCTACGCGAGGTCCCCTACCCTAGGCGCTCTGGGGTCTTGTGATCGGCTGTCTGCATTGGCTGGAAGATGTGTGTGGGGGAAGTGAAGACGGAGTGGGGGATTTCCATCCAGGCCATCAATTTGCCGAAGTCAACAGGAAAAAGAAAATGGAAACTGCCAGGGATGATTCCTCACTCCCTCCGCCCACCCCTCTGTGTGTGTTTTCTCAGAACAGAGCCCGGCTATTGTTACGGTCACTCACTGAAGGCGGCCTGAGGCCCGGAGGTGCAGGGCATGCTGGGAAAGGAGGCCTAGTAGACAGCAGTGATGGCGGCCCTGCACTGCAAACCAGTGGTGTGTAGGCGGGTGTTTCTCATCAGCCCTGCCATTTAAACCCTGCCAGGCTGCCCCTACCTAAACCTCTACTGACTCCCCCCACACCACGCAACTCACGCTCAGCTCTCCTTTAATAACTTGTTATAAAAACACATTTCTGTAAGGTAGCAGGTAGAAAACAAAACAAAAACAAAGGAAACAGACGAATGAGAGCTGGAGCGCGCGAGGGCGGGTCTGGGATCCATGCCCATGCGTGGAAGGTCGTGAGTTCAAATGTCATGCCCGGCTGAGTAATCATTTCACAGGTGGGCCCTTGAGCGAGGCCCCTAACCCCAGCTGCTGGCTGACCCCACTCTCTGATCTGAACTTGAAAATCGCTTCGACAAATGCATCAGCGGAATAAATATAACACAGCATAACTCACTGTTATTTTATGCTTTGTTATGTAATTACCACATCAGAGTAACTGCCTGTTACACAATGGCATGGCAGACTCCTGTGTGCACTCAAGTTCCAAGGAATATTGGAAGTCACATGCCTGAGATTGTTTATTTGCTATATTGCAAAATTGTCATGTACGAAGTATTTAAGGACAGTGAAAGGTGAACGTGTTAAGCACTAGATATTCACAAGCATGTGTTTTATTTCGAGCATATTGCTGTTCCTTGTAACCGTACCGTGGTCGGCATGGTGACTTAGGAAAGGAAAATGACACTTGTGAGTGTCACTGTATTGGATCAGCGGGGTGGGTGTAACATACATCTAGTGTGGGTGTCTATCGTTCTACTACTGCTCCTGTTGGAGCTTCAAAGCCGACACGTTCCATGTTCCTGCTGCACAGAAGCCCCGGAACCGCATGCAGCTAACGGGCTTTGGGGACTCCATCTTAGGGATTTGCACTGCAGGTAGATTAATTGATCCCTAGTGTAATCCCACAAATACATGAAGTAGGATTCAAAATGGAGGACTGTGATAGATGTCAGATAGATGCAATTAAAAATCTCAGTTGTACATGTAACTGGATTGCTCAAGGATGAAGATCTCTGTATGGTTCTGGAACGCAGAACTTTGAAACTATTTTTTGTCCACCAAAAAAAACTGCAGCAGTAAATAAAAATATTAGAAAAAAACAAATAATAGTTTAAAAAAAAGCTTCAAGGGGAATAATACGGTAATGTATCAGGTGGGCTTTTCGGATTCATCATTATGATGCATCTAAAGGCCGGTGTCTAACCACTGTGACAACACAAAGGCTGATTAGAATTTGTCTATTTTCTGCATGGTGTGAAACTTGCGATGCGCAGTGAGCATGCATATGACACAGATCTGTGCAAACACAGTTTCATTGGGGGGGGGCTGTCTGCCAGCAACAATTACTGGAGTTTGACTGTATTTACTAAAATACTAACTTTACCAGGAAGTTTTAAGAGAGCAAACATGTTTTGGCCTATTACCTACAGTTCAAATTTAGTTACCCCTCTGCATTCATTATCAGATTAGTTTATGAGTAAATATCAGTAGCACAATACTCTGATGTAGATTTACGTAATGCTCAAAACCAAAGTGCATTTTAATCCATCCTACCTAAATATGGACACACTACGCAAACATTTAGGAAAAACAGAAGTTAAATTTACAAGTCAGCAACGGCCTTGCTGTCTTTTGAAATGGTTCCACATTTAATAAATACGTTCAAAATCACCACAAAGGCCTAACCTTTGGTTCTAGCATATTCCAATTTTAAGTTTGTATGTAAATGATCTGATTGCAGGGCTTCCTTCCAAGTCGGGTAATTCTGCATTCGGCGTTCCACCTCCCAACTGCTAGCATTTATGCCTCGAAAACTGCTATATACTATATCGCCCACTAGAGGGAGGGAATACAGCGTTTTGGTGTTAGATAAGGTGGGTTCTGTGAAAGGCAACAGAATACGTAGAGAATGGTGTCAGGTTAATATTTTAATCTTTTGGCTGCTACTACTAGCCACTTTTTACTAAAAACAAAGTTGTGACTGAGTAACTGACAGCGGCCTTCTGAGTTATTTACATGGAAGTGAATGGAAGTAGGGAGAAGCTGACGTACAGGGGCGTTCATGGTACAGTGAGAATGTAGGACTTTGGGGGATCATTGGGCTCATATACCAGAAGAATAACAAAAACAGTAAAAAGAAACATGAGTTAAGTTTTAGCAAAGTTGCCTCATACCTCCTAAGTTGGGATCTTAACTCCGCCCCCACCCAGTGACTGTGTTTGTACGCTCCCTCCGTGACGTGTCTGTTTGCGCTGGGTGCTCTGGATCCTTCCTGCAGCCCGACAACATGCACTTAGACTAATTAGCATCTCTAAATGACCGTGGCTTGCGCCCTGTGATGGACTGGCATTCCATCCAGGGTGTCCTCTGCCTGCTGCCTTATACTGCACCTGACTGTACTCCGCCTGTAATAGCGGGTTGCCATTTTTGGCATGATTTTGGGGTTTAGGCCTCAGAAGGTTGAGCACGTTGCAGTTGCGGAGGACTGGTTTGGAGATCAGAATGCCCTGGGCACTTTCTTCATGCTTATGAATGTACACTTTGATTAATTTGTCCCCCCTGTGTTTCCAGCAAAGTGGCACCTCAGTGTCCTTTACAAGGGTGACAAGCGCACAGTGTGTGCAGTGGCTGTACGTTATGACTGGAGGGAACCATTCAGGTTCTGTTATGAGGTAACAGCCGGCCTGAATCCAAACAAACACTTTCATTGATGGAGCGTGCCCGCTTTTCCCTGTCATGACTCCCTTTAATACTGTCTACTGGCTTCTGGTTGAAAGCTTCTTAGTGTAGTACTCATGGTCTTGGTCTTACCGTAATGTCTGTGTTATAGGTCACGTTAAAGATGCTGAGCAGGTTTGAGGTTAGGCCTCTGTGTCACTGCAATGATCCAAATATTCACTCTTTGCAAAGCAAAATATTTGCATATATACCCGTCTTCCTGTATTCAGAGGATGTCATGTAACTTCTGCTACCTGCAAATGAAATACACAAAGCGTGTGAGTGTTCCCGTTAATGTTGTTGCCTACTAATGCTTATTACTGTTAATTCATTATCTTTTTCAAGGCTTGACTCTCACTTATGGTTCAGCACACCTGGCTGACATAAGCTAGTCATGCACAAGCTGACTAGTCATAGTTATACGCTACTATTAACTTGATAAGTTCAGTTAGCAACTGTACTATTATCATGCAATGTTTTATTACTATTACCCCTTATGAAAGCTTTCTAAATCTTTGTAGCTGTGGTGTTTTTATTGGCTTGTTTTGTAGTGGGACGGCCCGCTGTGTCCTTTGTCGCTGCAAATAGTCATTACTTGGCTTTTTTCTGATCTTGAGGGTCACATTTGATGCACGTCCCTCTTCATATGCTTCAATGCCCAGGAGCTTCCATAAAAAGAGGGACTGAGCATGCCTTGCTTAAACAAAAATTTAATTAAATTGTAAATTTTAACCCACCACCTTCAACTGACAACTTTTATCATCACCACCCTCAACCTCCCACTTTCCCTGAAAACAACATCACCGTAGAAAACAGCAGGGGCGCCCCCGACCGTGCTGATGTCACCCGTCCTCTTGGGAATGATGCCTGCCCTCAATGCGGGTCCTGGTCTTAGGGGAATGCCCGTTTCAGGATGCCTCGGACTGCCCTCCTTTGCGGAGCAGACACCGAGGTCAGTGGCTCTGACACTTAGAGTCCCGAGCCAGTTCCCCAGGAACCATCTGGCATCTTTCAGGGCCCGGGCAGGCCTGCCTTGTGAATCTGCTCTTCATGATTCTGTTCTGGCGCCGAGATTGTTTCCCTTACTCATTTCCCCGCAGCAGGACTGGGTGTTCCACCCCCTAGTGGGCCATCAGACATCCTATTCCCTAGTGGGATTCATCACCAGGCCCCTGAGTTTACTTCACTTGCTGGGTTCGCCCCTTGCCAAGTCCTGGTCACTGTCTGGAGACCAGGCCTAGCATATCAAGGCCAAATATTTGGTACAGGCCTACTGGTTCTCACACAAACGCCTTGACTACTTGAGTGCAGCAGAGATCTGGGTATCTCTACTGAAGCTGCTACCCCCGCGACCCGAACCTCAGACAAGTGGTAGTTAATGGATGGATGGATGGATGGAGTTACTATTTGTCTTACCAGGGCTGTCGGGGAAGGTCGTCCCTCTCCCCACTCCCCACCACCCGCCAAGCAGGTCACTATGAATAGCGCAGGGTGCAGCCTTCTGCAGGCCTGCTTTGCGTACAGCGGTGCTAAAGCACAAGTGGCGCAACCGCTGCGGCGGAGCGATGCAGCCCCGCCGGATTGCATCACAAATGCAACGACTGCCCGCGGCCAGAACGATTCGCTCCAAGAACCCGTGCGTTTCATTGTGCCTTTCCTGAGTTAGCGCGTTTATTTTTTGCATTGCGTCGCAGCTGCACATGCCTAAACAATAAAGCTGAACCGGGAATAGAATATATAAAAAAAAACATGCTTCATTTATTAAATAAAAACTCGCTATATTAAGGCACATCTGAACAAATCATAATTAGTACTGAAATGAACATTGTGTTTCAGTGACACAGGAAGTGAAAAGGCTAGTATTCAGAACAGAGACAGAACTACAATGAAAGCAAAACCATCCCATTGCTGTTAAACGCAGGGGATTCTAGGAGTGTGGCATGGTAACCTGTGTCATCTTTTCAGATCTTTTTGGAAACCATATGTCCCATCAAATCCATTTATCACAGGGCTAGTCACCTTTAATCCCGCTAAAAGAAGAACTGGATGAACAATACGATTTTACCAATGCTGTTATGTAATTTGTGGGCAGCACGGTGGCTGGGTGACCTGCACCATCGCCTCATTTCTCCAGGGCTGAGCGTTTTCCCACTGCTGCTTGGTGACCCTGGAGATTGCATGTTCACCCCATATCATTCAAGTTTCCTCCCACTGCCTGAAAAATAGGAAGTTAGACTAAGTTGTGTCCCTATATTGCTCTTACTGCATGATTACATGCGTGCATGTATGTGCCCTGTGATGGACTGGCATCCCAGCCAGGGTGGACCCCAGCCTTGTGCGTGTTTGGACAGGACAAGCACATTGAAGATGGAAGGATATATGATGATTTGTTGATCCCTGAATTTTTTCTGATTCTGGCGTCCATTTAACACCCTCATAAGTTACTCCAGGGTTGCTGGAGGATTCTGCAATGACAGCTGATTAAAATCTTTTTTTAGTTTTAGTGAAAGGATTAAATCTTAGTCTATTCATTTGTAGTCATATTAATATTACTACAATGTGTAATTAATTCATTTTAACTTGTTAATTCATGATTACATGAGAAAGTATCCGCTGAAGTGTAAGTAATATTTAAGTTGCAAAAATGTAAACTTGAATGCATCTTTACAGAAACTAATTCAGTAATTAATGGGTGAATGAACAAATACTTACTGTTGTGTAATAATGACAAGGCTGTCAACTTGCGCCTATCCCACATTAGTAAAAGTTGTTAGACTGGCTACTCCTTATTAATAATAATCTCATGTACATATAATAGTGTTAATGTATTTTATATTGACATACATTTTGTCATAACGCCGTATTTTCACCATTGTCCCAGATTCATCTGCCATGAAGGATAGTGAATTTATAACAGTATTTTCAAATATCTACTGTAACATCTGTTTCACGACTGTGTTTAAAGTCTGTCCCTTTCCAATCCTGAGAGGCTTCTACTGGGATAATGGATTTTGTACTTCAAAGATAATAATTAACTGCTTACACTTTAGTAATTTCAGTAAAATATTGACAGGCAAGATGGAATAAAAGACAACAGGCCAATTTGTTGTCATTTGATTTTCATTACACATTCACTAAACACTAAGTGCATGTGCTCCCTGGAAATTTAATAGGAACGTGTTTAGCTAGGAACTTCAGGACGCTATTTTAAAATATGAATCTCATAAATGCACAGTCTAATTCATTTATGACGGTGTAAAACTTGCCTCTGATTATGTTGGCCATGTAATTTCCCTTATTGTGAGCAATAACATTTCTTTGTGATAAATAATTTCCAGGTGAAAGAGGAGCTGAGTTTTTAAAGAACGGTCTTTCACAGTCCAGTCTGATTCCCTCTTTAGACACTCGATTCTGAGCTTAGCATGTGGTATCGTGGCCATCACCGGCTAGAGTGCGTTCTCTCTGGACATCTCCTGGGCTCCGCATCAGCACGGAAAGTTCAACCAGTGCAGCCACACAATAAGATCGTCACTCGGTGGACTTCTGTTCCAGGACATGTCCACTGCCTGGGGACCAGTGACAGTCCAAGAAATGGACACTGCAAACCCCAATAATAAGGAAGGGAAACCTAGACTTCCCTGATCCTCCCATAGCCAGAACCTAGACCACAAAACAGAGAGATAATTAGAAAAATAAAATAAAAACTCAAATTAAATATTAATTAACGGTTATTAGCTAACTTTCATATGTTGCAATATTAATATAGTCAATTCACTTTGTTATATCTCTTTAGGTCTTTGTTGCAGTCAGGGGAGTGAAAATGCAGACTGAAAGTGTGTCAGTGCAAATACAAGTAAAACAGCAGAAATAAGTCAGGATCGATTTCCCTAACCTGTTATCTTAACTCTAGGTTGAACATTGCAATTATATTTTCTAGTTTAGTTCAAGTTGGGACTGTATTACTCATTCCTTTAGAATGTTTTTTTATGCATTTTGTAGTGAGTTTATGTTTGAGTTCTTTTCGGTTGAAGATTTCTTTCAGTCTGGAAGACATACGTGGTGAGCTTCCAGATTTTATGCGGCTCGGTGGGTAACACTGGCGCCTCACACATCCAAGGTTAGGGCTTCGATTCATGGCTCTGTCCGTGCTGAATTTCCCTCTGAATACTCCAGCACGCTGCAACCCAAAAACATGCAGGCGCCTGATTCGCAAATTATTCAGAGAACGAGACGTTAACTGTAATAAGACAACAACGTTTTAATCTGCCAAGTACTTCATAAATTCAAAGCAACTGTTTAAGTGTACTGCACAATCACAACCTTAGAACTGATCACGTCCAGCACACAGCTCCGCTAATGTGGTATGCTCTTAGCCACCCACTTCTTTCATTCTCCGTGTTTCATGAAATGATGTAACGCACCCAAGGGGTTCTACTCCACGTCTTAGCCGTGTACAGCAATGACAGAAAGGAGAAACTGCCCATCCAAACTCATTCAACGCCATTCAACAGAAAACAAATTTACATTCTCTGGGCCCTCTCACTACAGTGGGGCCCAGATACAGACCCCTTTATACCTTACGGTGCCTGACGCACCATCAGACAGACGTTTTTTCTGCTTAATCCCAGCGCTTTAATCCTGAACTCTACGGTTGACGCTTGTGATATTTTAGGCATGGATTAACATGAAACCAGTATTCCACTGATTAAAAATAATATTGCCTCATAGCTTACCATGCCTTGGCTCTTCTAAACTGAGAGGCAAGGAGAGGTGAGCATTGTGTCGGGAGTGCATGGACACCACGGATAGGCAGCTGCAACTGCAGTGCCGCTTCCCATTCAACCCAAAGAATATGACAGAATATTATAAAATACAGAGGAAACCACAACTATAGAACACCACTACTTAACGACTTCTAAAATCTTCTGCAGTTATACTTTTGCAAGGTGTCTTGGTAGATGTATTTTATGACACCTATAATTTAAGATGCTTTAGTGAAGAATAGCATAGAATAGTGGTTATAACAATGCAGGATAACATCTGTATTGAAATGAAACTTAATACATTAAAACAATGGCTCATTACCCATAACACTGGTTTGGTCTGGATTGTTTTAACAAGTTTTACAATTATATGGTACATCAGTTATTATAAAAGTATTCTGAAACTCCACCTAATGTTATCATATTTATTCTCTTGCAATGCAAGCCCGCTAATAAGTATATAACAATAAGTAATGAATTACACTTTGCAACAAGTATATGCGTTTTAATGATTGAACCAGTGAGCCACTCCATGATTTCCATGAAACCATTTTAATGCTACTTAAATTGATGGACTTTCAGGTTATCCAATCAGTGGTCGCAAAGCGTCAAATCTGCGTTCGCTCCAGTTACGCGGCCAATGAAATCTGTCCTGAACTAAATCCAATGACAATGCAAATAGACGGAGTTCGTACGTGAGCCATGTTGGTAGGGTAAGTTATTTATAGTCATCCCCCTAAATATTGTATCTCGGCATTTAAATTCCTAGTATGTTCTGCTTACTTTTATACTTGCATCAAGTTATGCGCTAACTGCATTGAAGGCACAATATATGCCCTACTCTGCTTTCAAGTGATATGCCGCCACTAGTGCGTCGAGTTGCGTCCATTTTTGTTGTGGCATAGTCTGCTTAGCCAGCTATTGAAGATATTGTAGCTAAGGTAACCGTTCGGATTCGTATTTCGTGGTGCTGTAAAATGCTAAACCGTGCGCTGATCGCGCAGAAACATAAGGAACATGTTTTTTAAATGATTTTTTTTTTTTGCTTTGTGTAACGCCGACCTTCACGTTTTAGCGGCTGGGGAGGTTTTTTTTAGAGGTCCTTAATGAGACCGCGCCATGCGCGCTCCGGCGTTACTCACTGGGGACGCTTCCATCAGACGTGGGCAGGGGGCGGCCCGTTCAGCTGTCCGCCAGCAGACCCAGCTGGAGAGACCCCGAGCCGCCAGCTTTCGCAAATACACATCTATAAGTGATACTGGTGTACTGGATTGCATGTACTGGACTGCAGCGGCCGGTTACGTCGCACAGATGCCGAGTTTGACTTCCCTTCAGAATCCCGAGTTTAATTTAAAGTCCGAAGTTTTCACTGTTTGTACTTAAGTGAGTAAACACCACGAACAAAACCCAACTTTACCGTAGCGACCCCCGCTATGAATAACCAAGCACACGGAAGCCAGAACTGGGGGTTTATTTCCCGAAACAAGCGCGACGTTCGCTATTTTATTTTGAAAGGCAATACAAATTAAATGTGGTGGACAAACGAATTGCGTAAATCTCAAAATGCACGAATTACTCAGAGAACAAAAAGCTAACTATGCAAGAGAGCCAATTTTTTATTTTTTATCTGGCAGGTATAGATTTTAAAGCAGCTGGTGGTGTGTGGAATGTTTTTTAAACACCGGTTCTTGTACTTAGCACGTGTACTAGGTACGCTAATCTATTCATCGCGGACCGGCACATTCGCACTGGTTTCACTGTGCTTGGGTGGTTACGTGGGACCTCTAATCCGGCACTGCGCGGCTAAGAACTAACATCGCTCCGCTACAGTAATGAGTCAGAAGGTTAGCCGAGGGGCGTGTCCTCTTAGTTTGGAAATACTATCCATTGTTCCAGCTTAGCGAATCAGAAGCAGACGTCTCTCTAGCGGCTGGCCAATCACGTAGCGATGGCCGCCCCCTGACTCCGCCTATTACTGTATATTAAAGGCTCTCCCACCGCGTGAACTCGCCACTGGCACTTAATAATTGTGTTTTCGTATTGCTTCCAGTGGATTGCTTTTTTTTTATTATATTTTCACCGGGCTCACCATATCAAGCGTTAACGTAGAAAATGGCAGACACAAAAGTAGATACCAGTTCGGACCTTTCCGCCAAGGTAAGGGGAAGCGTAACCGATGCACGAACAATCCTAAGTATTATATATCAGAATTACATTTTATCTTATTATAACCAACAGAACCGATCTTGTAGTACAAAACTAATAGTTGTTGAAAATGCGTACAGCCTCCGGCGGATTTCACTACGAGCATTTATCTGTTCGTCTCGATAATCGGTATCTGCATACAGGGTAAATAAGTGACATGAAGGACGATTGAAAATGAAGGTTTAACAAGCGCTCTCGTTTGGATGTTATGGGGAACATGTTCGGAGGCTTTGCTTATTGTCCTGAGTGCAGCAGTCCGCGCGGGTTCTTTGTTTATAGGACCGTGTCGGTTCCTCTTTGAACGCGGACGCCGTAAGCCGGAGCTGCGCGTTCGCTTCACACATCGCCAGTTAAATTTAACACGTTTGGGGATTTTTTCCCTCCACTCTTTCTCTCATCGAGTTGTACATTTGCAGGACGGAATTTCACAATATGTGCTCGAGTTCCGAAATCTGGAAATAAAAATGATAGCTCAATTGTTTTTTCTTAATTTGTTTTATATAGGAAAAGCGAAGTAATCATTCATATGTTAATTTTTTTGCTTTTGTATCTACATTTTTTTTTTAAGTGTGGTGTTTTCTAAGCCGATGTTTTCTAAGGAGGCTTACTGTAGCAGAGGTGGGTGATTTTATTCCGAGAATAGTTTACGAGTTGACAGTACGATTCTATGAATGACACCGGTTAGTCGGGAGAATGTGATTTACTTGTCGAGAAACTTAGCGAGCCCGGTGCTGCGCATACTGCCGCTCGGATCGCGGGGTCGCCGATTGGCTGGTTTATTATAAGAGTGTTTAGAACCGTCTCGCGGCGCGAACCCCCCGGCGGAGAAGCGGGCGCCTCCGTCGCGCGTTTGGAGCCAATATGCAAGTTATCCGGAGCCTCTTGGAGGATCTGCCTGCTATAAAGTGCGATTTCGGGCGGCTGTGGTTTCGGAGAGCTTTCATCCAGGCTATTTAGGTTCTATTTATACGCTTTTTATCTGGAGGGAGCTTCGGCAGCCGTACGATGGAGTATTTTGGGTATTTTTTGCGCTGGTGATGGTCCTGATCGGAATCCGGCTTCGGTCGAAATCGCGCTGCATGGCGAAGGTTAATACCCAGTTTTTTTTTTTGTTCAGACAAGAGTGCGAACGGCAAATAACTATTAATACAGTCCCAATATACTGGCTATAGGTATACTGTAAGTTTTTACTGAAAGTAATTTGAAGTCTACCTATAAAGCCTTTCGGAAGGGGGGCCTCTTGGCGAAGACTATCGTGCGGATCGATCGGTTGTGCTTGGCGACGCAGATCCAAGTTCAGTTTTATAAATGGGGTAATGGCACGGCGACCCATTTTTCAATCCGCGATGTGGTATCTGTGAGCCCTGAGGCATCGCCGCCGAGCCGCGTATTTTCCTCTCGAACAAACGGGGTCTGAATACCTAGCGCTAGCCGCTCGCTTCTGCACGCTGGATTATTTATAGGAAATAGGCAGTGAAACCTATGTAATGGCATCGATGGTCGCGGCAGCCGGTAAACGGCTTAAAAGCTATGGATTACATAAACTGAATATAAATTTATAAACAAATTTATTTCAGATACTTTTACTTCTGCTAAAAAAGACGACGTGTGGTATCGCCGGAAAAAAATCGATATTTAAAAATACAGTGAAATATGTGCGGGAATACTATTTCTTTTGCTCGGTTCTTTGCCAGAGAATAAGTAATTTAGTGTGACCTAAATACTTCATACTAGGAGAACGTGACTCCGGCTCTGACCTTAATAAGTTCTTGGCGCTTTAAAAAAGATATTACGGGTGAATCAGAGACCTAAATTGGGATGAAATGAGTGTATGCTTTCGTCGCTATTGTCCCCCTTCACTCTAGTGACTTAACCAGCCTCTTTCTGGTTGTCTGCATTGGTGCTCGTTTACTGTGTTTAAATCGGGCAATGCACTATGGGAGTTGAGGTGTTTTCCCCGGGCGTGTCTTCTTCAGAGACCTATGGCGTGCAGGAAATTGAACTACAACACCCACCTTATCCCTACATAATCAGAGTATCAGATTACACGGCTTCTATATCTATTGAAGTAGGCGGGGTTCAGACTATAGCCGCGACCAATGGGATGTTCGTGATGGAAGTGTCGCATTTCAAATGCAAAACGAAAGCTACCTTTTACGGCGGAGGGGGGCGTTGATGAATCTGAACGCGCTCCTCGTCTTTCTCCGGCACTGAATGCTAAGCGCGGGTGGTTGTTCGCATTTGGCGAGCCCCACTTCGCCGAAGTGAGCTTACACTTAGAGGAAGACTAACATTTCACTCCACAGTTTACTACTTGAGCATCTGGTTCAGTTTTCCGTTTATTCTGCTTCAGGAACTGAAAGAGAAGAAACTTGTGGAAGAGACGGAAAATGGAAAAGAGGCACCTGCAAATGGAAAGGCAGTAAGTTTAAACATTCCTTATGCGCGTTTCCTTGTGTATTAATCTGCGCCCCTGCATTTTTAGGCGAGAACCTTCTGAATGTTCATGCCATGTCTAGTGGTGATCTATAACTGCTGTGCTTTGACAGGAGAATGAGGAGAATGGGGAGCCTGAAGTGGATGATGAAGATGATGATGATGAAGTAGGAGAAGAGGAGGATGAGGAAGATGATGGAGATGGTAGGTTGCTGTGTGGTCTGCTTGGTCTACATCTCCAAAGCTGTACTGTGGAACACAGGGGTGTTAAACTAGTTCTGTTTTTTAGGTGATGAAGACGATGATGAAGATGAAATTGAGTGTGGCACGAAGCGGGCAGCCGAGGATGATGATGAGGATGATGAGGTAACTTTCTGGTGGATAAATATGTGGGAAACAGTTCAGGAAAACGGCCGGGATGTATTCTGATGTCTGTCCGCTTGCTTCTGCTCTAGGACGACGTCGAAACCAAGAAGCAGAAAACTGACGACGACGATTAAGGAGTTTCCCCGACGCCGTGGCAACCCTCAGCGCCACCCGTCAGCCTGCCCCTTGGGTCCAGTGGTGTGTGGCGGGGGGGGGGGGGGGGGGGGAAAAAAACAGGGCCTTCTCAAGTAAGGTTCAAGCCCCAATTTCCCCCCCCAACCCCAAAATTTTTTAAAAACCAACCAAGACTTCAAGGCTATAAGCTCTCGACTAAATACTTTAAAAGAATTTCTTTGTATTTTTATTTACATTTTATATTTTTGTACATATTGTTAGGAGGTCAGCCATTTTTGACATTGATCTCTGGTGACCAAACGGTGCTTTGAAGTTGATGCTTCTCTAGAAATGAATTATACTTGTCTGACCATGTCATTATCTCAACTGAAACCTGTATAAAATCAAAGGCCGTTGAATTCAGAGCATTCCAGTAAATTTGTTGTATGAACTTTAGTTGTACCATAAGTAGTTGGTTTGTATGGGATGGCAAGGCCAAAGAAAAGGGTTTTTCTTTTCTTTTTTTGTCTACGAAATTGTTTATTGTGGCCTGTTTGTATGTGTGAAGTTTGTTGTCCAACAATAAACCGGAATTTTATTTTGTGAGTTCCATTTTTTCCCCCCTTATTGATAAAATTGACTGTTTTAAATAAAGAGAACACAGATAGTTATACCTCCTATTAAAATGGACTTTTGAATATTTGCAGTTGTATTACATTTTTACTTTTGCTGTGTGTATTTTATGCTGCATTTCTGCTTTGGCTGATTCTTGGGTCATTTTCCATGTATAAGCACACTTTCAGTTTTACACAAGTTGCGATTGGAGACGTATGACATGTTAGCAATTCCAGCAAGTCGTTTTTGCTTTTGTGCTCCACCACTTCACGCATAGTAGCAGGATGCCAATGCAGTGCATTAGAAGGTTCTTGTAGTGATGACCACTGACCACCAGGTGCATTTTCATAAAGTCGATTTTGAAGGGGCTGTAATATTCTTGAATGCCAACTATGTCAAGCTTGTGGAGAACATGAGACATGGGGTGTCAATTTCCTCATTTGCCCCAGTTTTCTATTAATGGCAAATTAATTTTTAGGTTGTGTCTTCAATCAGTACCTGTTTGTATATATTTTGCACATATGTGACCCATTTATAAGGCTGAGTGTTGGTGGTTGAGAGTCAAGGGCATTTGAGCCATGGCCCTCCCACAATCGTACATGCTGCCCTAAATTCTAGTATAACCAGAAGTGGAGGAGACTGCATCTTAATAAAAAAAAAAGTGATAACACGTCGGTGACATCATAGTCCTGAATTAGATCACAGGTAACAAAGAGACATTATGCCATGAAGTGACTTCAAATCTGCACACAGCCATACCAGAGTGATTTTAGAAACACAGCCATTCAGTCTCATTGACATTGTTCCTGAGAGCTTTTTCTTTCAATATGACTAACAAGCATTTCCTGCTGTGGGGTGGTCAGATATCAATCTAATATTCTGCAAAGCACAACTCCAGAGCTGAGTCTGCTGTCTTTCTGTGAGAATGGTTTCCCATGTAGTCTGGGCACTGATTGAAAGCAGAAGTGTCTACTGCAGAAACACCTTAAGGCTTCAGGACATGCAGCCGTGTTTCAAAGCAGGGGGCAGAATATTACCTGCTCCTTGTTACTAATGCTTGGCATTCATAATTATTCTGTATTGTGCTTGTTTACTGTCTGTGATGCTTGTAGGTCTCTCATGTGTCTGTTGAAAGAGTCTATTTGATGGGACACCTCTGATCAGACTTCAAAGGCGGTACTGACAGAGGTGTCCTATGGCGACTGAAAAGGAGTTCGAGTCTGGGTGCACTGCCATCTTCCTTGGACAGGAACGATGTCACAGATTACAGTTCGGCAACTATCCCTTGGTTATGATTCAAAGCCCTTGCTGTAGAAAGGATGAACAGCAAATAGCTGTTGCCTGATTACTGAGGTGTGCGGGGTTGGGTGTGGGAGGTGGGACAATGTGTGTGTGTGTGTGTGTGTGTGCGGGCGGGGGTTGCTCTTCAAAACCAAGCGGGGTCATGTTTAAAGACGTGATGAAAAAAAAAAACCAACAGAGAGGATCTTTCTCTGTAGCAACTATACAATGCAAAGGTCAGGCTTGTCACCTGAAGGGGTGCTAGACCTCGCTCTGTTTGCTTTTTGCCTGCGGTCAAAAGACAGGATTTCCAACCAAAAATGTTTCCAGTTCAAACCGTAAGAAAAGATCTGCCAGGGTGCCCTTAAGAAGCACACTTACGCTGGACGACTTTGGCAAAGCATCCCGTCATATAAATTAGTAAATTGTAAGCTATATTACAGAGTGATCTATTTAAAGCGTTAAGTGTTATTCTAGCCATCCAACAAGAAGTCAGTAATTTGGGGGGAATGGGGGACATTCTTGAAAGTCTTTGTTGTGTTTCTTATAATTTTGTATGTTCACAGCTTTAAAGCAGCTGCTTTCATTTCTCCGTACTTTTTAAAACTAGTTTCATTTTCACCAATTTATGACAGTCATCAGAGTGTGGCGCTTTCCAGAAGGCAAGCATTTCACATCACCTCCTGGATAAGACCCCAGGCAAAGAAAATACTCTACGGTATTGTCTCTTTGTCCTCTTAAGTCGCACTTCAGGCATTCGTGCCTGCAGAATGACAGGGGGCTGACATTGTGACATCATGGTGCTGATGTGTTTCTGAAACTCCAAGAAGCACAATCAGAGGAGGATTCCAGAATGAGTTTTATTGGCTGCAATCAATCAGCAAAACATCCCCCCATTTTGCCCTTTTCATTGATACATTTACACTGCTAAGTAGCAGGGCATTGTCATTATATTTGTCACACGATCCTCCAAACTAAACTAAAGCTTTAACAACTTCCTCACTTCTTACCACATGCTTCTTTGTATAGCTCCTGGTGACCTGTTAGCCTTTGGCTGCGCCAAATAGACTATTGTCCGGTGAACCAAAAATAGCAACAAAAGCATGACCATGCAGATTAATAGCAGGTAAGCACAAATATTGCCTCACGTGTAGGCATTTGGTTCACAGTGAGTCCAGGTGAAGTCTGGTCTATTTCTGCTTCTCAAAGAACTTCACTGCTGACTAGCTTGAGTTAGTCTGTTAACTGGTGTTGACTGGTAAATAGACCCTGTTCTGTAACAGGATAACACTGACGATAACACTCATATGGGGGCTTTGGGAGTCTTTATCCAGATATTCTTGTGACACCAGGTTGATGCAGTAGTGCTGGATGTACGGGCACTGTGGGTGATCTGGCACCCCCTCCTGGCTGTTCCGACAAAGAAAACCGTAACGTTATTATTATTTGTCCAAAAAGACCGTTGTTAGTTGTCAATAGCTACAGAATTCAGTGGAGTCAGTTGGTTGTTCCAACTTTCAGTACCATGAGCTTAAAATTGTTGTTGTTTAAAATTGTCCAGTGGCCTGTACTACGAAGCGGGGTTACTGGCTTATCGGGGTAACTTGTCGGATTTAAGGCACCACAGTTTAAATGGACTTCATATTCGTTCACTTACATTTTGCCCAGACTACCTTAAATTTGGGGAGCCTGTTTAACAGAACTCATTAGCATTTAGTCTAAGTTTAGCTACAGGCTTGGTAGGTGGGATGATGGGTAGGGCACGGCCGCATGACTACAAGAAAGAAGGATAGCGAGAGGATTTCAGCCATGAGTGAGCGTAAGCGTGACCTCCTGCCCAGTGTGGTCTGAACCCCCCCCCGCCATGGCCATTCCAGTAATAGGTAACCTGCAAAATTTCAAGATGAATGATTCAGGCCCCAAATACAAGTCATGGACCACAATATTTTTTGTTAATTTAATGTCTTTTAACTGAAAGACCCGCATGGTTTACATTGCGGAACATTTATATAAATGTTTTCAGTTGGTTCTGCCTACAGTGTTCAGAAGGACAGCGCTGGGAATTCTGGGACCAAAACCAGCAACCTTTTAGTCACATATCCTCAATTACTACGCCATCTGCTGGCCCTGTAAAAAGAGTGCATGTTGTACATCCCTCATTGCTGTGAGACTGAGTTAGGGTTAAGGTTTGAAATTCTTCAGCCTCAGTTTTCAAGTATGTTATTTACTAGTGTAATAGCTCCAGTGATGTAACCTATACTGCTGGTTAGTTGTTTCTGTGTCTAGTCACTATAACCTTTCGGCTACATTACAAGGAGAAGACTGAATAATATGTCACATTTTTTTTTCCATTTATAATAATTTTCACTTCCTTAGGACATGGGACACTACTCCCCAATATATGTGACATTTCACTGCTGCCGTTTCCAGGTTGAATGCATTCCTTTCTCGTCAGACAGCAAAATTGATTATTTCCTCCCCTTGATGTGGAGAGCACACTTCGCATTGTTACGCTCTCCGTATTCAGCTGGATGTTGACCGGAGTATTTCAGCTTGGGTCCGTGCTCCGTAATACTATACCAAGACCACCACTGGAGTTACACCCTGCTTAACACCTCCCATGTTCTCCCCCTTACAGTCCTGAGTGCACTGGGTTTACCACTAGCTTTCGTATACTACAGCAGCGAAGCATTCCGCCCTCCGCCCGCCACCACCTCCAATAATACTGTCATCCTTACTATATGTGGATCCAGGGACACCGTGACTAAATGGTGGTATAGATAAACACCTTTGAAGTCAATTCTCAATTCTGTTGACTCAGCATATGTTCCTTTGAAGTCCCTTGCCAAGACACTATTTGCCTAAACGGTTGCATTTCTGCATTACTATCTGTGTTGGTAAAAGTTGCTGATCGATATGGAAGTCACTGGTCTCCCACATGCCTGTACATGTGACCTTGATGAACTCACCTGGCCTCCGGAGTCCTCCTGTTTGTTTGCTTTTTTGTCACAAAAACCAACAAAACTGCCAAACTTACATATTTACTTACATCTGCTAAGCTGTGCTTACCCGTCAGAGCATTCAACAAGTCTCCAGAAGACAGACAGGCTTGGTGTAGAGTTCGGGGGTGCTTGCAGACCTCCCAGGTTCAGTTCTTGTCGTTTGACGTTCAGTGTTGTCCCCTCACCATTATCCCTCAATCCCATTTCTGGAAAAAAAAAATGTATTGCTTTTGTATCCGTTGCATGGTCTCTTTCAGTCTTCTTCATCCTGGTCTCCTGTTCCAAAAGAAACTCAACCTTCTCGTTCATATATCCCTGTATAGCGCTGAGCTCTTCAAGGAGAGCCGTGTAAGGAAAAGTTGAGGGTGGAAAAAAACATACTACATTTTCTGGTTATGCTGCCAAATTAGATTAAAAAAACAACAAACAATAGACTTCACGTTTAACATGTAGGAGATGGCTGTCCCTCTTTGCTTTGCAGATGTGGCTTTCTGTCTGTGTGCTGGTGGAGCAGCTGAATGCAAAATTGCTACATTTGAAAAGAGGTTTTAGTTCCTCTTCAGACCTCCCAGATTGCTCAGTAGAGCCGGCTTCGTTTTCTGAGCTTCTACTACCACCCTGTGGTAGAAAGTGGTATTGCAAGTGCTCAGGCGCTGCGGTTTTCGTAATGAATGACACGTATGGAATCGAATGCGTTACATAACATGTATTTTAACATGAGCTTTTATTTAATAGAAAGGAAACTACACACTTCTGCCGCGCAGTTTAACAAATTTGATCAGTAAGCATCTTGACTCGTCTCGTGGTAACATGAAATCGCCTGCTTTTCATTTAATTAATTGCTCAGCATATGGCAAGGAGCTTCGATAATTGCAGCATAAAGGTGTATTGTCAAAGTCCTTTAAATAGCTTTGTGATGGTTTAAATATCCTACTAAATCGCTCCATTTGGTGAGTATTCAGCCGTGCGAGCGGTAACTATGTTCATTTCGCCCTGTAAACTAGACGCACTATTAAGAGTTTACTGTGCACCGACACGGGCAACAATGAAACACCCCCCACCTAGTTCACTTCCTTGATGTATTTTACT
>JABJVO010000044.1:9286344-9318646 GCA_026770805.1 Boulengeromyrus knoepffleri
CAGAGTACTCAACTGGTTGGTAGAAACAAACTCCTGGTCTGGATTTGTACTTGCTGGACCTGAAATGCCCAACAGTACCGGGGGAAAGGAACATTTCAAAGGCTGTGGGGGGGAGACTCACTCTGCTGACTCCACTTGATCCTTGGGTATCACTGTTCAAAGTAAAGTGAGTTTGTGCTCCTGAAAAAGTCAGTAGTATCCATAGCGCCAGCCCATAATGTATTAGAATCAGCTTATAAATAAAATCATTACACAGTATATATATTATGAGGACATTCAGGGTTTACCACTAGACACACGATAAATACCGCAAAATCAAATTAAAGCCCTTACGTACTTTCCACAGGGATTAGGTCCTCAACAAAATATCTCATTACATAAATGTGTAATGAAAAGCGTGATATGAAATGTGAATGAGTGATGTAGGTTTGGGATTACGGGCCAATGTCACTTACAAGCTGTAAACGACACGGGGGTAACAGGCACAGGGAGAGTCATAATAAGCGGAGACATAAACACTGTGTGTCTTGGAGCTGGAATCCTGGGTAGGGGGGGGGGGGGGGGGGGGGGGTGTGGGACCAATGGGCGGCTTTAGGGATTGGGGGTGACAGGGGGGGGTGTGGATGTAAACAATGGGCGGAGCGTTTTGCGTCGGTTGCGGTTGCACCCACTGAATGACCCCCAATCCTTCGAGGTGACTCTGAGCAGCACAAAGAGCTGTTGTGTGCTTCCTGGGGGGGGGAGGGAGGGGCTACCGCGCCTGACTGCCAAGCAGCCCCCCAAACGGCTTTCTTTTGTCTCCCTCTGTCGCCAGCCGCTTGACACCAAGCGTCCTCTGTGTGGCCCGACGTCGTGTCACCGAGCCAAGCCGAGAAGACGAGGGACATCTTTTAATCCTCAGGTCCCTGGGCCTCACCGCACCGAGAGAGAGAGAGAGAGAGAGAGAGAGAGAGAGAGAGAGAGAGATAGATAGATAGATAGATAGATAGATAGCTAGATAGATAGCCTGATATGACCCTTATTAGCCCTTGTTTGCACTCAGCTACAGAGGCAGTGATTTGCTCCAATCTGCAGTGCAGGACACACTGTGGACTTTCTCTCCACAGCCCCTGTTGGGCTCCCTGAACTGGGAGCTAAACTCTTTCTTCTCTAGCAGTAGAGGCAGACAGGTGAGATAAAGATGAGTTATTGGCCCAGTTTTATTGCAGCCTCTGTACTGGCTTTCCGTGCTTCGTGGAGCTGGCTGTCGTGTGAAGTGTGTGCCGCGGCTGCCAAAAGCACTTAAAGAGGTTTTTTTGTTTGTTTTTCATTACGGCGAAGACAAAAGCTGTCATTCAAATGGGGAACTGAGCCAAACCCTCATGCTGGGGACTTTTTGTTGCATCTTTTCCCATATTGAGAGTAAAATGATTTTTTTCAATTCATCCGTCCATCCATCCATCCATAACTATTTATCCTGGGGACACAATGAGCCCAAAATCAGGAAGAGGCAGGGGACACCCTGGTTATTTAGGGTCCCCTAACTGCATGTGTGTGCAAACACACACACACACACATGCACACACAAATTAGGTATCTATATTTTTATGGGGACTCTCCATTCATTTCTATGGACATAAGCGTAATCCCAGTTGTAACAGGCTTAAACCCCACTCAGCCCCAACCTTAACCGTACATAACCAATCAAAATACAAGATTTTCAACTTGAGATTCCCTTTGTGTCCCCGTAAGGTCAAAATAACAGGTTTTTATCACATTGTGGGGACATTTGGTCCCTACAATGTAATACATACAGCCCCCCTACACACACACACACACACACATACACACAGATGGTTCAATTTATTTCAAAAGCTAACACCTCATATTTTCTCATCTGAAAGGAATGGGACCCCCTGCTGGTTTAGAACACCACAGAACCGGACGTAATCTAGCACATCTGAATAAGATGGAGTGATGCTGTTTTTCGGGCAAGGCGAAGATGCCCAGCTACTCTCATGTAAATGACATTAGCGGCTGTATAAAGGGGAAGGAGCCCCTTTTGAGGAACGTCTAATTAACGGGGATAAACGTAAACACATTTTTTTTGCGCTGTCCCATGTTGGCATTCCCTGCAGAATTACTGGCCTGAGTGCTTTCGTTCGTTTTCTCGTTTTTAATGAACGCGCAGTGTTACGCCTAAATTAATGTATCAGGGCGGTAAATATTTTAGCTGGTGAGCAGCGGGACGGCCTTTGAGGAAGAGCGGATGCCGTCGGTGACTAACTGTCTGTGCCTCTCTGCCGTCTGTGATTAAGTGCAGCTTCACTTTCTCGTCCCTGAGCATTTTACGAGTTTGTCTCGCCGGGATGTGCTGACGCAGCCCTCGTGACAGGCGACGTCTAGTTCACGTCTGCAGGGGATGTGGCGTTACCAAAAGAAAAAGAAAAATCTATAAACTGTTGTTGAGTTTAAATTTATTTTGTGAGGCTGGTGAGCTGCAGAGTAATAGTTCAAATTATGGAAAAACTATTGACATTCAAACTATTAATTTCCCACTTAATCAATAGTAATTATTCAGACATAACAACAGTATGGTGTAAAAGGGGAAAAGTTTAGTTGTCGGTGTCCTCGTCTTTTGCTTAAGCGTCGATACTCTGAAATGGCACATTTGTTTTGATCCGAACATGACCTTGATACTGAATCTCTAGCATTGGATCTACTGATGGCCTGAACTGGCTGGAACCAGTAATCTTGCCTTGCTGGACTTCACAGTAAAAAACTGTGTGGGGGGCGTGTTTTTAGTGCAATTCACCATTGCTGGAGGTCTCTCCTGCTGCGTTACATTTGTGCATATTTATGCATTTCTGGAATCAATTGTGTTGAAGTTTATCCTCTACCAGGCTTTTTGAGAGCTGTTAGCAAAATACTGGTCTGGGCTTCTTAACAAGAACTCGTTTGAAACACCCTGTCATGAAAATGTACATATAAATGTCCCTATAAATCTGTAAACAGCCAGTACTGATTAGAGATTGAAGTAGATGTAATATTGTATGGAAAAAGACTGAAAAACGGAGAGTGGAGGAATCCTCTTTTATTATCATAAGAGAAGTTTTTTCTGCAGACATTACGTAAAGGGTCTGCCATCCTAGGAGCCCCAGGTGGTCTTAGGTGAGTGGCCAGATGAAGTGTGATTCACAAAGTCCCCCATATAAAGTAACAGCAAGGACAATGTTAGCCTGCCTGGATTGGAGGGACTTGGGCCCCGCCCTGCAGCCAGGCCTGGGATGGGGAGGGGGACTCGCTGGGGAGATCCCGGCCGGCCATAACCCATAGCAAGTACATGGCCACCAACTGCAGGGGGGGCTGTGGGGTTTGGGTGCAAAGTAGATCCGGTGGCAATCGAAGGCAGGAGCCTGGGTGTGTGTGTGTCAGACCATGTAAGGTACCAGAGCAGGGTAACCGAGTGCTGAGGCACATGGTGTGTAAAAGTCGCCATTGTTCTTTTGACTCAATAACTGCAGAGTTCCAGACTTCTGGCATTAATGGAGTGATGAAGCACACTTCTCTGTCTGTCAGTCTGATGGATGAGTCTGGGTTTGGCAGATGGCAGGAGAACGTTACCTGCCTCACTGCATTGTGCCAACTGTAAAGTTTGGTGGCAGAGGGATAATGGTATGGGGCTGTTTTTCAGAGGTTGGGCTAGACCCCCTAGTTCCAGTGAAGGGAACTCTTAATGCTTCAGCATACCAAGATATTTTGGACAATTCTATGCTTCCAACTCCGTGGGAACAGTTTGGGGACGACCCTTCTCTATTCCAGCTTGATTGTCCCAGTGCACAGAGCAAGGTTGGGTGTGAGTTTGGTGTGGAAGAACTTGACTGGTCCACACAGAGCCCTGACCTCAACCCCATCAAACACCATTGGGATGAACTATAATGGAGATTGTGAGCCAGGCCTTCAGATCCAACAGTGCCTGACCTGAATGAATGAATGAATTTTTTTCTACTCACCTATGCATATATCTATGGGTGAGGAAGCTGTTTGTGTGGGATCTCTCAGAAAATAATGTCTATTTTACACAAGATCTAAGTACAAAATGAATTTGTCATTAGAAAATATTACAATTTTTTTTCTCTGTGTGAGCTCTTTTGCCCCCTCCCCTGGAAAATCACTTAGGAGGGTTATAACTTCATGTTTAACTTGTAAACACTAAAAATGTAAACAGGCGGTTAGCAGTCTGCTAGTCCTACCTAGAGAAGGATGTAGTTGAGGTTCTACAAGTCAGGCCACCCGTGACCTGTCAATATACTTGTGGCATTGCTTTCGCTGTCTGGGGCCACTTCTGTTGTGAAGGTCAAGTGCATGTGGACTTAAGGTAGCAAGGAAAACATTAGCACTGTATTTTTAAAAACTCTTTTTATTTGTGTTTTATAGTGCTGGCACTTTGGTCCTTGGCATTCCCTGACCCGCACTGCACTTTGTGACACCAATCTGTCCTCATAAGGACCCGACCGATTAATCCACCCATGTGATTTCACGGGTCTAACAGTGATGAGATTTCAAGGCAGAAAGGCAAAGGAGCTACATCGCAGTGTGCACTGGCCGTGCACTGGCCGTGCACTGGGGGCCAGTGGGGGCAGCCAGTAAGCAATCACAGTTTTATTACGGGGCACGATCAACGTGTAAGGTTGATGGCGAAGGCTGTCAGAAAAGAACTCCAGGCATACAGGCCCTGACGTTGGATGAGATAAACAGCTTTGGAGGATGGATGAATTAAATATTCATGGGGCAGCGCTGGACAGGTATTTCAGCACAGGATATTCAAATATCGGTAAATATTGTTGGATGACATTTAGCAAGTAATCCATCATTCATTCTTCCCTCAGCGCTTATCCACAGCGGGCCGTGAGGCTCCACCCAGGAAGTCCAGAGCACAGGGGTCCCCTGGATGGATGCCGGTCCACTATAGGTCACACACACAGTCACACCCGCCGGGCAATTTAGAGATGCCGGTTTACCCAACCACATGTTCTTGGGAGAAACCGGAGTACCGTGCGGAGATTCACACAGGAACATATAATCCCCTCCCCCCCACCCAGAGCAGTGGTGGGGGTGTGATGTACTGGTTCCATGCACTAAACCACCAAGCCACCCCCAGTAAATAATCCATACCTACATTTACAGTTATTTTATTTTGCGTTTTATTTTTCATTTCGTGTTTAATGTACCCTGCCTTTTATATTCGGATCCCACTTTGGCGCTTTCAACCGTTGAAGTGACGCATAACCATGCATGCGTGCAACATGAGTGTTTACGTTTTTCTGGAGCCAGGGGGCAGGGAGAGAGGAGGCCGGGTGTAACTAGCCGGATAGATGACATGTGACTGTGTGTCCCCCCAATATCAAACTCCCTCCTACTTTATTGGTAGGGCCAATTGATAAATTGTCTTTATCGTAAAGATGCTCTGTGGTTGGCTGCGGCTCCCCGCCAAAGATCTAAAATTGTGGTCTAATAAGACGATTACAGCATGGTGCCGTTTTGTCCGCAGATTTCATTTGGGTCCATCTGGAGGGGGCCGATAGGTTGCTGATCCGTGATTATCCTATTGAAGGCGCTGGGGAGCATGAGATATTAGAGGCGAGACAGCGAATCCCAGGTCTCACTGCCAATCTCCCCGCATTGGCGTATTTTGGTTGGCCAAACACTAACCTTCCTCAAAGAAAGAAGGAATGAATCGACCGGCAGCATAGTTCCTGTTGCATGATGCGACAACTGACTATTGTTCCCGTTTTCGAAGTGACTAGTTTTGGTTCACCCCACACACAGATTCACAAACGACGGCGCAGAGCTCATCATAATGAAGGCTTTGTCTGTGGGGAGCATCTCTATGAAATTAAAAAAAGGGAAAATGCTAACATTCGGTAACTGAGACTTCCCGTAACTGTTTACAATAAGTCGGTTTGTCGTTTCCGAAGAACTGATGTGAGGAGCCATTATTTTTCGCAGTGGATGTGTCTATATGGACAAATTCTCACTTATCCATTTAGGTCAGGCCGACTATAATACAGGTTTGTGTTCAACAATGAGCTCAGCCCCCACACATTTATTGAAAAAGGAGGCATTTATTAAGTCGTGCCTGAGCATCAAGCTAAAGATAGAATCAGGGAAACACGCTGAACAAACTGACTTTCAGCATGACACAGATGAAGCAATCACAGACACCCCCCAGGGTTACCATGGTCCATGTTACCATATTTTGACTTTTACAATGGGTAAATGGTTTTCTTTTTCAGTACATTTTCTAATATTACATGAGTTATTCAACACTTAAAAAAAATAAAACAAAATAGGCTTTCTGTTAATAATTTTGCCCAACTGTAGGCTAATGTAAGTGTTCTAAGCATGTTTAACGTAGGTTATAGGCTAGGCTATGTTGATTGTTAGGTGTACTGTGTTAAAATATCTTTTCGACTCGCGATAGGTTTGTTGGGACGTAACCACATCGTAACCTGGGGAGAGACTGTAAACTGAAGCCTGCTTTTCAATGCTTCCCTGTTGATACCGTGTGCAGAACCGGATGCCATTGGTTTTGAAGCACCATCTTTTGTAGTCTTTCAAAAGCTGCCTGGATTAAAGTATAGCCTAGTACAATATGACACTTAAGAAATGCTGCTTTCAGTACTTACGCAGCGATAATCGGGGCTAAGGATGGCTGGGTGCCGTGCATGTCATCCGCCACATGAGAACGCATAACAACATATGAGGAAACAGAAAATAAAACAGGAGGCTGACCAGCAAAAAGCTAAAAGCCTCGAAATACATTTGGATGTGACAGATTCTGCACACCAATGGTATTTATGTGGCGTATTAAATAATTTATTAGAATAGTACTGCAGTTCTGTTTGTGTCCCACAGGACCACGCCAAAAACAACGATCAACATTCAATAAACCGTATAATATAAGTATCATTGAGCCGACTTCAGCCATTTTTAATTCAGTCTTGGTAGTCAACACAACGTGTCAAGGTGTTGCCACGCCCTCCACCTTAGTGTAGAACACCCCCCCGTCGGATTAAAAAACTCGCCCCTTACAAAGAGCCATTAGGGAGGGTCCGGACCCGCAGGCGCTGAGGCCATGAGTGGGAGGAAGCCTCTGCAAGCCGCCATCTGTCTGATGGTCGGAGTGCAGGAGCATCGATGCATCACACTGCTGCCACGCTGTGATTCTCCAGGACGAGGAGACAATCCGAGCAGGTCAAGGGGACGCATCCGGGCTCTCGCCCACCAGGAGCTGGGGAAGCAGCTCGTTTTTACACCATACATTCATTCTGGTACTTCTGTGCATCGTATTTACTAGGGGGCCAAAGGCGTGACCCCAGTGATGTCATCATTTTCCAGTTGGTTGACTTACCTGTCTGCTCTCTGTGTATCTATAAATGGTCTTGTAATGCAGTGCTAATTATAATGCAGTGGTCTTGTAATGGGTGTTGGCCACCCAGACTACAGACCCAAAGTCACCTACAGGAAATGCAGCGTGACCTGCAGCCTGATGGAATGCATCGGCCACTCACTGTTTCTTTCTGTATCAGTCACATTAGCAACGGCGATGGACCCGACCGGACACGGGCTAAACAAAGACTGTCAACGAACGAGTCATTAAAAAAAACTGTAAAAAGGTTTCTTTGGGCACTCTCCGCAACACTGATTCTGCTTCTTACACTCATTTAACTGTCATTCATCAAGGGCTTGTTTACAAATATTTAAAGCTTTCATATTGCAACTAATAACAATCTGTTTTGATTTATTATCAGTGTGAAAAAAAATTGAATAAAAATAAATCACGTCAAAGTCCATGTCATTATTTATAAGATTTTATACTTCCTGTGTTCTTTTGCACGCTCAGTGACGCTGAGGGACATCATGCTAGGTGCTGATTGGCTAACAGTGAACATGCCCCAGGATATCCAAAGAGGAAGTGATGGGGGTGATGCATACATGTCGCACAAACTATGAGTTACTTGTGCTATTTATGGGTGTAGTTTTAAAAAAAAAATCCCCTCTGACCTTCTACTGTGAACATCTTTAAGATAACTCGACCGGTTAAAATACAGCTAACATAAACCTGTTGGGGCTATTGGAATTATTAATCAAATTTTTTCGTGGATTTATATCTTATAATAAAAGATTTCAGATTTTTTTTCTACACAGCAAGGCATTGCAGTCTTAGCTGGTCAAAGGCACAGCCTTCTGTAACTTGCAGGTGAACACCCCCGGGAGGGACTGCCCGGGGTTACGGCAGGAGCAGCAGTTAGCGCACGTCCTCTCTGCCGTCGGCGGCTTTGCGCCCTGTAGTCATTCGTCCAGCCCATGTGACTGGGGCTCTCGGCTCAGAGCGAGCCGATTGGTCAGCTCCGCTCTTTGCTCGAAGGGGCCGCGCCTAGTGGCCCGAAGCAGATTGGCCCCCTGTCCAGTGTGAAGAGTGTTTGTTTGGTTGCGTCAGGCGTCTCTGCGTGGGGCCAGGGACGCGTCACACGTTCCCGCCTGTGGCGGTAGGGATTTCCGTGTGATCTGGTGTAGCTCCCTTCAGCAGAAGGAATGATGGCACTGGCTGCAGCTTGATCAGCCAGATGGTACAAAGCAAATCCTGCTTTACATCATAAGTACATTAAAACAACCCCCTCCCCCCAAACAGTATTACTCCAAAAGATAACATTTTTATGTCTTGCTCTGTACCTGAGAGACAACTGAGCCCACCTTGAGCTGAGCCATTTTGTACATAGATTTCTATTCTATGTGTCTGTTACAGAATTGTGGCCTTTCTGTTTCTGCGCAAAAGCCAGGATTAAGCGCTATGAATCACTGAGACTTTCACATTCAGGTTCATTTTAAGTAGCGGAGGGTTTTGTCCGAAGCGACGCGGAAGTGAGGCAAAAAGCAGGTTGCAGACAGTCATGCTGTCGAGGAGTCGACCTGCCACAAGTGCAGCTATAGGCTGAGCTTCTAATGAACGTCCAGGTACGAGTGTGAGCAGGATGGGAGCAGGAGATACACAAGAACTTCTAACAAGGCAAGAACCGAATAAAAAAGCTATTCACATCAGAAGAAAGCGCATTCAGGGAACATGGAGCAGCGTAACTGGCTTCGTTATCGTTATGAGCCTTGTTATGTAATTCAAGGCCTTTGGTCAGCCTCTCCGTGTTGCGGCAGAATGTTCATTCGTGTCTCTTGCCTTAATGTAAATTTCCTTTGTAGTAACTTGGCCATTTGAATCCTGCCCGAGTTTTATTCAGGGGGCAGATGCTAATGCTGAGGTCTGGGGTGAGCTGAGCTTGAGTGTGCAAAATGACAGGACTGTGACCACTGGGCCGGTGCGTTCGTGGGCTACAATTAAGCAGAACGCGAATTAGGCTGATGTAAAAAGAATGTCATTTTTCTGGGGATGATGCAATGCGTTGTAATGAACATAATTTGTGCCATTGAGAAAGACAGGATAGGGCAGGCGGCGATTTCGAAGCTAATGTATATGGTGACGGTTTGCTAGCTTGATCTGTATGTTGTCCCCTGCGGGGTCAATGTAAAATTGGTATCATGCAGCCATGAGGCTGTAAAAACCCAAAAAAGCTCCCCTGAATGAGTTTTCCTTTGATAATTGAGTTTTTCGTGACTAATTTCCCTGTTCGCTTATGATTTGTTCCCAGAGCTCATGAACTGCTATGAGAGTTGATAGGCTCCTGAGCCTGATCCCGAACATCTGTCTGTGCTTAACTGTGGGCTGAAATAAGAGGATGTGTTCACATGTCTGGGTGGGAATTTGTAAGACATCCAAAAGAAATTAGCTCCTATAGCTCAACAAGTAGAGCGTTGTGCTAACATAAACAAAGGTTGTGGGTTAAAATCCATGAAAGCGCCTGTATATTACTAGCTGTCTCTCCACTCTGAGTCACATTGGAGTAAAGTGTCGAGTAAATGTATGTCAGAGTGATGCATATAATCAAATGACCTTTAACTGGAATTAAATAAAAACTGCAAAATTATATGAAAAGAAATGAAAACACAGTTCTTCACTTGGACCAACATTAATATTTTTTCTTCATTAGATATGTATATAGGTGTTTAAATTTGTATTATGCCCTGATATACACTAATCAGCTAAAACATTAATAACAACTTCCTAATATTGTGTAGGTCTCCGTCATGCCATCAAAATAGCTCTGACCTGTTGAGGTATGGACTACACAAGACCTCTGAAGGTCTCCGGTGGTATCTGGCTCCCAAGACGTTAGCAGCAGATCCTTTAAGTCCTGAACGTTGCCTGGTGGGCCCTCCATGCATCGTACGTGTTTGTCCAGCACATCCCACAGATGCTTCGATCAGATTGAGATCTGGGGAATCTGGACCAAGTCAACACCTTGAACTCTTTTTCATGTTCCTCAAACCATCCCTGAACAATTTTTGCAGTGTGGCAGGGTGCATTATCATACTGAAAGAGGCCACTGCCATCGGGGAATACCATTGACATCGGGGAATACCATTGCCAAGAAGGGTGCACTTGGTCTGCAACAATGTTAGGTAGGTGAGAGGTGTCAAAGTAGCATCCATATGAATGCCAGGACCCAAGGTTTCCCAGCAGAATATTGTTCATTGTGTGCTCTGACACCTTTGCACCTTCCAGAATGAACATCGTCAGCAATCCGTGCTACAGTAGCTCTCCTGTGGGATCAGACCAGACGGGTTGGCCTTCACTCCCCACATACATCAGTGAGCCTTGGGCACCCATGACCCCACGCCGGTTCACCGGTTGACCTTCCTTGGACCACTTTTGGTCAGTATTGACCACTGTATGCCAGGAACACCTCACAAGACCTGCTGCTTTGGAGATGCTCTCACACAGTCATCTAGCCATCAGAATTTGGCCCATGTCATTCACATCCTTACTCTAGCCCATTTTTCCTACTTCTTACATGTCAATTTCAAGAACTGACTGTTCACTTGCCTGATATATAACAGCACCCTTGACAGGTGCCATTGTAATGAGACAATCAGTGGTTTTCATGTTACGGCTGATCGGTCGGTGCACATTTACTTTCTAACTGGCGAACCCCAGCCACTTAGTAAAAAAGGCTCCGTGAATTTCCTTTAACTGGCTTAGATTTGAAGGTAACTCTACTGTTTGTGTGGGTGAAGGGACACACTGTAAAATGGGAAGCAAGGACACCACAACTGTGAACAATAATCAGCCAATTCAGGAACTGTAGCGACGCACGTGTGACGAAGACAGGAAACAATGGTGCCACTGGACAGAATATATTATTCAACGCACTGGCAAGTCAGAAACTCAAGTACATTACGCTAGAGAGTGACCTCAAGGCAAAACTTAATTTCTAATTTCACAGCTTTTGTGTTTTTTTTTTATATACCAAGCTTTTACATTTCGTTGCATCAAAGGAAATTCAAGTAAAAAAAAAAAAGATTAAACCTCTGAATGAAGATTTGTGATTTTAATAAATAATAAAAATGATATGACACTTGACTGCATTAGCCAAGAAAAATACATCTTTCTTTTTCATAAAACTAGTTGATTATTCAACTGTGGGTCCTTCATACATACTACTCATCCAATACAGGGTTGAAGTTATTAACTTAAGAAATCTTTTATTGTTTAGCCAGTTATCTGAAATATACTGTATATATATATATATATATTATTTTTTTTTTTAAACATTTATTAGTGTGATATGTTTTCTGCCACATAATGACAGCAGTGCATGTCATGCAAGCCACTAGTATATTTCTTTTTACTTGTCTTAAAAAAGGGATCCCTGCTAGTGTGCCAGTCAAAGAAGGGTGCCCCCTACTGGGGATAACCATGTAACGCTCCATTCTGTGTGGGAGACGGCTGGGTTTGTCTCCCTTTAGAAGGCCTCTGCATACTGTATAGGGACGGCCGTCGACTGGGCACGCATGCAGGGCTGTGGGCGGCATCAAGCAAGCAGCTCTCACTGTCCTCCAGGAAAGCTGCATTGCTTGATGTAGCCTGTAGGAAAGAAGCCAGTAGCTGACAGCACATAGCACACTGGAGGAGCTGTGTGCTGATACTCACCTCTCTGCAAATGGCATAATTAGCCAGTTCAGAGACAGTGTTGCGGAGACAACCAGGCCATTATTGCAGTGGCTAAATTCATGATTTCAAACAGATTCTCTGGCATGTGACTTCACTTAACATCGAATATGCTAACTCATGCCAACATGAATTATGGCCATTTTGTGTAGTGGAATAATTATCCATGTTGTTCATGTCATTGAATTATGGGCCAATGTAAAATTTTATTGTTAGATTAAATGACTAATTTCCTTATTAGTTGACAAAGCATGTTAACAGAAGATGTAATAATTTAAATGTACACTATATTAGCATGTACACCATATGCTTAATTTTGTACTGATAAATAAAATCTGAGGATACTACTGAGACAAACACCCATGTCCCTTACAACAATAAGTGCTTAGATGATGGATGGATATTACAAAGAGAAATAAACAAACGCAAAGATGCTAGGGTACAACAAATAATGTTTTTAATTATTCCAACAGGTCATGTGGTTCTTGGGGGCGTGGCCTGTAGTGATTTCAGATACAGTAAAGACCTGTCTTACATTTTAATTCTACACTAAATGGGAACTACAGCTATTGGGAGTGAGATATGCATACATAAAACATGACCTTCTTTAAATATCCTTCAGTAGCTGGGCTGCTGTGTAATCTGGGCCACTGTGTTTCTGTTATTTTTCACCCTATAAGTGCTGTATAAGGGAAGTTTATTTATGACGTGGTATACCCTACATGCATTGACACGAAACACAAGGTGCATTTTCTTAAGATGATGACTCAAATAGGACTGTTTTTTTTCCAACAGAAGATGTCTTTTCTCCACAAGAATGACAATAGCAAAGAAAACAACAGCAAAATGCTTAATGCTTCACATACATTCTTTCCCTATCAAGGTGAGTAAACGGGTTTTTAAGAAGAAGGTCATTAACTTGAATAGCACTTGTGCAGCACACATCTTAAATCTTAAACGACTGCTGCTGTTTGTCACATAAAGAATTAAAAATGACTGGTCGTTACATAAATCGCCTTTTACAGCTTCACATTTCCCTTTGACATGAAAAATAAAACATTCTCTTGATGGAGATTTCATTCGTGCAGTTGTAATACTGAACTGCCTGACCTCTATACTCAATTTGAAGTGTTGATTTTCATTTCCTGATATTAATCCCTCCAGAAAATTAATCTCAAAAGTAAAATGTTGACTATACTTTCACTTCCAAAAAGGACAAGTTCATAAAACTATTCAGTGTGCTAAAAACTGTAACTCCACTACTGCTGTAGTTTTCATTGCTCCCTGTTATTTGGGGGTTATATTACAATCTTTAATTAAAAATTTGTCTATACAATATGCTATTTTGGCTAAGGATTTGATTTGTATTTGCATTTGAAGTATGTTGCTACGACAGGTGAGGTCTGGTCAGATCAGGCGCATATCTGCTTAAACATTCTTTGTCATTGAAATGACAGAGAATAATCAATAATGCAATTATCCATCCATCCATCCATCAGAATCTGTTCTGGTTGTTCTGTTCTGGTTAGTAACAATCTGTTTGAAGATTTAACACTGTATGTAGCATCTTTGCAAATACTCTGATATTTTGTATGTTTATTTTACTTTTAACTTTATTTTGTATTTATTAATGCACCTTGGGGTTCTCATAAAAGTTATTTTGTTGTGTTACACAATGACAATAAAGTGCTTGAATACTTGAATCAATCTGTCCGTCCGTCCGTCCGTCCATCCATCCAATCTTCCACCTGCTTATCCAGAGCAGGGAACTGGGAACTGGGAAGGCCTGAAGCCTGTACCAGGCAGCATGGGCCACAAAGCTGGGGACACCTTGGATGGGCTGCCAGTCCATCACAGGGCTCATACACACACAGTGAACAATTGAAACGTCTATTAGCCTGACCGCATGTCTTAAAACTGCTGGAAAAAACTAGAGAACACAGAGAAAACCCAAATGACACGGAGAGAACATGCAAACTTCGCACACACCACAAAGGTGGCATTCAAACCCCCAACCCTAGACGTGTAAGGTAACAGCTTACTGCACCAAAATCTGCAATTTACTAAATTCAGATATGGTTCAAGCTTAAACGTATTTAAAAAGCAATAATCACACAATAATGATTTTTACTTTAAGTTTCAAATAAGCCTCTATGGTATTTCTTAATTTTTATTACAGTCCTTACCGAAATTGCCGCAGTGATAAATATTGACCGTAACCTTCACTAATACAGCGTGGGAACATTCTCTTATATTGAAACGTTGATACTTTGAATTGTTATTTCCTACTTCCGTGTAATACAAAAGAAAGCCAAACAAATGAAAATTATTAAAAATGTATTAAAATTATTAAAAAGATATGAATTCTGTTTAAAAAATTATTTGTGAAATACCTGTTAGATTTGGATTCTATATTAGCTACATCATCCCACATTTAAAGTTCGCTGTATAATGATTACTGACATTGGTGACTGGTAAGAGAATGCTTCAGAAGGCATCAAAATTGACATAATGAAAAATACGTCATAAATAACTTCTTAAACAGATATTATTTAGGTTTTAAAGCCATTAAATAAAACAGGATATTTAATCTGTCTAAAATATATTGCTTAATCCATTGAATTGAACCTGGCCTCTCAGCACCAATAATTTAATCTTTTGCATTTGCCATCGAAGCAAAGCTTATTCTGTCTTCAATCTACACTTGGATGTCAGTTTATTATATATTTAAACTATCAAATTGAGTAATGCACATTGGACAACCTGCTGGATTTTTATTCACGTTACTATTGTGTCTTTATTTGGCATTAACGTTCGAATAATAATAATTAAAATGCCAGTTTTTGTAATGCCAGCCGATCGTAAACAATTGTTTGCCTTTGTGTGCTTTTCACCGGGCAAGCCGACAGCCACTTGGGATCCCCGAGCCCTGATCGCCACGCTACGCCGCGTCGCACGCTGCTCCCTCCTCGCTCCTTTAAGGAGCTCCAAGTCTCACCTTTCCCCGCCCTTTGATCAAAGGTAGCTCGCCGTCGGTTCCCACTCCTGATTGGACGGCCGAGGACAGGGACCGCGGTCACGTGACAGTGTTTCCCGTCCTAGGTCGCCATTTTGGTGGAAAGTTTGGAATTTCTGATACACTGGTAGAGGGGGAGGAAAAAAAAAGAATAGAGAGGGAACGAAGTTTGACTTAAAGAAAAATAAGCAATTAGTGAGATAAGCGGAGTGAGTGATAGGGGCGCGTGGAAGTGTAGGAATAAGCTGCGGAGGACACACGTTGAACTTTTACATATGTCACTCTAAGACGGGATTTGTTATTTTTCAGGTTCTTTTGGTCAGGTCGCTTTCTACTTGTGCCACCTTTGCCACCACCGATTCTGTTAGCAGCATTTTCCCATATTTAAATTATGCATGATTCAGTCCTCCTTCTGAGTGGCTGAATACTAAATAATATACTTAGGTGGTAAGCCTTTGCATGATTTTTTTTCTACCTTTCTTTTTTTAAATATATATAAAGTTCTGCAGTCATTCAGATCCGTTCGTCGTTGAAAGTCCAGGGAGTAACCGTGCGTCCGCTGTCCGGTTCCTGAACCGCGGCCACCGCGGGAGGCGGTTCTCTCCGGCGGCACCGGGGATATAGTCGCCGGAGCGCGGATTGGCGCTCCTTCGGGTCAGAGTAAGAGCGGTTTTGGCTTGTCGGCTGGAGGAAGAGAGGGAGGGGGAAAGAGAGAGAGAGATAGCCGACGTCGGTTCGCCCAGCCGAACCGAGCCGAGCGAAAGTGTCCCGTCGTCACCAAGGGAAGAGTTTTGCCCTGTGCGAGAACATTTCAACAGGCTAGCGAGCGAGCGCAGCCTTACTAGCTAGTCCGCTAGCTGGCTAGCCTAAACATGCCGGTGCGCAAGAGAGGTGAGTGTCCCCCCCCCCAACTTGTGTCTAACTATCCGCCGCCGCCTTGCAGCGAGTGACTTTTCCTAACAAATGTGCCGCCGATTAACTTGCCTCTGTGTAGGGGGGGAAGGAGGAATAAAAACATGAATACTGGTTAATTAATAAGAGTACGGGGGGGTCATGTGTCAGCGCCAGGGATGGCGGGGAGGCGTGAAATCAAGTTTTGGAGCGGCTGGGGAGGGAGCATCCTTAAACGGCGGGGTGTGAGCGTTAACGGCGCGCGGAAACGGTGCTGGCGCGTGAGCGCAGGTCGTGTGTTATAAGGGGAAAGGCTGCAGGGGATGCGCGCGCTGGCTGTAAACACTGCCGTGGTCTTGACGCCTCGCAGATGCAGAACGGGCGCTGGTGCTCCTGGAGGAGTACCGCAGGAAGCTCAGTCAGACCGAGGACCGGCAGCTCCGGCACTCCGTCGACAGGGTCATCGACATCTTCCAGAGCAACCTCTTCCAGGCTCTAATAGGTAAAGTTGTTGCTTCCACTTTCCTCTGGTTTTGGGGCGGGGTTACCCTTCATAGTTGATCATTTTGGCTCTTTTTTTATGTTGGTGGCGTCTCCGTCCCTTTAAATGGTCCCCTGCTTGTTCCTTTCAGCACTTATGGACCTTGACTTGTTACATAATACTTTGTGGTTAAAGATATTTGAGAATTGCAATGCACATTTGTCTCTGGTTCTTTCCATGGGCTACGGTCTGCTTAAGGTAGTATAATGAACAATAAATTATGCAAATTCTTTGAAAAAATAATAAAAATGTGTAACCCTGTTCAAGTTTTTTTTGGTGGGCTGCCCTTTGACTACACTGTGTGTCAGTCTGTTGGTTTACAATACGGGCCACATAGGAATGTGAGGATCTCTGCTGGTCCTTTTTGACTTAGAATTCACTGCCTTGCATTTACGGACCATAACAACCACCCCAATAAAGGGAGGAATCCTCTTGGATAGTTGTCTGTGATGAAAATTTTGCCCAGTTTGATATTTCCTGGGAGAATTTACCCCCCACTTCCCACCCAAGTACTCTAAATTCATCCAGAGCAGATGATCTAATACAGTTTGAACCACATTCAGATGTGTAAAATGTAGACATCAGATATGAAATTGTAGACGTTGTGTGTTTCCTTCCTGTGTCTAGTCTTTCTTGACCAATAAAGAATATGGCAGCTGTGGGTAATTCACTCTCATTGATTCCTACTCCCTCTAAGCACCTGAAAGATGTTCCAATTTTATGGAATATCTACGAGTACCGGGCTGACACTGTTCGCAGAATTACTTGTTTGTCCTGAGTATTGTGAGCTGTCTCTCACTAACACATGCCTCCTTATTGACACATTGCAAAAGGGAACCTGAAACGGCCATAATGTGGAATCACTTGTTTCTGTTATTGTCTGTTCTCTTCTGTTTCAGTCCTATCGTGTTTGTAGCTGATTCAGTGGAACATACAATTGTCAGATGGAGACAACAGCTTTCTGGCAAACAGACCATGCCGAACTAAATGGGATTCATGGCTGTCCAATAACAAATTTCTGCTTTGTCAAAGTAAAACTACTTCTAATCACCCTCTTTTTGTTTTACCTGCTTTAATTTTACTGTATAGTGCTTTTGGCGCGAGAAATGTTGTTACAGACAAAAATTTGTCTTATTATTTTTAATAATAACGGTAATAACAGTGGTAAAAACTGAAGTCGCTGGTGTATAAATGTGTGTGTGGTAAACATCCCTGTGATTGTTTACTCTTACGGTTACGGTTTAATGATTGAGAGGTATACCACAGTAATATGAGAACATTTGTTAATAGTTGTCTTGTAATTGTTGGTTTTATGTATGTCCCTGTCAAAGTGTTAACTAAAATCAGGTCATGCTATTTTAATTGAAATGGGAATTTGTTCTTCTTCCAGATATAGTTGCTGTGATTATTATGAGAACCAAAGTACACAGGGGTGTCCGAATCATTGAACAGTGTTCTGCCTGGCTTTACTCATGTTCAGCGTTTGTCTTTTGGTAGCTTGAAGCTGTAAATTTAATCCTTTCACTTTACAGTGCTGCTCGAAATGGTGGCAGGTGTACCTGGGTCACTTCTTCCCCTCTAACAAGTATATGTTTCCAGGCTGAATGCCAAGTGTTTTAAACACAGCTTTTCTCAAAGCATTTTATTGACTTGATGTGGCAGAAAGTGGTCCCCCCCCCGCCCAGCATAACCGCTGATTGAAATCTGAACCAGTTACCTCTCTCCTACTCCATGTTCAGATCGATATATCATTGTGGAAGTGTCTCTCTAAACTGTTTACACAAAGCAAACTGGTGCTGTGTCTGTCTTTGTCAGGCAGTATATTTGTTTTGTCACACGAGTCTGGGAGTATTTTCATGTAAAGAACTTGATTGAATAAGGTGAAATAGGGAACATTGCTGAACATTACAGAAAGATTTGCATTTTAACAGAGCTTTGTGATGTGTGACATTGTTCTTGTAAATAAAGGAACAAGCTGAGTGAGGTTTTAAGTACACCAGTTAAGTTGCTTGAATGGAATGTGGTAATCGAACTAAAGTAAGAGGAATTTGTAAAACATTTTTAGTAGGGCTGGGCGATATCATATCAATATTATATCGCACATGTGCAGTGTTCTCGAGGGCTACAGATGACGGGTGTAACTTGGCCAGATGCCATCTTTTCATTACTGTATGAATGTTTATTTACGGCCACAATTTCTTAAGCAGATTAGTAGCACACCCAAAATATTTATGAGGCATTTTATGATGGCCAAAAGTTAATAATCAGTATAAATTCGGCATCCTTATGTTTAATAACTGTGTTCAGACTTTAAACTGTAAAAGTACCACCACACCACCGATATCTTTTTACCTTGTTTATCCACAAGATCTCGTCTTTTAAAAGATATCATGGCTGTTGAGCTGTTCCTTTCTTCACCGCCACTTCAGTGCATATCACACTGAAGTATACCAAGCCATAGTATACCAAAACAGTATTATGTGGTGTGCTCTGCTACAGTGCATATCGCACTGAAATATACCAAGCTATAGTATACCAGAACAGTAATATGTGGTGTGCTCTACAAACGAAATTTAATAAACATAAAAATATGCAAGTTTATACAGATTACTAACTTTTGGGTGTCACAAGACGCATCTCATTAATATTTTAGATGCACTACTAATCTGCTTAACAAATTGTGGGTATAAATAAATGAAAGTATAGTACTGAAAAGCTGTCATCCGGCCAAATGTTTCGCCTGTCATCTGAAGTCCTGGTGATTATCGCACATGCACAATATAATATCGATGTGATAGCACCCGGCCCTAATTTTTAGTTGGGTAATTTTATAGACGAAAAAAGGACATGCCATGACTCAACAACTTGCATGCAAAATGTGACTCTGATTTATGCATTTTTCTATTTATAAGCAGCTCGAGCCATCAAAAGGAGACATAACCTTAGGAAGTGTTACTGTTGGTGTGCATCTGGCAGGCTGTTGAAGTTACCCTGTTGTCTCGGGGAGCTCTCTCACGACTAATGGCAGCCTGAACGATAGGAGTGGTGGTCTGTAGTAGATATCAGCTTCAGAGCCAATCTGAAGAGCGATGGCAGACAGTCTGGGTGATGGTGGGCTCCTGTGGCTTGCAAATATAATGTACCTGCTAAAGTCATGTGATGGAACCTTCTGTTTGCAGGATGATGTAACTAGATTGCTGTACACAAACTTCTCGTTAGGCTTGGTTTGTTGCTCCACGCGTGGAAGTTTTGGACACTAAGAGGACCGAGAAGACATTTCGATGCAGTTAGAGGTGGTGCACCATGTCATGATCTCTGAATGGATGTGAGTGTGTGAGTTTTCCCTCTGTACCCCGCATGGAGGGCACTGCAGTGATGATGGTGGGGGGGGCGGGGGGTGGTGGTGGTGTTTTTCTGGTGTGAACTTCAGTCCACATGCTTCAGTTGGGAGCTGATTTATTGCAACGCAATGAGACATTCTGCAGAATCTCATTTGCTGTGTGTTTGTCTCAGCTGACGACATAAGTATGCACTTCATTGTGTCGAGCCCCCCCCCCCCCATCGCATGTGTTTGAATATCGCTCATGGAAAAAAAAAATTGGACTTGTCTGGCGGTTTTCAATCTCTGCAGCTCAAAGATATGTATGACGAGCAAGACACGAAATATAATCCATCCGTTGACATGATTACTTGGTTATAAATCCCTCACTGGTGATTGAGTGAGTTTTCCCTTCACTTTGGGGATGGCTGGTTGAATCTTTGTGTAGAATGAGAGGCGATGGCTGGTTCACCGCTGGCTGGCATCCAGCCTCAGGACGGCGATGTTGAGACCCACCGCTGCCTTCGCTGTTTTGTTCACCTCTTTTCACCCGAAGCCTCAGCGTTCCTCAGAATGGCTTGCAACTGGACGCTTCACAAGTGCTCGAGGTAGCAGACTTTCTGCATGAGGCTGCTGAGAGTTTACGTTAGGTTTCGAATTCTCTTGAATAATTTCGGCACATTGCAGGCACACTATTATAAGACTGAAAAGAATGGTAACCAAAGAATTTACCCAGGGTTTGGCCTGTCCTTGAAGTTGGGGTCCAACCCCCTCTCTTTCTGATCATGTTTTCTCTGCTCCATTCTGAACATTTTCACAGAGGTAACGTGCTATGGATGTTTAGGAAGGATCCTTTCATATGCTCCTGTTCTGATGATTTATAGCATTCCTGTTATTGTATATTCAGGTCTACAACTTCAGAGATGCTTGGGTTGAATTTATTGTGCATTTCAGGGGAAAAATTCCTCCTGGAAGCATTACAGTTTGAGGAGTTTTTGATTTCTTCAGCTGTTCAGCCCTTATTTAATGTCTTATCAAAAAGGTCATTAGAAATAAATGTGTGAGTGTTCCTGCATCTTGGAAATTTTAGTTTTGCAATAGAATTTTAAAAAGGGCAGGACTTTAGCCGGTCACTTACAGTCCAGCATTTAATTTAATGACTTCTTAGTCTATGCAGATCTGATTAAGAAGCAGAAAGACTTTGCGTGGTTTGGAAACACCAGAAAAGCCAGATTATAGTGATTCTGTGATCCATGGTTACTGTTGCCTACCTTGACACACAAGGGAAATCCGGGCACAGTGGACTTTTTGTGGACTGTTTGCAGTAGCCCAGTTCAGGGAGGGCCTCTCTTGCCTGCGGTTGTTGGGTCCCAGACCACACCCATGGCTTACTGACTCGGAGCTAGAGGGTTACATCATGCGGCCTTGATAGATTCTGATGCAACTGATGAGCAACTGATGTTGGTTATTGGGTTCTAGGGCTAATTGTCCACTTAAATATCTGCAAAGGATCACACGGTTTCCTAAGTTTTCATTGCCCTTTGAATCACAGTAATATTCCCCTTCCATAACTGGTACCCTTCCTCTTTCTCCTCCCCTCCTCCTCCTCATCTCTAAGCTTTTTGTTCAAATTACGGTAAACGTAGCGTTGGATAAGCTACAGGTTCAGATTACGTCTCACTTGTGGGCCCCCTAGTGCTCTTGATAGCTTTCATCTGGAAGTCACATTATATGTGGGGCTAATATGGCTTCTTGCACCCTGCTCCACTTATTTCTTACAATGGCTCAGACTATATATAGTAATTCTCAGATGGTATGTGATGAAAATAGTACTTTGGAGCTCCCTAGAGAACAAGGTGATCTGAAATGTGCCTATTCCATGTGCGAAGGACACCCTTTCACTTTGTTTACAAAGCTCAGTGTTTACCTGATGATTTCTGAGATGATGTCTGAGTGTCCTGAGTCAGTTATGATTTAAATTTTATTATATATCAATAAATACGAGTCGAAACATCGAAAACTGATGGCTGATGCATTGGCAGTTGGCACTTTTTTCTTTTTCGCTTCTGTGCCTATTGCATGTTCATAGTTGCATGCTATAGTATCCAAACAGGGAAACAAGGTGATATTTTGCGTTTTTGTTATTAGGAGGAAAGACTGTCGCATGAAGATGTTTATAAGCCCTGCTGTGCATTATCCGGCTCTTTGTGCTATTTGTATTCTAATCTTGAGCCAAATGGCCACATGGAACTTTTTTGGTCCAGTTCTGATCTGTGTCCTGCAAGCAAGGTCCCTGTTGGCACCTGGAGACGAGTCCGCCTGCTTCGATGTCGGTTTGGGTGTCGCATGCAGACTTTGACTGAGGCACTGCCGACGCGCAGATGTTAACCTGCTTAGCAGGTGTCGCATTCCTGGACTCGGACGCTTGCTCTGTGTGGAACTGGCTCCTTTTTTGATTCTGTGATACCGTGACTGCTGCTTCCTGTCCCCACAACATGTGGGCGCGTTCCTACGGTTTCGATGAGAAATGTGCATTAGGATCCGGCTGCTTGGGCGAGGTGCCCTTTAAAATTCCCACTGATGTATCCCACTTTAAAAATGTCACGTCATTCCGCCGGTACCATGACACTGACATCTTTGAGGGCGGCGCCTGTTAAATATCACAAAGCCTTGTACACCATACAGCGCACATCTTAAGAGAAATTCCAAGACAGTTGTTGTCATTGAGGGTTGTAGTTTTTGAGAGCTCTGTGGTCATTAATGGTTTCATGCCCCATTTCACATTTCAGAGGGTGGAATGTTCCATTTGCTGAGGCCCGTTGGGGTGCCTTCGATCCGGTATGAATGTAGGTTTCCAGTGCAGTTAGCTGGTTAATCCAGACATCGATACGGTCATGGATCAGCCTGTTTCCAGTGACAATCCAGTGAGGCTATAGCTTGTGAAGGATAGGGTAAGTGGCAGGGGATGATCAGACTCACCTCTGGGACCTTTGCCGTAGGTCGTCACCATGTGTGGGTGGGTTGCAGGGACGGCAGAAGCATTCATGTTTGCTGCCAACTGCGACCTTTGTACAGTCCTGCTTGCATCGCCGTTATGTTGCTGTCGTAACACCCATACGTCGTGTTTTCTGGGAATTGCCATTTGCGAGTGTTAAGAAATCGCAGTCAGTCTTGCTACAATGCGACTAATGCGCTCCTGGAAAATCTTGCATTCACTAAAATCTGGTACGAAAATACAGATATCCAATGGGGAAAAATAGGGCTAGGGAATGCAACTCCAAAACTTAGTAACTTATGCCAAACAAAATGAATTGTGTAATAAAAACAGTGATGCCAATAATGTAATTATAAGTATTTAAAATAAGAAATAATAATACATTAATAAATTATATCTCAAATAAATTGCATCTCCTATGGGTCTTACGAGGCTCACAATTGCTTAATAACCGCTTTAACCAAATGTGCTGAACTCGCAGACTTGTTACTTGCTGAAAGTTGGGAGAAGTGAGCCGCAGCCAGCGTGCATACAGGCATGCATGCGTGCAGCAGAAATACAACGGATTGCTGCATGCGTAGTGGCACTGAAGGCAACATGGCTACAGACAGTCTAGGAAAAGCAAATATACATGAATTAAAAAAGGTTGCTGTGTTTTTCATAATTTGTCAAATATTTTTACATTTTTAGAATCCAAGACTTTGACCTGTGCTATGTGTGGATGTACAAAAAAATATATTTTTTTAGATCTGAGAACTGGTTAGACCGATTCACTGAAAAGAACCGTTCCCGATTCGGTCATCACTGCAATTAGCTTGGATACCTGTTTTTGCATGCAGGTAGTGTTTCTTGTTAAGCTCTCGTAGTGCTTTTCTCTCCCCCTGAAAATCGTGCAAACACAAATGTGATTATGTGATGTTTAGGACATGAGTACTAAATACATCAGTTGCATTAGAACAGATGCACGGTGTGATATCACGCGTTGTATCAGGACTGGACTGTGAGTCTGCTTTGGCTTAAAGGTGACTGTGTGGCTTAATCTGCACGACAGAGAATAAAACAGTTTAAAGGGAGTGAAACTCAACAGTATGACTGGCCTAGTTCTGTGCTTATAGTTATGAGCTGCAGGATCGCCGTAAATTTGCTTTGTGTCAAACTAGATTATCCCTCGGGTGAGGAAAAGAAATTATAATAAATGGACAAGGTGATTCATTTTCATTTCTTTAATTGATGCATTCCATAAAGTGAACGATAGATTTCATTAAAATCATTTAGTAATCAGGATTTATAGTTGCTTCTCTTAGCCATTGATTCATTTATTGTTATTGATATATACTCCAGTTTATTGTATGCGGAGTACCTGCTAGTTGGTTCCGTGGTGGTACCGACTTAAAACGGATTTGAAACTAGCAGCTCTTGACACAGGCTAGGGACAGAAGAAGTTAGAGCCTAAACATTGTCTTCAGTGCCAGTATGTCTGCGGTCCTGCAACCTTTTCACTTCTAATAAGAGCGCAGTATGACCCTTTGAGTCACGAGGGTCGGTATGTCAAGTTCGTCTAAATGGCGGGGTGGCAGAAAGCACTGGCACAGAGGCACACTGGTCCTGTTGTGATTCATCATTTTCCATCTTCCGTGACCAGGCGCGCCCTACCGCAGATCCCTGGCTATGTGTGCTTCATTAACAAGGGTGTTTCCCAGCCCTCGCTAAATATACACGCACTGCTTTCGCCTAATTTGCCGCCCAGACCACGAGTGGGTCCATGTGTCCGTGACCCATGTTGGACCAAAAGAGTTATTGCGGTTAAGCATAACTGTGCTAATCTGTTTATTGGATGTTAAATGCATTTGCCAGCAATATTTCGTTCTCACGATGAAGAAAATTAATTTTCGTCCCTTTGACCTTTTACTCGTAAGGTCCAACTTTAACTTTGAACTGTGGAGTAGTGTAAATCTTTGTTTACGTTAAATGTAAGTGGGATGCTTCACAACGGGATCAGTTTCCCTCATGAACTATTTTTATCAGTAAACTTTCTCTGTACTGATGACTTCATGGGACAGAAAACTCATTTGACTTATTCGGCCGGCTATGGTTTGATGCAATGTCCTCTAATACCAGCTCAGTGAGAGTTTCACCTTTTAGATTTTCTGTCCCTTGATGGGGGAATAATGATCCTTTGCTAATCACGTCTTCCTTTGATTGTTGGAGATTTTTTACTGCTTGATACGTAAAGCTGTGTTTAAAGTTTAATTTGATTTTGAGATTTACTTGCACTACTTGAGAAGCCGTTGGCCCTTGTGTCCGGAGCTGACGTACCATGCTGTGAATGACTAAACGTTTTTCAAAACCAGAATTGTGAGTGTTGTTTGGATGGAGAGCATTCTCCAGGTAGCTGACAAGCGTGGGATTGGAAGCTTTTGTGTCGGAGGGAGTTTTATTCTTCATGCCAGTACTGCTAGTAAGTTGTATCAAATGATTAATTTTTGTGATGGCAAACGATCTACCTTTGGGGTATTAATCATCTATAGATCCTCACTGGGACCCCGTTGTGCTGGGGGAGGCTGACTATAACAAAGTGAATAAGCACAACTATTAGTTTCCTCTGGTTTTATTTCTGTCTGATAACATACAGATGCTCTCAGGAGACTAAATTAGAAAAGAATCACCTGAGATGGCTCCTTTGCTTGTGTGTGTCCCAGTACAGATTGTTGCATAGAAAATCAGCCTAAGGATGTTTCGAAACATACAGAAGTTCCATGTTTAAAAACAGAAATCTTCAGATGGCTCCAGGATAGCATTTTTTCGTCATATCTGAAGGAATAATGCATGCAACTTTGCCCGGAGTTGTGGCTGAGGCTGAAAGCTAATTTTATTGCCAGTCAATTTTAGTTAATTTTGAATTAAATATACAAAATAAAGTGGCCCTGGATTATTGTGAGTTGTTAAAGCCTCTTGATTAAGCATTTTCTACTTCGCTGACAAGGGTGTCTGTAGTTCTGTGCAATTCTTCAATAAAAAATAGTGGCGGACTGTGGAAGTTTTGACCGATACTGATAGCCAATGTATTTTTGTGTGATATTGCCAATTACTGATTACCGGCTGACCTCTAAGCTCCGCACACCTGTAGTGAAACCGACGTCAGTGATGTTCCTTCTTAAGATCCCGTAAATCTGTGTAGCAACCACGTCCTATAATTCAGGCAGTGAGACATCAGCGAAGCAGCATCGACCCGGGAGACTGTAGCGAGGTCCTAAGTGGCAAATCAGCCGACGAAATCCCTCGTCCTCCACTACGGAAAATGGATGATTGTCAAATGCAATCATCTGCATTATTTAGTAGTTATCCCGATAGATTGTGCATCTCTTGAAGACCGGGTGTGAGATCTCTCTGTCTTGTTACATGTGTAATTGAATTGTGCTTCCAAATTGTAACAGATCATAAGCAGTGTATGTTCTGCTCACTGCGGTACGGGTGTATGAAATCCTTTAGAACAGTTCTGATCTATGGTGGCTCCACACACATCCAGCTACATGCACAACATACCCGGTAAAAATTCCAATACACATATGTGCCGAGCAAATGCAGAACCTTCGCGTGTTTGTCTTTCCCCCGAGCAACATTCGGAAAGGGGCAGATGAAGCTGCCCCACTACGCATGTGTGGGTACATCCGAACATGGATGGAAGTTGTTAATCTGAATACAAGCACAGCACAAGTATTTGTGTTGGACAGTTCTAATGTGAAGCTGAAAGCTAATAATGTGAATACAGTACAGATCGGGCACAATTAATTTTCTAAATGTGCACCTTAATGGATATTTATTTCGTAAATTTTAGGTCACAGCAGTGTTGACAGACTTTTATTTAAGAAAGTCAGTCATACTTTGTTCAGTAAACCACTTCTTAATAAAAGAAGCAGTTTTTCCTTTTACCCCGCTGTACCGAAAACGTACTGAACCGTGATTTCTGTGTACTGTTATACCATTACACATTACTATACATATTCTAATTATTTATGATAAATACATGGTGTTTTCTCTCTTGCCTATGTGCTAGCGTGCTTTCCTTTATGCGCTTGAAAACTACATAAAGTGCCAGAATGAACATCTGTGTGTCACTCTGTGTTGAATCCGATGATGGTGATGACGCCGTGTTGTATCCTGTCGTACCTTCGTGATGCTCTTATCCAGAACGACTGAGTGAGCAGCTCAGATTACTCAGGCAAGCAGTTGGCCTCCTACTTAAGACTCGTAGGTGAAATGAAAACCACAGGCAACAGCGTCGGCGTGCTCGTCTGTCGCAGGTGACGGCGGGGCGAACGTTAGACAAGATGGGCTGTTCTGGCTTAAAGGCAGACACGGGTTCTGTGGTACAGGATCAAAGCTGACTCCTGGGAGGCCGGTATTGATAGTGACACCTGCTAAGCCTACGTCTGATGTAATATTTTTTTTTTTGCTTCATTAAGTTAATGCGGGAAGCATTACTACGAGGATCAAGGCAGACGCCTTAATGCGTTTTGTAAACATGCGTCAGGTGACACTCTAGCAGCCGATGACTTGTTTGCTGTCAGAAATATGAGGCGCAGACTATGTTCCAAATTTTATGACGACTTGATAGGTGTTTAATGGGTGTTTTCAGTACCCCCCCCCCCCCAATTTATTTTAATGCTCATTCACGTTTTTATTAATACTGGCAGAGGACGTGAAGTTCGTATGCACCAGCAGCTTGGGGCACCCGGGGCCCAGGAAACCCCTGTGCCCAGCATGTGTTACGAAAATGTTTACCCTAATTACCCTCACGGCTCCATGTGATCCAGGGTTATTTTGAGCCGTGCGGCCCGACCCCATGCTCGCCTCCGTCGCACCCCTGCCATGCCTCCGACAGAGGTGAATTTCAGCTTGGCGCAGGTCGTGCTGCTCGTTGACGAAAATCCTCCGATTCTGCACCCCCGAACTGTGCTCGGGGACTCCCCCATGATCGACGTAAACATTTTAAATAAAATCTTTATCCATGAAATGCTGACGGATTTTGGATAGAATTATTGGTTTCAATTATTTAACACATGAAAACAACAGTGTAATTTAACCAGTTTCTCATTCACTTGGATTTATCTTTATATGTCTCTCTCTATATATGTATTAGTAAATAGGTTTTAAGTATATAAATAATTGTCATGTCACGCCACAGTTCTCTCTCTCCCCCACTATCTGGGCTTTATTTACTGTAACCTTTAGCCTTAAAGGTTGTGTTTGTGGTGGAACATGTGTTGTTTAGATGAGTGGCTGGGAATCAACTGGCCGCCTGGTGTAATTGTAACCCAGTGACCCTGAAAAGATGTCAATGACTTACTCAGACCCCCCCCGTCACCCAGACACTGCTTTCTGAGCCCAGTTCCTCATCCTGACATGATGCATAGCCTGCTTACCTGCACTAATTGCATGATTATGGGTCATTAAGCATACAATGAACATTCAGCTGAACTTGCAGTGATGGAAAGCATTTTTAAACTAAGCTGATTTTATTATAGCGTCTCATCATACTCTGTCAGAAGCAGTGCAGCTTTTAATGCTGCCTTTTATGCATTTTGATATTTTACTTAAAGTATATTTCTCATGGGTTTAAGAACAGTCCCAATGAGGGATTTAGTGAAATGAAGGTTCTTTGCTGCTGTGCCCATAAGTCTTATACTAATAATAGGAAAATTGTAATTCTTCCTCTTCCCCTTCTACAGATATCCAAGAATTTTATGAAGTGACCTTATTGGACAGTGAGAAATGTGTGGAGTCCCCCAAACCAGCTGAGCCCACGGCCTCTGTGAACCTGTGGGATTTCTCCAGCCTTCAGAGTACGACCGTGACTTCAGAAACCCAGCCCAGCAGCCTTAGCACCAGTATAGAGGTATGTGACAAGCTGCCCCAGTCCCGAGACCGTCCTGCTCTGCAGTTAGCAGGAAATTAGCAGCAGTGGCATTGAGATGCTATTTGCTAATGCTACATTTTTCTCGGTCCATCCAAGAGCGGCATGCCATATGTTTAGCCCAAACAACTGTTGGGATCATAGGGCAGTTTTGGCCACTGGTCCCTTTAGGCATCCCTTTAGGCATCCCAGTTATCCCAGTTATTTTCTGAAAAATAAATCATTCCCGCTATCTTTAGCATTTCAAGTCCATAAAAGTTAAATGGAAACGGTACCACGAGGTGGTCAGTTCTGCAGGCATTTTTTCCTTGCGATTAATTTCATCCTTTCTTTTTCACGATGTCCCTGAAAAGCAGTCTGGGCCTAATTGGGCTGTAACTCTTTTCCAGTGTAGCGTGGCTTTCTGTCTCGGCCCACATTCAGTCTCGGTTACAGGTTACAAAAGTTCAGCGGGCTCCCAGTTATTAACCCTGCATGGCATCTGGCTGTGCTGGTTTACATGTCCTACAGCTGCTGCTGTAAGGAACGAACAGCAGCGTTTGAGAGAAACCTATGTCAGCTGTTTATTTACTGATGTCAAAGTGTCTCTGTGTTTCTGTCTTTCATCGCAATTAATCTGTTCCCCGTGGCGTTTTTTAAGAAGGTACGTATAGCTTGTCACGTGACGAGGCCGTGCTTGTTGTGTTCTTACGGAGTGTTTAGAGTAACTCTCATGACATACTTTGGTAGCTTGGTGATCATCTTCATTCTCATAAGTCCCCCCCACCCCGTTTCTGTGTCATGTCATTGCATCGTTTTAGCTGGAGCCACAGACCATTTCTGTGTTATTTGATTAAAATGAGGAGGTGGAGTTAATTTTTTTGGCTTCATTGGTTTAGAACTGAGACAAATTGCACCGTCAGGGAGAGACAGTTGATTGTTATTCGCTTGAGTTTAGAATCCTCTAGAGGAAATGCAGACAGCAGAATTAATCTAGTATTTTCAAACTCGTGCAGCCTCTTTTATTTATTTTTATTTTATTTTAAATATCATACTCATTTGGCCTCTTAAATCCATTATATAATCTTCCTATGTGTTTGGATTAGATTTACTGCAGTGCCCTAAACAGATTTCTTTTCAAATTCTGTTCCCACAAATTAAATGTGTACAGGATTGTGGGTCCCTCTCTTTGGGGAGGAGAATGAATTACTCGACGAAATGTTACAAATGAATGCCCCCCCCCCCCTTTCTTTGTCCCGGTTGTTAAATGCGGACGACGTTGCCATCGCCTGACTTTTTTTTTTTTCGTGCAATACCCTTGAGAACGCTGAAATTGAATTATGAGTTGGCAGCTTTTCATCTTGCTGCTTATGAAATGTAATATCAGTCATTCGGTGTTTTATGTAATGACAAGCACAACACTTAGAGTTTGCGAAGTGACCACTCAGAAATCCCCCTGAGTGCGAAGCTGATGCCTTATTCACGACCAAGATATCGATCATCCATTGTGTGCGTTATTGATTCACTCCCTGTGAAGGCGTCCGTCAGTGTGTGCTTAATGTGAGGCGCGTGGTGTTCTCTGCCTCGGGTGCCAGCAGTGATTCGCAGTGAGATTACCTTGTTACTGGTCTGTCCTCTGCAGGAATAGATCTGGGGGTTTTGCTGTCTGTGGTAACTCTCTCCTGAAGGAACCAGAAGGATGGTGAAGGGTGTGGTTTGCAAAATGCATGGGAAAAAAGGCAATTTTTCCATTTTCAAGAACATGCTGTTCACCTCTATGTAATGGGCATCATTCTAGTTTACACAGCACATTTTAGCTGAGCAGCGAGTTTTTTTCACAAGGGTATACTTATTTAGCTGTTAGTACTGATTCAATCTTTCTTATTGATTTAACAAATTGCGGTACATAGAGATCTTTTTATTCGTCTTTGGGATTTCAGTGCGGATTTCAATTTTTTCCCCCCCCCCCAACTACTTTGGCAGTGAGACAATTGAAATATTAAGGGGCTTGATAACAGATATTCAGAAACGAAGTGAGGAGGGTAAGTTAATTGATCCAAAGAGCTGGCGAGCGAGCGAGCTTAATGCCTGTAGGCTGGTGCCGACACCTCAGCAGCTCCTGATTTTTGAACCTGTAGTTTTAATACACGCACTTGGCGATCCCTCCCAAGGCCGCTGGTCGCTCTCTACCTGGCCCAGATTTGCTGGGCAGTGCCGGGAACCACGGGATCTTCTGCGTCCCGGAGCTTTCTGACTGATTATGTTTATGCTCCTGGTGAACGGTGGGCGTGGCTGACCCACCTGACCGCAAAAAGCGGCTGCAGACTGGGAATTCCATCTCTCTGCACAAGAACGTCACTATTGCAGTCGTGTACATGCCTTGTTTCACAAGAAGAATACGCTTATTTAAGGCCAAAGCTCATCTGTTGGAAATCATGCCAGGCATACTGGCCTGACATTCTGAATTATGGCTGACCATCTTGTCCTCTTAAAGCCGCAGTACCATTTGCTGTGCAAGGATGTGCATTTGCTTGTACCTTGTACTAGTCTAGGGTATATTGTGGTTAGTAGTTGTCCACTTTATAACCCTTTTTCCAAAAAAGTTGGGTCGTTGTGTAAAATGTAAGACAGAATGCAGTGATTTACAAATCCCATAATTCTTGCTGAAATATACAAGGCTGCCTTTGAAAAAGATGTTATCTGGATGGCAGCGTATGTCGCTCCGATTCCTGTATATATCGTTCGGTGTTAATGGTGCCCTCCCAGACGTGCAAGCTACCCAGGCCAAGGGCACTAATGCACCCCCCCATGCCATCATGGATGCTGGCTTTGGACCCGTCCACTGATAACAAGCTGGATGGTCCCTCTGCTCTTCAGCCCGGAGGACACGGCATCCACTATTTCCAAAAAGAATTTGAAATTTTGATTCATCACACCACAGGACATAACATTTTGCCTCAGTCCATCTTAAATGAGCTCGGGCCCAGAGACATCTGCGGTGTCTCTGGATCATGTTCAAATATAGTTTCTACTTTGCATGGTAGAGCTTCATCCTGCATTTGTGGAGGCCACAACGAGCTGTGTCCACAAACAATGGTCTTCGGAACTGTTCTTAAACCCATGCAGTGATTTCCACTATAGAATCATGTCTGTTTTTAATGCAGTGCCGCCTGAGGACCCGAAGATCACGGCTATCAAATATTGGTTTTTGGCCTTGTCTCTTGCGTACAAAGTTTTCTCCATATTCTCTGAATCTTTTAATGATATTGTGTGCTGTAAATACTGAAATTCCCAAATTCTTTGAGGAACGTTATTATTAAATTGTTGCACAATTTTCTCATGCAGTCTCTCACAGAAAGGTGAAGCTCTCCCCATCTTCACTGCATAGAGACTCTCTGAGAGGCTCCTTTTATACCCTGTCATCTTACTCACCTGTTGCCAACTAACCTTATTAGATATGAGAGATTCAGCCAGTGGCCTGTACTACGAAGCGGGGTTACTGGCTTATCGGGGTAACTTGTCGGATTTAAGGTACCACAGTTTAAAT